>QEPC01009579.1:2177860-2229602 GCA_003113815.1 Sphenodon punctatus
AATTAATGCAAATATGTAAATAAATGTTTTGTTTTAATTATAAAGATGTCATTACTGCTATTAAAGAACTCATTTTTAATTTTACTAGACTGGTTTTGTAACTTTATTGGGTCGCAGAATTTTCAATTTTGGGTCGCAGAATTTTGGAAAATATTTTGCAGAAGAATTGGGGCCCTGCCCAAAGGTCTGCTGTATGATGTCACACAGCACTCCCTCCCCAGGGCTCTTTGGCAGTCCTACATCTGCCTCATGTGTCAGTCCCATTGCTGCCTCTTCATCTGGCATTCCCTCGGCGGCAAGGTCCTTGTACTGGGTGGTGCACTACCACAGGAACTGTCAATGTTTATCAGTCAGCCTCTGATGGTGTCCTGGATCACATCTGCCCAACCCATGGTCTCGTCCATAAGCCTCCATGCCAGATCCTCCCAGGGCCAACCTTAGCGTAAGCGGGCCCAGGGTGGGGAACAAATGCAGGACCCCTATATTCCTAGGGGGCCTAGGGGCATTCCCCGGCTCAGGGGGTGCTCCCTGGCCTGGGGGTGGCATGCTACCTGGGCCTGGACTTGGGGATGGATGGAGGGGCACTCCCCTCAGCCCATCCCCAAGCCTGAGTGGCCATTAGGATCCTTACCTGATCCGCTGCTGCCATCACCGTCACCACCTCCGACCTGGGCCCCGCACTGAGCTCGGAGCTTCAGGTGGTGCAGGCACCATGACAGCAGATTAAATCTGCCGCCATGCTGCCCGCCACCACCAAAGTTTTGCTGCCCGCCCCCACCCCCACCCCTGCTGCCTGGCACAGTCTAGACCAGGAGAAATGAGAGAGAGAGAGGCAGAGGCCCTGCCTCTCCCTCATTTCCCCTGGTCAAGAGACTGACAGGCAGGGCGGGTACCCACAGAGTGAGGGACAGGCAGGGCCTCTGCTTCTTCCCTCACTTCCGGTAGAAGTGAGGGAAGAAGCAGAGGCCCTGCCTGTCCCTCACCCCGTGGGTGCCCACCCTGTCTGTCAGTCTCTTGGCCAGGGGAAATGAGGGAGAGGCGGGACCTCTGCCTCTCTCTCCCTCATTTCCCCTGGACGAGACTATGACAGGCAGAGGAGGGGGGGGCACAGAGTGTGGGAGAGGCGGGGCCACTGCCTCTCCCTCACTCCTGCTGGCCCCCTCTGCTGCCTGTCAGTTGGAGTCGGCCATGGGCCCTGCACTCAGGGTCCCCAGCTCCCGGCCACTGTCAGGCCAGGAGCTGGGGACCCCGAATGTGGAGCCCTCCCAGGAGCGGGGCTCGGGGAAATTGCCTCGAGCCGCCCAGCGGTAGGTCCAGTCCTGGATCCTCCCTTACATGGCAGGTCCATGCTCGCAGGGCCTGGTTCCACTGGGCGCCCGTGGATGGACCTGTAGCAGGATGGAAAGGACAGATGTTGGTTCGGGCTGATCAACTCTCACTTTCCCAGCCCAGAGCTTTGCCCCTGGCTGTTGTGCCTGTTGCCTCAGTGCCCACTGTCACCCCTGCCCTCCATTTCTGCATGTGAGCCCCCACTGGCTCACCATGGTGCCCTCCCACCCACTTGCTGTGCCAACTGTCCCCACAGGGTACCTCTGTGTTCTGGGGTGTTGCAGATTCCTCCAGCTCGCTGTCCCAGTCACCTGTGAACACAGCAAGTAACGAAAGCCATGTTGGTGACTGTCATTTACCTGGCTGCTCTGTCCTATAGGTGGATCATCTAGCCCCCTGGCCTCCTCTGGAGCATTCACTTACTGCTCCCCTTGGGCTCTGCATTCCCTGGAGGCTCTGGGTCTTCTGTCCCTTCTGCCTCCACCTCTGCTTGTTCTGGGACTGACTTCTGGCTCTCTAGATCCAGGGTGTAATGGTTGAGGGTCTCCAGGGTGGTCTCAGTGTCCTTGGAGTCTACGGCTGGCATGGGGCCGGGGGCATGGCTGGACATAGAGGGCTGTGTCCCTAAGGGTCTGGCCTCCTCAGATGGGGGGGAATGCTTGTGGAATGAGCAGGTGCTGCATGGACTGGCAGCAGGGGAGGGGTGTCCCCCCGATGGTGGTCCTCGGCGAGCCCGGTGCTAATGAGGTGTGGAACAACTATGAACCTGTCCATATGCAGGAAGGTGTCAAGGAGCTCCATGTACTGCAGTGTTTGGTAGCCATTGCTGGACCTGAGGTTATTGTCCTTCACCTCCTTGTAGCCCTCCTCAGATCCTTTGCCTGCTGCTGGCACTGCCTTAAGTCTCAGTGGTAGCTGAGGTCTGCCATCTAGGCGACAATCCCCTGGAGCACCCATTCATTCCTGTGCATTATGCACAGGTCATACTGGACCTGCATGTACTCCCACATGCTGACGAATGGCCTCATCTGAATGACCTCATCTCATCTTTGAACCACAGGACTCACTTCTGGCAGGTGGCTTGGGGGCCTTTGCCCAGCATGGCAGAGGTCTGTGCTCCCAATGTTGTCCCTGGGGTGGCGGTGCTGGTGGATGCCTGTGAAGACGACATATAAGTTGTGCATACCATGGGACGGCTGCCATGCCCCTACATAACCCTCTGGGTGCACTGACTTACTGTGCTGGACTGGCTGTCGTCCTGCTGCATGGTCCCTTTGTCTAGCTCTTGCTCCATTGTGGGATGGGTGTTGGGCACAAGCTGCCATACAGACAAGTGATGACCAATGCAGTTATGCCTTTGCTGTTGGTTCCCTTTAAGGATTCTGGTGCTGTCTCATGAAGAGGGGTGTTGGGGTGCAGTCACTCTGTTGACAGCTCTGGGTTTTTCACCCACAGCTCTCTGGTTCTGGTGGACCTCACCCTACAGTAGGGCTGGGCAGGGGCCAAGAGATGGGAGGGCACACGTTAGACTGGTTTAGCCCAGGTGAGTGGGTCTTTGTCCAGGCTGCATCACTGACTTTCTCTGGTCCACGCATCTGTTAGGTTTCACCCCTCCCACAAACAGAGATAGCTGCTGTCCCACAGGGTAAGCTAGCATTACCTCAACACAGCATGTACTAACTATCACAGACTGTCTTTAAGATAGCTAAGCCAGGTGTTGCCATAGTAACCCAGGTAGCAATCCAGTTCAGCTGCGAGCTGAACACAGCCTATTTAAGAACAGAATTTCCTACCAGTTTCTGGTTTATCAAATGGTCTTACCAGCCCCTGCTGTCTCTTGGCTTCTGTTCTCCACAAGCCTTGCTGTTGAATGTCCTGGGTCTGCGTGCTGTCTGTCTTACTGCATTCATGTAAGTCTTATAACTTGTTTGATCTGTATGTTGTGTGCTTTATGTCTCCTTTTCTGAATTCCCTTTATTCCTAGATAGACTTGGCCTTGCACCCTTTCCCCCTTCCCTATGTGTCCCTTGTGTCAGTGTAAATAGCATTAGTTTCTCCCCTCCCTTGTTCTCTGTTAGTATCTCCCTGGGGGTGTGTTCCCTCCATGTGTGGAGACAATTCCCCAGCCCTGTGTTCTTCTCTTCCCTTCCCCCACGTATATTCCTTCACTCTGATCACCTGGTGTGCGTGTGATAATTTAGGCTAAGGCCGCTTTTAGACGATCACGCTGTGAGCTCACGCAGGGTTTCAAAAACCCCGCGAGGAGCGATTACACGTGACGACACCGGCAATCGCGCGCCGCACATTCTTTTCAAGCCGCGAATTGACTGGGAGCCTGATCGAGGTAGGTCATTCGCGGCTTGAAAAGAATGCGCGGCGCCATATCAGGCACGCGATTGCCGGCAGCGTCACGTGTAATCTATCTATGAATTGCATGTTTTTCTGCTTATCTGTTATGAGTGTATCTGAGCTCTGATCTGTTCTTTGGGCCTTTCTTGTCTATCTTGGTGTAGGCAAGAGCTTTCATACATTTCTATGATGACCTTAAGGTCCCTGCCTTGAGCTAAGACTGCATAAGATCCTGAAGGAAACCATACAACCCTATAGAAATACTTCTATCCTTTTCTTCTCTTTCACCCCCCTGTACCCCCATAACAGCATCCCGTAGCAGCCAGCTGCCTGCCCTGGGGCAGATGTGGGTGAACATCTGGCAGCACATGAACGAACAAGCAGGTGACTAACGTGGTCTTGTTTCTTTTCACCTAAAGTGAAACGAAATATAGAAAAAAAATATATGAAGTGTAATTCCAGGACCATAACAACTGGGGGAAATGGTAAAACTAGAGTATTCAGATAGGGTCATAAGGGGTTTTGTGCTTTTTATTAAAATGCATCTGCCAGCCTCTCAAGGACGCATTCTTTTTTGTAGTGGCATTTTCAAAATCTGGAAAGCTGAATACCCTTAAAATGAATTGACATCATAAGGAACAGTGTGAGGCCCTCACTTTTGAAGAGCTTACTTACTAACTGAACATTCGTTATGCATTCAATAACGTCTTCCACAAAACCTTGGGTATTCGAACCCGATGTGTGGGAGCAAGGAGACTGGCAAGAACTGACTGTATCTTTTTCAGTAACTGCCAGGCAATCCAGTCAAACTGAGAGACAAACAACAGAGACGAGCACAAAAGACCACCAAAAGCCCAGAGTACCATTCAGATCAGCTTCCATTTCTCTTAATCTCTGGCTCTTGGGCTTAGCCACTCAACCAATTCCCAGTGCCTTCTGGAGATTCATTATGCTTCAGCATCTCTCTCTCACATCTAAACTTGCTGTATGAGAAGCTACACATCCTGAAGGGACACCTGCCCACAAAAGCAAATGGCAGCCAAGAAACGGCCTGGCTAGTAGCAAATTTAGACACATTTGTGTTAATCCAGCCACATGGTGCAGAATGTTATATGTATACTGGAACCAATACAATTTGTAAAGAGACAAAAGGAATTTTTACGATATTTCTCTCTCTCTCTCTTTTCTTACACACACACACACAGCTAAGTATAATAGAAGCTGCTGAAATGAATAATGCAATGTTTTAATGGAACAGCAAGGCAATATAAATGGGGCATGTAAATTTCCAGGTGCCTGAAATTTATTGTCACTTAGGTGGCCACAGGGAATAATTTATGCATCTTCTATTAAGAAAATATTTTTAATTTTTATTTGCATATTTTACTCATTAGGACTAACCTTGACAGTCCTTTTTGGAGGTACCAAGCCCACAGGTGCATGTTTAAGACGTGTCCACTTACCAGGAAAAATGATGCAGAGCTTTTGTGTACATTTCCAACAGGGGAAAAATTCCTGAGCATGCTAGTCTTTTAGTAGGCTTCTTGTGAGCAAGGAGATGAGCGAGATATGGGCACAGATTCAAAACAGCCTGTCCCAGTCCATTCAGCTAAAGAGCTCCATGCTTGAGCATGCTTCTGCTGCAACCACAAGTATTGTTGCTGGGGGGCAGATGCCCTTTTCTAACTCCCATCGGCCGTTCACACACACCCTCATGTGGAACCCAACTGCCCCAGCAATTTACCCCCCAGGGAAAGCACCCGAACCCTCGCCACACAATGCTCACACAAGGGAACAGTTCCTGGGCCAGGCACGCCTCCCCGGCCCCGCCAATCATTCCCACATGCCTCCTGAGAACACTCCTCCACATCCAGATCCATAGAAGGAGGATCAGAAAAATGTCTCAATACCAGGTCTGTCACTCAACTGAGTGTGCCCAGCTGCCTCCTAAAGGAGAAGTCACAAAAAGAAACAGTTGTGTTTTTTTGTAAATGAAATTCTTTAATTTTTCTTCTTTTATTTAGTTTTTAAATAAAGTTCTTTGATTTTTCATAATCCATGGTTTCCATGCTTCTTCTGGGAAAGGAGAGAAGTTGGTGGGGGGAGGGGTGTGGAGAATAGTGATGGGGCTGGGGGTTGGAAGGGAAGGAATGGGGAGAGGGGAGGAGTCTGCTGGCCATGCACTTCCACTTGAGGGTGGGGAGGCTCATAGTAGCCAGCTGCACGCCTGTGCCCCTGTGCTTTCTATTACCATTCCCAGACCCAACTAACCTGTGAATGCCAATAGGAAAACACTGAGGTTCAGGCTTGCAGGTAGCTAAGCTACCAATAGGAAACGCACAGGGAAAGGCCATCTGGAGGAAAATAGCACAGGGAGGCCCCCAAAGGGAACGTATGCTGTCCCGGTGCTAAGGGCAAGCTGGATGGGCCCGAGGAAAACACAGTGACACACAGGAAATATTTTTAAAGGCTTTATTAATAACACAAAAAGACCATTTTAAACAGTCACTGATGCTCATCACACTGTCACTGATGGTGGGTGTTTTGGCTAGCATTACGGCTGATGTGCAGGAACAAGGCTACGTGCTATTCGGTTTGGTTCAGCTGGCCGCAGAGCAGAGCCACTAGCTCACTGGAGCTAGTGGGCAAGGGGTTCTACAATGCAGCCTCACCAGTCTCGCAGATGTTATGGAGAACACAGGTGGCGGTAGATAGATGTGGTGGGATCTCTAGCTGGAAATCAGTTCTGGCCGTAGTTGATCTCCGCTGATGCTTTAATAGCCTGAAAGCACAGAGCAGGAACTCAGCTGCCAGTTTAAGTATCTTTGCTCCACGGTACGGCCAACACTGTATGCTTCCATGAGCCAGGGTTTCAAGAGGTAGGCATGGTCCCTGAGAACAACAGGCCTCATGAGCACCCCTTCAACGCATGTTTCAATGGAGGGTCCAAAGTCTCCTATGTGCATGCTGCCAAAGAAGGAGGACTGACAGAAAATGCAGGCATCGTGGTTCTTCCCAGGCCAGTGCATCCATTGAACCATGGTGGTCCACTATGGCCTGAAGAATCACAGAGAAAAAACTCTTCCAGTTCAGATAGCCGTCTTTGCTGTGGGGTGGGCATATTATGGCAATATGGCAATCCCATACAGTTCAGGAACCCCTCCTGCTGAAAGCCCTCCATTACCTCCATGGGGTCAGTCAACTAAATTGCCCAGTCCAGCAGCACTTCCATAATCGCTGTGCAAACCTCCACTAGTATGATGCCCACTGTAGAGGTTCCAATGCCAAACTGCAGGGCAACAGAGCAGTAGGAGTCTGGAGTGTCGAGCTTCCAGACGGTGATGTCAACACGCTTCTCCATGGAGATGGGTGACTGCATCATTGTGCTCGGTTTCTCCAGTTGAGGCCTGAGGATCTTGGCTATCTGCAGAAAGAGGTGATGGGGCATCCTGTAGTTTGTGACTCACTCAGCATTGCCCCACAAGGACAGCACGTTCTCCCACCAGTCTGTGCTTTTCTTCTTCACCCAGACCAGCTTCTTGATGGGTACACTCTTGCACATGGCATCAGTGATTGAAGTCGCATCTCCCGACAGGTACCTTGTGGCGTCCCTCAAGGTTGTATGCTTTCACCCATGTTTTTTAACTTGTACATGCAGCCCTTTAGAGATGTCATGATTAAGGATGGGGTTGAGTATCATCAGTACGCTGATGATACACTACTGTATATCTCTTGCCCCGTGAGCCCTGCCAACTCGACCGCTGCTGTGGAGGAAGAACGCTTGCCTATGTATTAGGCTTGTTACACTAAACCTGTGAGTGGGGGCTGCCCGAGCATACAAGAAATAGACACTAGGGGCTGCCCGTTTATTAGGCTCTACACACTGAACATGTGAGTGGGGGATGCACAGACCAAACCTGGACTCCGGGGGGTTATTGTCTCATTTGGTAACACCCTTAGATGAACAGCAGAAGCCTATTCTACCATTCTTTGTACAGGCACCTGCAAGAGGAGGGAGGGGGTCTTATTTTGTCTTGTGCTTCAAAAGCAAGTTTATTTAAAAAAAAATAAAAAATAGCAAATTGAAATTAAACCAAATCAAGGAAAATGTATTAGATTACAAAGCAAGAAGAAAGCACCATGATTGTAACCCACCAGGGTCACAATGGAAAGGAAGAATGCTTCCCCTTGCAGCCTGTAGCACATTCCTAATAACCTCATCTCTCTCCATCATCTCTCATTAAAACAGAATAGCAAAACAAACAGAGAGCTCCGGGAAACGTATCTCACTCGTCGCAGGATGTTACAGGAGGCATAACAATTGCAAAATTCTGAAGACGAAGAAAAACAGAAGAGAATTTCTTTTTTTTAAATCAGCCATTATTAAATCACAGCTGAAGCTGATGTTAAACCTTCTCACTCCGAAACGTTCAAAAGCACTGAGGCTTGCAAGGTGTTAATAAAGAAAATCCATTCAGATCACAGCATTTTGCCTCCCTAGAATTAAAAGCATGACCCTGACAGACTCCAGCAGTCCCTCTGCAGGGCGCAGAGGAGAGCAAAACTGCAGAAAAGCTGCTGCAGGGCCATGGAGAGGAGGAAAATGGCTACAGATGTTCCTCCTTGCAACACACCAACCCATTCTGCATATCAGCCTCTCTCCCTGCTGAAAAGGCCCAGTTACTCATGCTGTCATGCCCAGGCCATAATCCACAATGGTGCTCTCCCTCCCCTGGCAGGCTCTGCCTGCTCCTACTGCCACGGCTCCCTCCCAGGCCCAGGGCCACAGCCCCAGCCTAAGAACAGCCCTGGTGAGGTTGGACCCCAAATAACCAACATGAAGGAAGTTTCAGAAAGGCAGGTTTGAATAAAATCTGTGCCAGTTCCATTACAGGAATTAAAAACCTCAGGACCAACCATAAGGCAATTCTCTACATTGTAGGAACCAGTGTAAATAGTTAAATACAAAGTTGATAGACATAATATGATGTGTTCTCATACCAATTGTCAAGCAACAGAGGAGCAATATCTTGATAATAAGCAAGCAAGCAAAGAAAATAAAGTTCGTCAGGAGGACTGAAAAATACCTATTTGTTTAAAATAAGGGGACAGCCTCTACGTATTCTGCATATGCAAAATAATGGCACACAATCAAAACCACACAGGGTGTCTTTAGACATAACGCTGTTCAGTGTTCTGTAACACAGTGTCCTACCGTCACAGTGTTTAGACCTACCGTCAACATAGTGTTCACCCCAAACACTGATTAAACTGTCAAGACCTGGCAGTTGTTCACTTCCAGTGTTTGGGGTGAACACTGTGTTGACGGTACGTCTAAACACTGTAACGGTAGGACACTGTGTTACAGATGTCCTACCGTTACTATGTCTAAAGATGTCCTATGTCTAAAGACACCCACATTGGTTTATACCATGTCCCACACATTTCTTCCTAGAGTTGTAAGAACAATTATGTACTGTTCCTCTGGCAGAAGGCAAGTAGTGTTGCTTCGTGGCTTCAATATTAACTCTCCTATACAGCCAGGTAAAATCTTTGTACAAAATTAAGTGAAATTCCACGTAGCTTCAGAGACAAAATGTGTTGTAGTTACCTAGCAGGGGTGGGCAATCCCACGAGCCACATCAAAAAAAATGTATGTGGCCAAGAGTCACAAGAGACACATTATATCAGCAGTGCAGGGTGAGGGCACACTCCCCCTGCTCCCAGGAGGCTCCGGCAGCAGCAGTAGTGGAAATGGTGGCTCAGTTTCTGTCTCTCCTGAGCTGCACGGACACACTCTAAGGCAACCACAACCAACAAGAGCCACAGTACAGATGCCTGAGAGCCGCATGCAGCTTCCAAGCCATCATTTGCCCACCTTTGTTATATAGCTATTTTTTAAAATCCTGGTTATCTTCACAACTTCCTTAAGCCAGAGACCTATGTTAAAATTCCAGCGCTATTAGAGGCAAGTAAGATTATGGTGACATAATCGATTGGAGCGATGGTGGTGCCATACTCACACCCAAGACGATAGATTGTGGCATAGAGCATTTTTCAAGTCCTATGTCATGGCGATAAGGGCAGCGAAGAAGCAGTTCTTTGCTGCACTCTTGCGTCAGCTCAGTCATGTCCAGTGGACCTGTTTTGGGTGGGGAGAGGTTTGGTCAGTCCAGCCTGTCTCTGTCTGGAATTGGATTCATCCACAGCCTGGTGTGACATGTTCTTGAAGTACTTTGCGGATAAAATTGCTCACATTGAGCACGACTTCAACTCCGCCATTTTGGAGAGAGTAGCTGGGCCAGAGGTTAGGAATGCCCTGTCTGGTCATGTTTTGTGTGATTAATTTCAATTGGCGACACCTACCGATGTGAATGATGTGCTGGGGTCTGTTCGAGCCACGACTTGTGAATTAGATCCTTACCCATCCTGGTTAGTAAGAGCTACCAGGGAGACAGTGGGGACAGTGCTGGTGGCAGGGCCAGTGCAGCCATTAGGCGAACTAGGCAGCCGCCTAAGGTGCCAACTTGTAGGGGCACCGCAGACTGCAGAGATGAGCCCCGCCCCCGAGGATTAATTGAGAGGAGGCAGGAGTCGGAGGAGGACGATGTCGGATAAATCGGCCACCTGTCCTGGCTTGGTTCCCCGCCCCTCCTGCTGGCTGACACATCTCCCCTCAGCTCCTCCCCATGTGCTGATCAGAAGGTTGTTGCCTTGTAAAGAACGTTCTTCGAGATGGCTCCCAACATTCTCACAACTGGGTTCTGCACGCTCACCCTGTTCAAATAATAGCCACATGATGGACTCAAGCTCCTGTAGTATAAAAAGTGCTCTCCCCCTCAGAATGACAGTTCCTTCCAACCCTTTCTAGAAATAGAAGGAAAAAATTCTATGCGAGGCTGGAAGGGTGGGTATTTGTGAGAATGTTCGGAGCCATCTCAAAGAACCTTATTTACAAGGTAGCAACCTTCTGTTCTTCTTCGAGTGGCTCCTCACATGCTATTTTTACTAAATATGAACGTGCTTGTGTGATCAAGTATTGTTAATAGCATGCAGCTATTTTGATGTGGCCCAGAGGTTTTATATGTTTTAAATATGTGAACAGGATTTTTTAATTCTGCTATGGCACTACCACTGATGGAGAGAGAGCGAGTTGTCCTACTGGAGTCCCATCCACTTACTGGATGAGATGCTAGTAGGAGGGTTCTCTCAGTCTCCAAGTGACAGGGTTTTACTCAGCAGCAAGGAGTTCCCAGTGTAAACTAATGTTCTGTCCATCACATCTTAATGCTGAAAACTCTTTGTTGCTGGATTTTTGGAGGCTCCGCCTACAATGAACAAGCCCCTTCCTAGAGCTCTGTCAGCCATAAGGTTCTGCCAACCTGCCAGTGGCAAAGCCGCCAGCAGACTGGAAAACCTTTGGGGCCCCGCAGCAAGGCTTGGCACATGGCCCCTCAAACCCTTGGGCTGGTCCTGTGCAGGGGCTGGGGGACAAACAGTCAAAGACTGGGGGGGCACAGATGGGGCTGGAGGGTGCAGGGACTGGGGGACAGTCAGACTGCGGGTGGGCACAGATGGGGCTTGGCTGGTGCAGGGGCTCTGGGGACAGTCAGACTACGGGGGGCACAGATGGAGGTGGGGGCTGGGACAGAGACTGGAGGTGTGGGGATGGGCTTGGGGGGTACAGGGGCAGACAGTCAGAGACTGTGGGGGGCACAGATGGGGGTGGGGGCTGGGACAAAGACTGCGGGGGGCCCGCGGGACATGGGGATGGGGGCGTGGGGGATTTATTTATTTAATATATTTATATCCCGCCCCTCCTGCAAACAGCTCGGGGTGGATGCAGGTGATACCGTGTGACAGACTGCGGAGGGCACAGATTCATATGGGGGTGGGGGATGGGGACCGAGACTGCGGGGGGGCGGAGATTCACATGGGGATGGGGCTTGGGGGTGCAGGGGCTGGTTCAGACTGTGGGGGCTTGTAGGGGCACAGATTCATATGGGGATGGGGCTTGGGGCACAAATGAACTGGTTATATATCTAAAAGACTGTCTCTTTGCATGGCATAATGTGATTAATAGGCTGCTTTTGGGGGTGTCTTGTGTGTTTGATTGTGGCTTGGCCATTTGGAATTTAGTGCTCTGCATGTCCTGCTGCCCAATGCCAGTGTGCTTTATTACGTGCATGTGTGCTGCATGTGGGCTTTACTTGCTTTCTGCATATGGAATGCCTGTAGTTGGAATTGTGGGGAATACCCAATTGTAAACCAGCACTGAGGGTGCAGTGAGCACAGACTACCTTTATTTTTAAGAAGGGCAAAAGCGTCTTTAAAGTTAATTCACAGGATGCATGCGATGCGAGCCGGGCAGGCCGGCGTGAGACAAAGGGGAAGCCCCTGTTTAATTGATGACTGCATCACCCAAATGTTGGATTTAGGTGTTGTGGGGGCTAGTGCATTAGACCTTTCTGACAAGACCAATGTTTACATATCAGTACCCTGGGTGAGAACTGCCGCTTCTCACCCACTTCTTCTGTTGTCTTTATGTACAATGTTTGTTCAATGTTCCAAAGGTTTACAGGGTGAGGGACTTGGGTATATATTTTCCCTCATGTTCCAATGTGCAATATTGAAAGTTTCTCAGTTTGACTTGGGTGTTACAAATAAAACCCTAAAGTTTGTTAAATAAGATATTTGTTCTTGTTCTCTTGTTACTAAATATGAATGTGCTTGTGTGATCAGGTTGTGTGTCTGTGGCTGAATGATTGGATTGTGGCAGTATATTCCACAACCCTATTACATGCTGAGTGGGGAAAAAAGAGTTTATTTTCCGGTTCTGGGTTTGTTTGGTTCTTATTCTCCTTGCAAAAAACTTGTAATCTCTACATTGTACAGGGCTGGTGTTGTGCGCTGTGGAGAGGATGGGATCTGAAGGGTTCTTCTGTTGCACAGCTGTTTGGTTCTGTTGGCAGAAGGGCTGTAAACTGTGTAATAATGCCAGTGGTTATGTCAGTGTCAATTATTGATGTAGTTTCAGCTTGGAATGTAGCTTCATTTAACTTTTAAGTTTTGTATATAATTTTGATTTTTCAGATAACGTGGTATCTTCTTATTCCATATTTATTTTGAAGACCATATTGGTCAGTATAGTGATGTTGTTGATGTGCTCACCCAGTGTATTTATTCGTTTGTTGTTTTTGAAGACCATATTGGTCAGTATAGTAATGTTGTTGTTGTTGTGCTCACCCAGTGTATTTATTCTGTATCTATTTATTTTTGAAGACCGTATTGATATTGGTCAGTATAGTAAGCTGTTGATGTTGTTGATGTGCTCACCCAGTGTATTTATTCGTTTGTTGTTTTTGAAGACCATATTGGTCAGTATAGTAATGTTGTTGTTGTTGTGCTCACCCAGTGTATTTATTCGTTTGTTGTTTTTGAAGACCATATTGGTCAGTATAGTAATGTTGTTGTTGTTGTTGTGCTCACCCAGTGTATTTATTCGTTTGTTGTTTTTGAAGACCATATTGGTCAGTATAGTAATGTTGTTGTTGTTGTGCTCACCCAGTGTATTTATTCTGTATCTATTTATTTTTGAAGACCGTATTGATATTGGTCAGTATAGTAAGCTGTTGATGTTGTTGATGTGCTCACTCAGAGTTGTTTCAATAAAAAAACAATGAGAACGCACAATCAATCCATATTATATCGTTCTTCTTTCCTGTGTAAAATATATATGTAAATACAGGTTTTATATTCATACCAATACAAAATGTTCATTTTTTATTATCGGGAGGGGGGGCGTAAGGCTGAAGTTTTGCCTAGGGCGCCCAGTACCCTTGCACCGGCCCTGGCTGGTGGGGGTTATCAACACCTCCCTTTGGGAGGGGAAGGTGTCAGGTTGTCTCAAGGAGGCTGTTTCAGCTCCTCCTAAAAAAAATATCACTTGACGTGGATGCCCTGGCTAGTTACTGACCTGTCTCTAATCTTCCTTTTTTAGGGAAGGTTATTGAATGTGTAGTGGCTCATCAGCTCCAGGTGCATCTGGATGGCATCAGTTTTCTTGATCCCACGCAGTCTGACTTTGGCCTGGGTAATGGCACAGAGTCAGCGCTTGTGGCCTAGGTTGACGACCTCCTCGTAGAACTGGACAAGGGTCGTATGACCCTGCTGGTTCTATTAGATCTATTGCTGGCCTTCAACACCGTGAACCATGAGTTGTTGGTGACAAGTCTGCAGGACCTAGCGGGGGTGGACGGGACTGTTTTACAATTATTCTGTTCATACTTTGCAGTTAGATCTCAGCAGGTGGTGCTAGGGGACTGTATTTCATCCCCTGGTGGCCTTCTGTGTGGGGTCCCGCAGGACTCTATTTTGTCCCCTCTCTTGTTTAACGTGTATACGAAGCCGCTCAGGGAGGTTGTGAGCAGCTGTTGAGTTCATTGTCATCAGTATGTTGATGACACCCAGCTGTATTTGTCATTTTCATCCAACCCAGGCCCTGCTGTCTCCTTGCTGTCCCAGTGCCTGGCCACTCTGGGGGATTGGATGAGGTCAAGCCGACTGAAGCTCAATCCCGATAAGAGAGAGGTGATGGTAGTGGGCAGGGCCGGTGATCTAGGTGATGAGGTTTCCCCCCTTATTGGGGGTATTCGTCCTCCTTTAGCTCCATCTGTGCAGAGCCTGGGAGTGCTCCTGGATTCCCAGCTGCACCTGGATTCCCAGGTGTTGGCTGTGGCCAGGAGTTTCTTTCGCCAATTACATCTGGTAAAGAGACTCCGCCCATATGTCTCGGACTCCCATCTCGCCACTATCATCCATGCACTCGAGGCTAGACTATTGCAATGCGCTCTATGTGGGGCTGCCCATGGGGATGTTTCTGAAGCTGCAGCTAGTGTAGAATGCGGTGAACCGCCTTCTTACTGGGACGGGCCACAGGGAGCACATAACACCTGTGCTCCGAGCACTGCACTAGCTGCCTGTTGTCTTCTGGGTCCAATTCAAGGTGCTGGTATTGACTTTTAAAGCCCTTCACAGCTTGGGTCCTGCTTAGCTGAGTGGTGGTCTCACCCCCTGGGCTCCTGGGCAATCCTTGCAGTCATCTGGGGCGCCCTCCTGGAAGTCCCATGTTACTGTCGAGTTTCGACAAACAGGAGGGCATTCTTGGTGGCTGCACCATCGCTTTGGATTCCCTCTCAGTGGAGATTCGCCTCAGCCCGTATCTTCTCCCCTTCCGACAAAGTTGTAAAACCTGGCTCTTCCACCAGGCGTTTGGCAGGGGAAGGGGGGAGAGGGGGGGTCAGGTTGATGGGTTGGGGGATGGGGATTTTAGCACAAGTCAGAGTTTTGAATGTAATCTGTATTGGTTTTAGATTGTTATTTTATATATATATATGTTTTGTATTTATTTTTATATTGAAATTGTGTTTTATATGTTTTATAATTGTAAGCTGCCCCGAGTCGCTTTTGTGAGAGGGATAGGGTAAAAGTAAAATGTTAATAAATAAATAAATAAATAAAAGGTCCGCTCTAGATAAAGGCCAGGTGGCATTGCCTGTAAAAATCCTCTCTCATTTAAGAAAAAGTCAGTTGCTTTACAGTTTATTATTACACATGTAAATTTGCCAAGTTCCAAGAAAAAGAAGGAAAGATATTTGGTTTTAAGCAACTTGGAAAAGCTACAGAATTGCTTAACTGAAGTGTGAGTCCACAAACTGTCTGTTCTCAACTTGATCGCATGAGAATGAATGAGCAATAAGCACCAGTTACAGGCTGAAAAGGAGAAATTCATTTTTAATTGATACATACAGGCTGAGGCCCAGATACTCCAACTAAAGGCATGCACACCCAGATCCACAATGAAGCCAATAGGATTCCACAGGAATCCCAGCTAATCTTTAAGCAAATTGATGGTCTTCCAGATGTACTGGGAAATGGAATTTTTGCAGACCAGAAAGATATTAACATCGTTTCCACAGTGTTTTCACAGTGCTGAAAGTGCTCTACAATCCTTACCTACTTCACCCTCACAACAAACCTGTGACATAGGCCATCATTGGTTGCTTTGGCCTATTTATGCGTTTATTCCTATTGTTCCTTTTCTCCTTCACCACTATACATCTTTTAATAGCTCTGTTTTTAAATGGCTGGCATCTCTCCTAACACCACCCACCCACCAGTTACCTTGTCTTATCCACTCCCACCCCTTTCTGCCTCCTTAGACCTGCCTAAAATTTGCACCGTTTTCTGAGCAAAGCTTTCTGACCAGCTATGCTACGTATCTGAGGAAGGGCCCTGTCTGGCCTGAAAGCTTGTTCATTTTCACCAACAGCAGTTGATCCAATAAGAGATATAATTCCAATCACTTTGTCATCATCTCTGTCACTTGGGACCAACACGGCAAGCACACAATCTCTCTGGATCATTATTCCCATGATACAGATGGGAAACAGGGTGAGAGACAGTGATTTTACTAAGGCCACTCGATAAATTCATGGCTAAGATGGGATCTGAATCCTAGGGTATTTTCAGACGTTACGAGATGACAGTCAACCACAGTGAACCACACTCAACCCCGTGGCGGGCCAAAGGGCCCTGAATGTCTGTTTGGCGGGCGCCAGATGTTCACCACAGACAATCCCCAGCAGGGGACAAAATTAACCACCCTTCCGGAGGTCCGGCCCGTCTACCTGGAGATCGTGCAGGACATGTAGGCGGCGGAGCACCACAGGACCGTGGCCCAGTGCCAATCGAAGGTCAAGGAGCTCAAGAGGGGGTACATGGCCATCAGGGACAACAACCGGTGGTCTGGCCACGGAGCCCGGACCGCCCCCTACTATGACGCCCTGGACTGCATCCTTCAGATGAAGGGCTCCATTGTCGTCCCGCGCCTCATGGTCCAGGGCAGGGAATGGGCTGAGGTACCCTCTCCCCTCACCGCCCCCCTAGAAGGCACCGGCTCCAGGGGCCCCGCCCCTCAAGAGGAACACCCCGGGACCTCGGGAACCAACAGGCCCCCCTCGCGCACCAGCCCTCAGAGCCTCCAGCCCTTGTCCAGACCGGGGGAATCTGAGGCCAGCACACTGGTCAACCTCAGCCAGTGGACACAGGGGACCCAAGTAACACAGAGGGACCAGCCTCGGAGGGCTCCGAGACTGATATTGAGGGTAAGCAAGCGGGTGGGAGGGGAGACGGACCGGGGGGATGGGCCGAGGGGGGGAGGGGGGCACACCAGGCATGGGGCACCCCAGACCATGGGAAGGGGGCCCGGGGGCCGCTGGGGGACACGTTCATCCCACCCCCACCCACCCCTCCCATATCCCCACAGGGCATGGCACGCCCCAGCACCTGAAACAGGCGGGCGAGAAGGGCAGCGGAAAGCAGCCCTGGGAGCAGCCAGAGGTCCCAGGTGAGGGTGGGGAGAGGGCCCTGGGGGAGGCCGGGCAGGGAACCCGGGGCACGCAGTGTGGGGGAGGGGGGGGCTGGGCACAGGGGAGCACCAGGGGAGGGCATCGGCTGCCAACCCGAGGGGGGCATGACCCCCCCAGCTGTGCCATGGGATAGGGGGCGGGCAGCTGGGGCGCCTAACCACCCCTAATGTGTACCCCAACAGGATGACCCGACGGGTCCCAGCAAGCCGGCCCCGTGCCCCCGGTGCAACGGATGAGGGAGCACCGGGCATGGGTACGGTGCCAGAAGGAGGAGCAGGCGGAGGACACAGTCCGCTCAACCACCGAGCAGGGCGAGCAGATGATCACGGCCATCGATCGGATGGAGGCGGCCATGGAAAGGGCTATGCAACAAGCGGAGGCAAGAGACCGGAGGCTGCAGGCGGAGGTGCAACTGGAATGGAGGCGGGAGTGCCAGGAGCACAGCAGGCAGGTGGAGGCATTTGGGCGGGTGGAACTGGCCATCGACAGGATGGTGAGGGAGCATTCGGCCAAGATGGACCGCTCCCATGACATCGGCACCTCGCTACTCCTGCATGTGGGGACCATGAGTGCATACATGATGTCAGCCACCCTGCTGGGCAACCTGCCCAGTCCGGCCCCGATGCCAGGCCCCTCAGTGCCCCCACTGCCTCCGCCATCGCCCCAGCCACCGGCATGCCCTCTGGGCCCGCTCATCTGCCTCCCGGTCCCTGTAGGCCTCCGGAGGGAGCAGCCACCCAGGGGGGCCCCTCCGGCCCTGGGTCCACCTGCCCTCCCACCACCGCCTGCCCCTCAGGACACCGAGGCCTCCCAGGACACTGTTGGGGACACAGACAGCAGGGGGGAGGGGAGCTCCCAGAGCTCCACGGCGCCCACAGGGCAGCCGAGGGGGAGGCCCCGGAGGCGTGGGGGACGGGGTAAGGGGGAGGGCGGCCTGAGGGGGGGGACACAGCACCGGGAGGTGGGTGGTGGTGGTGAGGGCACCTGTAGGCGGTGGTCACAATAAATGTATGGGCACCACAGTCACCTCCATAGTTCTGTTCATGGGCCCGGGGCTAGGGGCGGGTGGACGTCGAGGGGTGCACCCAGGGTGCTGGTGGGGGCCCCGGGGTCGTGGAAATGGGTGTGCGCCCTCACGCCTCGGCCCCCCAACTGATCCGCCTGGCCAGGGCTGCACGGATGCGCCTTGCGTACCATTACTCCCGCGGGTTCTCTGCATTCACATAGAGAGGCACAGGGCTGGGAGGGCGCCAGGGCATGGAGTAGTCGAGGGCAGTCCCATCGGTCTCGCCCATGTTGTGCAGCACACAGCAGGCTCCGATCACCAGGGCCAAGATCTCCACCGTGTAGTCCAGGCGGCCCACGAGGCTCCTCCAGCGCTTCTTAAGGGCCCCGAAGGCCCTCTCAACCACGGTTTTTCTTGCACACAGGCAGGTATTGTACAGCGCCACCACAGGGTTCCTGGAGACTGGGTACGACTTCATCAGCCACCGGGTGAATGGGTAGGCCGGGTCTCCCAGGATTCAGGGGGGCATCAGCACCCCCTCGATCCGTGTCATCCCCATGTCCGCAAAGTCCCTGCAGAACATCCGAGCATAGACGGGGAAGATGGTCATGTTCCGGGCATCATGGCTGTGCCCTAAGTGGCCCGTGAAAATGTCTATGAACGCCCCCGGTGGTCCACGACCGCCTGCAGCTTCAGGGAGTGGTACCCGTGTCTGTTGACATATTCTGCGGCCTCTCCATCTGAGGGGCAGAGGATCTCGATGTGGATGCCGTCCACGGCACCCATGTAGTTGGGGAACCCTCCAGCCACAAAGCTGGCCATCACGGCCTCCTGGTCCACCAGATAGATCACTCGGTCCAGGTGCACACCCTCCACCGCCTTGCAGATGTCTCGCAGGATCCCGGCAACAGTGCTCACCCCGACACCGAAATGCTGCGAGATGGACTGGCAGGAGTCGGGTGTTGCTAGTGCCCAGACCCCGATGGCCACCCACTGAACCATGGGAATGGGGGTCCTCATGGGGGTGTGCTGCCGGTCCAGCCAGGGCGTTAACAGCTCTGTGAGTCGCAGTAGGGTGTGCCTGTCCATCCGAAAGTGCACTCTCCAGGCAGCCTCGTACCACTGAGCCAGCGCCCTGGTCCACCACCCCTGTGCCCACTTCGTGACCCATAGTCACCAGGCAATGGGCATAGCGAGCTGGGCAGCGCGGCTCATGGTCTCCCTCCACCACTGGAGCCGGCTGGCCACCTCGCGAAGCACTGAAGCCCACTGCCGAGCGCAGATGAGGGCCTGCCTGTCCATTCCAGACACCCGCTGGGCCCTGAGCCAGGCAGGGAGCGCCTGCGACCGTGGTGGGCTCGCTGGGCTCTAGCAGCGCTCCAGGCCATGCTCATCTGCAGCCGGGCGGCCAGGTGCACCTCTGTGGTCTGGATGCGCAGGAGATCGAGTGCGAGCGGTACCACTCAGCACAGACTGCTAGGTACATCCCGCTGGTGCCCAACCGGCCCAGCTCCACAGTGAACAGTGCTCTGGGTGGGCTGGAGCCGCACCCACGTGTTGCCACATGTGTCGGCACACCCCCTGTTCGCAACCTGCCTACCGGCCAGGGTCCCCAACTCACCTCTGTCCTCCCAAGCTGGCTGAGCTGGCTCCCACAGGGCAACAGGGGTGGGGCGGCAGTGGGCACCCCATTACGCCACCTGAAGTCCCTGCACGGGGCCTGGCACGTGGTCCAGCATGTGCCTGGGCGTGCGCGACCTGAAGCTGCATTCCTGCTGTCATCACCTCCCACCTCTCTGTGTTTTGGCTGCCTGTTGTCCTCGCCACCCTGAGCTGTGTGTAGGCTGTCCTGTATGTGTGCTCGGTGCCAGCAGCTCTGTTGGGTCCGCACCCCACGCCTCGCTCATTAGTCGGCCAATGTTGTGGCCTGTGGCCTTATCGCTTGGCCTTGGAGCTCCCCTGCTTCCCCTCCTGTCCCTCCAGGGATTGTGGGGCCCCTCTTGCCTTCCATTTAGGCTTGTGCTGGACCATGGCTGGCAGGGCTTCCCCAGCGCCCACGGGTCCCTCCACCCCCGGTGCTCCCCATAGCTGGATCTTCAGTGAGACCATGGCCCTGTGTGACCTGTGGCATTCCCTGGCCATGCAATTGCTCCTGAGCTGCCCGGACAGCCTCACCGGTGCCTATGCGAGTCTGAGCTCCGGCCTGCGCTACTCTGGCTATGAGGCGAGCACCCACGATTGCCGGCTGCACGCGGAGACGCTGGGCCTGCATCCCTTTCCTGATGGGCGTGTCCCAGAGATGAGGTGTGCGCATGTGGGGTGGTCAGCGGTGGAGACCGTGTCTGCCCTCTCTGTGTGCAGCCTGGCCGCCTACACGGCCTGTCTGATGGAGGGGGGCCCCGCCCTGGCCGTGTCCTTCTTTGGCTGTGTTCACGGGGCCCATGGGTACCAGCGGTCCCGTGGGGCGGTCTACCACTGACTGTTGGAGCTCGGTCAACTTCTGTGGCCCCAGCTGCTGACTATGGCTTGTCAAAGCGCACTGGTGCGGAGCTAGCGGCGCTGGCTGGTGTGTGGTCCTGTTCCAATGTGCAGGTGGGGCTCACCATGCAGGATCCCTTTGAGGCGTACTACCTGGTCGCCCATTACATGGCAGCACTGGGATACCGTCGGGGCATGCTTCAGTGGCCCCACTTCATGCACCTGGCAGGCCACCCGGCCCCGGGCCCCTTCATGGCCCCCTGCAGCTGGCTGTGAGGCCCCATGCCTTCCGGGCCCCGGTAGCTGGCCCCGCTGTGAGCTCCCACCTCCGCCCTGCTGCTGTGGGTCACTGCCCACTCCCTCCATGATGTCCCAGCCTTGCTGCTGTGCTGCCTGCTTCCCAGGGTTCCACTACCCCTGCTTGTGGCTCTGGGCCCTGTCCACGGGCCCCCCCGTCCACCTCTGCAACCGGTGTTCCACTCCGTGGCTGCCTTCTCCAGTGGCCATGTCCTGATCTCCAAGCCAGCACCCAGCACCCCGGGGTGCTGCTGACCTTCCTCATCTGCCTGCGATCCCTCCTGTGCCCGTGCCCCCCCCCTTAGGTGATTCTGTGACCGTGGGGTTCTGGGGCCCTCGGACTGCACATTCCGGCATCCTCCCGGGATGTGTGTGTGTGTATTTGGACCGGCTGCACGGCTCCGGCTCTCCTCCATCCCATCCATCGCACCCTCGCCGGCATTTGGGGTGCCTATCTGCCTCCTAGACCGTTGCCGGGCCGCTCCCTGTTCCATGTGGTCTCACCCTGTGCCTGTGCTCTGCCCCTGCCGGGTGCCCCCATTCCGGGACTGCCTGTGTAGCTGTGGGGGTGCTCGTGCAGGCTGTGCTGTTGTGGGGGTTCTGGATGCCGTTCCCTGTGTCCTGCCCTGCCCCTGGATTGGTCCATCCCCCCGCCCGCTCCCTGTCCCTGCTCCCCCTCCCCCGTGCCCATTGTGCCGTGTGTATTGTCTGTCCCGCTGTGTCCACCCTTCCCTTCCTTTCCCGTATGGGTGTGTATGTGCCCGGGCGTGTGTGCGTGCGGTGTGTTCCACTGTGACCTCGTTCTCTCTGTGCCTGCTGTGTGTGCTGCCTCAGTGGCTCTTCTCTCTCCTCCCCCTCCCTTCCCGTTTCCCTTGTGTGGGCATTCCCTGTAGGCGCTTTTGGTTTCCTTTGCCCTTAGCCGGCCATGTCTGCCTCCTGCCCTTCCCCAGTGCCTTCTGGGTGTTTTGACCACGGTCGGGAATCGGCGTCACATCTGTTGCACTGTCCCGGGCCATGGTCTGTCAGCCCGATTCCCTGCCGTGCTCCCGCTCCCGTCACATCTGTTCGGGGCCTCCCTGGACCACGGGGGGTGGTTGGTCGGCTCGCCACCGCTGGGAATCCACTGTGGTGAATCGGGACTGTGCAATGTCTGAAAACACCCCTAGTCCCCAAGGTCCAAGTCCAACATCTTATTCACTAGGCTAGATGACTCTAAAGTGTTTGAAAATTATTTATTTATTTTCTTCAATTTATACCCCACCCCGCTCGCACACAGATGACTCGGGGCAGCGAACACAAATGCAGTAAAAACAATACGTTAGAAAAATAGAAGTATACATAAATACAACAATCATAAAATCCCAAACAGTAGTATAAAACTAATCCCAATCTGCACACTCCAACTTTCCAAATAATTTCACCCTCCCCCTGCCAAATGCCTGACAGAGGAGTCAGGTCTTACAGTTTTGCCAGGTGGTCAAGAGATCCGGGCTGAGGCAAACCTCCACTGGGAGGGCATTCCACAGCAACGGGGCAGCTGCCAAGAACACAAAATTAGAATAAGAAAATCTACCAGAGCTGTTAAAGAAATGAGTGCTATAGTTACACGCCTAATCAACTTGCTCATCAAGAAGTACACTTCTCTATTATATAATATACATATTATACATAATACATATCACTCTAAATATACCACCAAAGCATATCTATAGACTGTATAGGTGGGCTGAGGAAGAGGGGAGACAACTTCTATTGGGGCAGTAGTTATTAAGCATTCCAAAAGCATCCCTATGGTTTAAATTAGGATAATGGCCACAATAGCAATGATAAAACAGATATATCTACGTAAAAGACTGGTGTTTTCAGCTAACGGGCCACAGACCCCTGTGGGGCCAATGAGCAAAGAGAAAGGCCCTTTTCAACTGGATGCCCCCCCTCGCACATGTGTACGGGTTGGGGGGGTGTCAGTTTGAACACTGCGGCAGGTGCGGGGGGGATGGGTGGGCATCCGTGGGAACGCTGCAGCCAGTGGAAGCGCCCCCACGCTTCACCCACCTCCACCCATCACCCACGCACAGAGCAACAGGCGCCAATGGCGGATGATCCATGCATGGAGATGGGTAGAGGTGGGTGGGAGTCCGTGGGAACACACGGCCAGACCTCCGGCCGGCCAGACCTCCGAAAACGTGGTCAAAATGATTCCTGCCAGGGGTGAACACCCGGTGGGAATCATTTTTCGGCCCAACAGATGTGACGTTACCACAGTCAACCACGGTGGGATTCACCATGGTTGACTGTGGTAACATCATGTCTGCTCCTGGACCACGGCCTGGAATCGGCGGTCGTACCCGCTGCTGATTCCGGGTCGTGGTCAATAACCTGGAGGGTGGGTGGGCACTACGGGCGCATTGGCCGCTGCGCCTGCCCGTCTCCCAGAGGGCGGGCGGGCAGCCTCGGGAGTGTGGGGGGGCGGGCTGTGTGGCCACACGTTGTGCCATGCAGCCCCTTCCCCCGATTCCCCTCCGGAATCGACCGGCACATCTGTTGACAGACCGTTTTGATTCCGGAGGGGAATCAAATGGTGATTCCGTGCCAGGATCAATGGGCACATCTGAAATCACCCCATGTGTAGTATGCTTTCAGATGTGTTGCACAATTGTATTTAATAACAAAGCAATACAAAGTGTATATTATATGGTATAGGTAACAAACTCAATCTCCACCTCTCCACCTCCCACTCTTTGTCTGTCAGAGCAAGTAGGGGGTCTCTGCTTCTACTGTCTTTGGCTGTAGGGGTCCAGGCACACAAAAAGGTTGAAAACCCTTGTAATAGATAAGTGCTGTAAAACCACTTCTTTTCACTTCAATGGAAGTTTGCACAGACACAGACTTGCTGGAGATTTGTTGGTGCATTTACGTTTGATACATTTAAAAGAGGGAGGAGAGAGACTTTAGAAATGCTAGTGAAATATTTATAAAAGCACAAAGAAGCCATGTAACCGGGTGAAGAAAATAAAACAGCTCTCACATGAGATCAAATATACAAGTCTAGCTTTTAACCTGACAGTTTCCTCACAATGCCACTGCGTACAGTGCCGGCATGTCACAGATGTGCAACACCTGAACTGGCAAAGGTGGGGGGAGCGGTTAAGAGGGTGCGATAACAGAATTCTGTCCTTAACACGTTCATTCCAAAATACTCCTGCACATCTGTCACACAAAGAGACACATGGGAGTGTGGCGCTCCTGTACAACACTGCTGTTTTAGCAGCTTTCTTTCCTTAATGAAGGTATCAGCATGACACTTCCCACTGGTGCCACTAAGCTGAGGACACTTTCCCTCTCTGCTCCCAAGCTTCTATGGGATGCAGTCACCCTGTCTCTTGCTGTGTGCCAGTGGCNGTGTGTATTGTCTGTCCCGCTGTGTCCACCCTTCCCTTCCTTTCCCGTATGGGTGTGTATGTGCCCGGGCGTGTGTGCGTGCGGTGTGTTCCACTGTGACCTCGTTCTCTCTGTGCCTGCTGTGTGTGCTGCCTCAGTGGCTCTTCTCTCTCCTCCCCCTCCCTTCCCGTTTCCCTTGTGTGGGCATTCCCTGTAGGCGCTTTTGGTTTCCTTTGCCCTTAGCCGGCCATGTCTGCCTCCTGCCCTTCCCCAGTGCCTTCTGGGTGTTTTGACCACGGTCGGGAATCGGCGTCACATCTGTTGCACTGTCCCGGGCCATGGTCTGTCAGCCCGATTCCCTGCCGTGCTCCCGCTCCCGTCACATCTGTTCGGGGCCTCCCTGGACCACGGGGGGTGGTTGGTCGGCTCGCCACCGCTGGGAATCCACTGTGGTGAATCGGGACTGTGCAATGTCTGAAAACACCCCTAGTCCCCAAGGTCCAAGTCCAACATCTTATTCACTAGGCTAGATGACTCTAAAGTGTTTGAAAATTATTTATTTATTTTCTTCAATTTATACCCCACCCCGCTCGCACACAGATGACTCGGGGCAGCGAACACAAATGCAGTAAAAACAATACGTTAGAAAAATAGAAGTATACATAAATACAACAATCATAAAATCCCAAACAGTAGTATAAAACTAATCCCAATCTGCACACTCCAACTTTCCAAATAATTTCACCCTCCCCCTGCCAAATGCCTGACAGAGGAGTCAGGTCTTACAGTTTTGCCAGGTGGTCAAGAGATCCGGGCTGAGGCAAACCTCCACTGGGAGGGCATTCCACAGCAACGGGGCAGCTGCCAAGAACACAAAATTAGAATAAGAAAATCTACCAGAGCTGTTAAAGAAATGAGTGCTATAGTTACACGCCTAATCAACTTGCTCATCAAGAAGTACACTTCTCTATTATATAATATACATATTATACATAATACATATCACTCTAAATATACCACCAAAGCATATCTATAGACTGTATAGGTGGGCTGAGGAAGAGGGGAGACAACTTCTATTGGGGCAGTAGTTATTAAGCATTCCAAAAGCATCCCTATGGTTTAAATTAGGATAATGGCCACAATAGCAATGATAAAACAGATATATCTACGTAAAAGACTGGTGTTTTCAGCTAACGGGCCACAGACCCCTGTGGGGCCAATGAGCAAAGAGAAAGGCCCTTTTCAACTGGATGCCCCCCCTCGCACATGTGTACGGGTTGGGGGGGTGTCAGTTTGAACACTGCGGCAGGTGCGGGGGGGATGGGTGGGCATCCGTGGGAACGCTGCAGCCAGTGGAAGCGCCCCCACGCTTCACCCACCTCCACCCATCACCCACGCACAGAGCAACAGGCGCCAATGGCGGATGATCCATGCATGGAGATGGGTAGAGGTGGGTGGGAGTCCGTGGGAACACACGGCCAGACCTCCGGCCGGCCAGACCTCCGAAAACGTGGTCAAAATGATTCCTGCCAGGGGTGAACACCCGGTGGGAATCATTTTTCGGCCCAACAGATGTGACGTTACCACAGTCAACCACGGTGGGATTCACCATGGTTGACTGTGGTAACATCATGTCTGCTCCTGGACCACGGCCTGGAATCGGCGGTCGTACCCGCTGCTGATTCCGGGTCGTGGTCAATAACCTGGAGGGTGGGTGGGCACTACGGGCGCATTGGCCGCTGCGCCTGCCCGTCTCCCAGAGGGCGGGCGGGCAGCCTCGGGAGTGTGGGGGGGCGGGCTGTGTGGCCACACGTTGTGCCATGCAGCCCCTTCCCCCGATTCCCCTCCGGAATCGACCGGCACATCTGTTGACAGACCGTTTTGATTCCGGAGGGGAATCAAATGGTGATTCCGTGCCAGGATCAATGGGCACATCTGAAATCACCCCATGTGTAGTATGCTTTCAGATGTGTTGCACAATTGTATTTAATAACAAAGCAATACAAAGTGTATATTATATGGTATAGGTAACAAACTCAATCTCCACCTCTCCACCTCCCACTCTTTGTCTGTCAGAGCAAGTAGGGGGTCTCTGCTTCTACTGTCTTTGGCTGTAGGGGTCCAGGCACACAAAAAGGTTGAAAACCCTTGTAATAGATAAGTGCTGTAAAACCACTTCTTTTCACTTCAATGGAAGTTTGCACAGACACAGACTTGCTGGAGATTTGTTGGTGCATTTACGTTTGATACATTTAAAAGAGGGAGGAGAGAGACTTTAGAAATGCTAGTGAAATATTTATAAAAGCACAAAGAAGCCATGTAACCGGGTGAAGAAAATAAAACAGCTCTCACATGAGATCAAATATACAAGTCTAGCTTTTAACCTGACAGTTTCCTCACAATGCCACTGCGTACAGTGCCGGCATGTCACAGATGTGCAACACCTGAACTGGCAAAGGTGGGGGGAGCGGTTAAGAGGGTGCGATAACAGAATTCTGTCCTTAACACGTTCATTCCAAAATACTCCTGCACATCTGTCACACAAAGAGACACATGGGAGTGTGGCGCTCCTGTACAACACTGCTGTTTTAGCAGCTTTCTTTCCTTAATGAAGGTATCAGCATGACACTTCCCACTGGTGCCACTAAGCTGAGGACACTTTCCCTCTCTGCTCCCAAGCTTCTATGGGATGCAGTCACCCTGTCTCTTGCTGTGTGCCAGTGGCCAGTTGCCACCAGTAGAGCTATCAAGAGCCAGTGTGGTGTCACAGCAAGGTGCTGGACTTGGACCTGGGAGACCAGGGTTTGAATCTATCCCTAGCTAATGAACTTGCTAGGTGGCCTTGGACAAGTCTCAGCTCCCCATCTGTAAAAGGGAAATGCGTGTGTCTGTCTGACTATCTTTCCCTGTGTTTCTTTCATCCTTGTCCATCTTAGATTGTAAGTTCACTGGGCAGAGACCCATCTCCAAAAACCTGACTGACATTTTAAATAAGTAGTAGTAACTTGTGGTACACTCAGCAGCTACCTGATAGGAGGCACGGGAAATTGTTTACCTTGTGCTGAGCCTGGGAGCAGCGGAGGTGGTGAAGAGTCCCCAGGAGTGACAGCTGTGTGTCCCCCAGCACTGGGAACAATGGTGGCACGAAAGCACAATGCCAGTGCTCCCAGTTCCCTCTGCCAATACTCCTGGGGACTCGCCAATGATGTCCTGTGGAATTCTCCAATGCCACTGCTGCTCCCTGGCTCAGTTCAAAGTAAGCCCTACACCCTGTCCCACACCTTGCTTAGCCACTGCTGTTGCGAGAGGTGCAGAATGCACCCCAAAAAGGACAGTCCCCCCCCCCCCATGGTCGAAAAGGACATGAGGGACATGAGTCATTGGACATCGGAAAAGCCTGAGCAAAGTCATGGTTGAGCAACAAGGTAGCCTAAGGGAAGGGTTCTTTCATGCAAAAACCAGCCCGTCCTTGGAAAAGGTGATGGAGGAGGCTCTGGGGAAATATTGGGGCAGTTAAAATAAGGCCTCCTTCCTGTTTAAACAAATCACTGGCGAATGGAATCTAGATTAGCAATGGACTCCAAAGGCATGGACAATTAGAAGCACCCAATGTTTTCCCCACACAAGTTAGCACTCCCACACCTGATCAGTGGGAACTGCCCGCCAGCACCAGACTCTCCTCATGATTCTCTTCCCCAGACTGATTAGAAATCTCCCCGTTTATGCCCTGATGTGTCCTTTGTCTCCGCGGCCCGTTTGTTTACCCTTTGCCTCTTCCCTTTTGTGTAACTAGACACATCGGCACCTCTTTCCCGTCGCACCTAGTGGCATTCTTTGCCCCTCCGTCCCTGTGGGCATGTTCCTTTTCTCAGACCTAAACCCACCCAGGAAATCTCTCACATCTTTCCATCTCACCTATTGTAGTATACTTAAGCTGATTCCAAATCTTTTGTTCCAAAACATATAACCACTCCTGGCTCCCCCTCTGAAACTGAGAAAAACCCTGAAAGCAAACCCGTGCAGATCTCTCCGTGCATGTTTTAAGGGGTCTCCCAGACTTTGGTCTGTCCCTCCCCTGCATCCCCGAACTTCGCTGGATCCGTGGGGTTGCCTGTTCCCTCTGCAACAGCAAAGAGAGGTAGCCACTGGTCCTGGTTCCCCTTCTTCAACCTCCTTTCGCTTTTAGCCTTCTCTCTCTCTCCCCCTCTTCTCCCCATATTAATTTCATTTTCCCAGCCACCGCTTGTGTTTCCCTCTGAAAAACACCAGCCAGACCGGAAACTGTGTTAGCCAATTGTGTGTGTGTTTTTTTTATATACCGCCCATTCCTGTTAAATAAATATTCCTTTTTACTAAGCATTTTCTCTCCCTCTTTTCCCTTTTACTATTATTTTGGGGAGGGTACATAACCTGACTGTAGCGCGCATCTGACCTCAGACTGATCCGGGAGACACGCGGGGACCCCTAGTCCAACCACTTCAGCTATTTCCCCTAATTTTAAGAGTCAGGTGGGTATTGGGGCCCCAACCCCCCAATATTCACAAGTGGGAGAGGGGTCTCCTGTTAACACTGCTACCAGACATATTAGCAGCTATGGGCCATGACATTGCCTCCCACCCACCTCCTCCTCCTGCTCCCGTACCTTCCCCTTCCCCCTCTCTCCTCACATCCTTCCCTCCTGCCTCTCTCGAGAAAATCTCCACTCTGCTCTCTTCATCCAACCCCTCCACCTGCCTCCTTGACCCCATCCCCTCCCGCCTCCTGACCTCTATTACTCCCACTGTCAACCCCCACTTCTACACATCAACAATCTCTCCCTTTCCACAGGCTCCTTCCCCTCTGCCTTTAAGAATGCCACTGTCTCCCTCATCCTCAAAAAGCCCACCCTGGACCTATCTGACCCCTCTAGTTACCAGCCAGTCTCCCTCCTTCCCTTTGCCTCAAAGCTCCTGGAATGTGTTGTCTACTCCCACTGCCTGGACCTCCTCTCTGCCAACTCCTCCCTGGACCCTCTCCAATCCGGCTTTCGCCCCCTCCACTCTACTGAAACTGCCCTGGCCAAGATCACCAATGATCTACTTGTCGCCAAATCTAAGCGCCACTACTCCATTCTTGTCCTCCTTGACCTCTCTGCAGCCTTTGACACTGTCGACCACTCACTCCTATTGGACTCGCTTTACTCTCTGGGCTTTCGTGGCTCCATCCTTGACTGGTTCTCCTCCTACCTCTCTGACCGCTCCTTTAAAGTCTCGCTCCCCGAGTCAAACTCCTCCTCCTCCCTCCCCCTCTCGGTTGGGGTCCCCCAAGGTTCTGTCCTTGGCCCTCTCCTCTTCTCTATTTACACCCTGTCCCTTGGCAAAATTATTGCCTCCCACGGGTTCCAATATCATCTCTATGCTGATGACACCCAACTCTATCTTTCTACCCACTCTCTCTCCTCTTCTGTCCACTCACGCCTCGTCAACTGCCTCTCCGACATCTCCGCCTGGATGTCCCAACGTCAACTCAAGCTCAACATGGCCAAGACCGAACTCCTCATTTTTCCTGACCTCCTCTTCCTCTCCCTCTAACCTGTCCATCTGCATCTATGGAGTCACCATCCATCCTGTTCTCCAAGCCCGTAGCTTGGGCTTCATCTTTGATACGCACCTCTCTTTTAAACCTTACATTGACTCTGTTGCCAAATCCTGCCGATTCGCCCTCCATAACATTGCTCGGATCCGCCCCTTTCTCTCTACCTCCTCGGCCAAAACCCTTGTTCATGCCATGGTTATCTCTCGCCTCGATTACTGCAACCTCCTCCTTGCTGGCCTCCCTCGCTCTCACCTGTCCCCCCTTATCGCAATCCAAAACTCTGCTGCCAAGGTCATTCACTCTGCCCGTCGCTTCGACCATGTGCAGCCTCTCCTCTTCTCTCTTCACTGGCTCCCCCTTCCTGAACGTATCCTGTTTAAACTCCTGGTATTCACGTTCAAAACACTCCACAACCAAGCTCCCCCTTACCTCTCGGACCTAATCTCCCTACGCACTCCTGCACGCGCTCTCCGCTCTTCCTCTGTCCCCTCCCTCACTCTCCCTCGTTTCTCCTGCTCACCTAACCGCCTTCGACCCTTCTCCCTCGCTGCCCCCCATGCCTGGAACTCCCTCCCTACCCACATCCGCCTTGCCCCCTCCCTCCGCTCCTTCAAATCCCTCCTCAAGACCCACTTTTTCCTCGCCGCCTTTCCCAATGCCTGCTAGTCGTTCCCCATATACTTACTGTCTGCCCTCCTCTGCAGACTGCTGCAACCAACCTGATTGTAACCAAGCCAAGCACACGCACCTGAGACTTCGCATCCGCCTGAATGTTTGTTTGTCTTCTCCCCTGTCTCTCCCACTGTCCCCTCTCCCTGTCTCCCCCTCCTTGTCTTTTAGATTGTAAGCCACAGGCAGGGACCGCATCTAGTGTATGTTTCTGTACAGCACCGAGCTCATGACTGGCACTATATAAATGTTTATAATAATAATAATAATAATAATAATAATGATTTGCTCCTCATTGTACACCTTCATTTATGGATGAACAACAAGGAACAATTGGATAGCAAACACAAAGCAGACCGTGAAGAGACATAAGGACCTGGTGAGCATTCTCTATCCAAAGGAATGGATAGTGTTATGTCTTGCTAACACTCTATTTTTCCAATATGGAAGTACCACAGTTGTCATCTGCTACAAAGGAACTACAGAGAAGTGGCATTAAATTGGATAGACCAAAAGTATTTGAGGAGCTGGGGAAGCAAATTCAACAGTATATGAAATCTCTTCATGCATTTAAAGCAAAGGATGAACAGCACGACCCTTTAGACGTAGAAGATGTGGCAAAAGTGGAACGGAGTGTAAATGGAGGCATGGAATGGATAAGCTCAATCTTCAAAACAAGAGAACTCTTACTCTGGATCCAGTTATAAAGACTAAGGAGATTGAAGCTAAAATTAAAGAGCTGATGAGTATCTGTAATCCTATAGTCACAAAACCCAAACCCAAAGTGGAACTCCTAAAAGAGGATCAAAAACCAGCTGAACAGAATGGACCAGTAGAAGGCCTGGGAGATGCCAACAGAGGGTCCCAGGCTGCTGAACACAGCCCCAAGGCAACTGCCCCAATTACAGAAAAGAAACTTCCGGAAACGGACATTGACTGAATTCCAGCACTTGTTTCTATTATAAACTACAGTAAAGCTTGAAGTTGTCAACTTTGTATGTTCTGAATACAGATTGGGGCATGTGAATGCTGCAACTTTCTCATAGTAATTTTTGGACGGGGTTGGTCAATGTATGAAGTATTTTGACTCTTAGGTAGCAAACTACTCAGTTAAGTAAGGTGCATCTCTTGCCATAATAACTGTATTTAGAAACCCCTGGTGTAACGATTAGATTAATTGAAACAGCTGTAGCTGAATCCTCCATTTTTAATCATGTTCATACTGAGTCAGTCAATTCATAAAGTGAAACAAAAATCTGAAGCCTTTAATTTACCACTAAGTTGCTGTTGTAATCGATATTGACAACATTGTGTCCATTGATAGTATTTCAAAATGTGTGAGAGAATGGCAGAGAGGTTTTGGCTCTGTTCTTTCTACAGCGTACAGCATAAGCAAAACAAAATACCATTTAGAATGATTCCTTTCTCCTCACTGTCACACAATACTGAAACGTTTCCAGTCTGAGCGAGTTCCATTTGTTTCATATTTGCACCTGTGCTATTCATAGTTATCCGAGGTATATAGAGCCATGGGCTGGGTGATGTGTACTTTGCTGGATGCGTTCATAAGAACAGAGCTCAGACTCTTTTCAGCTTATGGCCACACTCCATTTAGGGGTAGAGTATTAATGCTCTGAGCATGAATGTCAAATTTATATCGGGTATGCAGAGTAGCAAGAGCATACTTTTTATAGATCAGAAGTTGCAGCCATGACTTACCAATCTTGCCAATAGATATGCAAGTGTGTATATTCACGGTAAACTTTCCCTAACTAAAATATTCTGTACATTTTTGTCCCTAGATAAATTAGTTGCTTTGTAGAAAAATGAAGCCATACTGACAAGTTGTCAACCTTTCTTAAGGGAATATACTTGCTTCCATGAGACCTGCACCTTACATTTGAAAAGCTTATTTTCATTCTCTTCCAGCAAAGGAACAGATTTGGTAGTTTTTTCATGAGCTCCTCTACACCATGGCTTATTTGCTTCTAGTATTGATAATTGTCATATAAACCTGAAAACATTAATTTCTATGTGTTTGAATCAAAAGTTGAAACATCCATACACATTGCAAGAAACAAATGCACTGGACTGGAATTTTTTTTAAAAAAATTAAAATTAAAACAACATCCAGGAATTCTGTACGTCTGTGGAATTATTACCAAATTAATACAAATTATGGTCGGAAAAGATGTCACAGGTGTAATTACAGTATCTCACTGACCATAATCTATGTTCTCTTTTCATTTTATATTAGAAATTAATAAGTCAATCACATGACTACTGATTTTCTAAAGGAGGGGCTATGATTCCACGTCCTGCTGTTATCAAACCTTTCACCATAAAACAGTATTACTGCACTATCTATGTATGGGGCAATGGATAAACAACTTTAGTTTTGACTTTGTCCACATTTCTGCTATTGTCATTCTTAAAGCTACATCAATATGTCATTAAGCCCAAAACTCATTTACAATTATCGTCATTGCATTACTAGGAAATATGAAAATTTCAGCTTATGTTTATCGTTTTTTAAATGTGCTGAAGGTTATAAGAAAGACCACTTACCTATACCTACTATTATTTTACATAGGTGGTTTGTTGAAAAATGCGTTAACAGGAGCAGAAAGTCAATTATGACCAAGCTGATGCAAAGGATAACAGAAATCCATTCCTGCAACCGTTTACCTAGAAAAATGGGGGGGGGGGAGGAGTACATTTTATTCCAAAGTATATGGGGAAGAGAAGATAAAGGAAAGAGCACAAGAAGGGGAGAGAGAGAAAAGAGAAGAGAAAAAAAATAAAAATATTTTTATCTTAAACAGTATTTGCCTTAACTCTTGCCCCCTTATGCATTTGACCATGTGCAGCCTCTCCTCTCTCCACTGGCTCCCTCTTCCTGAGCGTATTCTGTACAAACTCCTTGTCTTCACTTACAAAGCCCTTCACAACCTTACTCCCCCCTACCTCTCTGCCCTGAACTCCCTCCGAACTCCTGTTCAAGCACTCCGCTCCTTTTCTATCCCCTCCCTCACCTTCCCATGCCTCCCCATCTCCCCCAACTACTTTTGTCCCTTCTCCCTTGCTGCCCCGCATGCCTGAAACTCCCTCCCTGCCCTCGTCCGCCTTGCCCCCACCCTCCACACCTTCAAGTCCCTCCTCAAAACCCACCTCTTCCGCTCCGCCCTTCCTATCTCCTGCAAATCATCCCCACCCAGGATTATCCCCCACCTGTTATCTGTAAACTTCCAATTTACTGTAACCAAGCCAAGAATGTGTACCTGAGTTCTCGCATCCTCATGAATGTTGCATCCCTTGTCTCTCCCTCTGTTCCCCCTTCCTTGTCTCCCCTCAACCTGTGTTTAGATTATAAGCTCTCAGGCAGGGACTGTGTCGATCTTGTTTTTTTGTAAAGCGCCAGGTACATCACTGGCGCTATATAAATGCTTATAATAACAAATTGGTGTTTGGTACCTATGTTCCTTTACTATCATCAATCATCATCATCATCAATTATATAGCACCAGCAATGTGCTTGTCACTGAACAGTCATGAATTAGAGATAGGTCCCTGCCCCGAGGGGCTTACAATAGACTTGGGTGGGGAGGCAAGGGAAAGGGGCATATAGGGAGAGGGAGGTATATATTCATGAAGCTGTGAAGGTGCAAGTGCATGTGCTTAGTTTAGTTACAGGGGCAAAGGGGTATCCTGAATGATAGGACAGTAAAAGGAGAATCCACGATCAGCTTGTGGGTAACTCTTGCTTATTAAAAAGATATACAAGACAATGGGTGACTCAGCAAAATCCAGTCACAGGAGCAATATTTTTTTTCTCAAGAATTGGAGTTTAAATCAAGTAAAAGTTGACAAAGAATGCTCCTCCCCCACCCTCCCAGAACAACAATCCTCTTGGATATGGTGACTGATCTTCACGGAAGAATTCCCTCCCTCCACTCTGCCAAGCTGTCCATTAAAAAAACCTTGCACTGAACTCTTGTATCAGGGTGGGATTAAACAGTACTGGAGGTAATTCTTTGGTTACTAGGGAGCAAAACAGTGTTTTCACAGCCTATCATAGGCTGCAATGATCACATTATTTACTCCAGAGTAGTTCCAATGACTCCAATGGAACTAATTTCAGAATAAATTGACTTGAGGATTATGGACATCAGGTGTAATATATGACTTCAAATTTGCCTTGGGGGTCCACGGCCACATGATTCTGCAGTTGCTGGGGTCCATTCAAGTGAGTAGTTTCACTTTTCCTTTTTTCTTCTCACTGTACCAGAGGTCTTCTCAGAAAATACAAGAGATACTGTTTTCCTAGTCTGGTCTATTTAATTCTGAGATAACTCATTGCAGGGAGGTGGACTAGTTCCTGATGTCAAATGTTTGCTCTCAAATGAGGGTACTTGAAAACTTAAAAGAGTTAAATAATTAAAACGGTGGTTTCCCAATTACTTACCCTCTTTTTAAATCATCTAAATCTGCTAAACCTTGATTAATAAACTCCAGTTTATAAAAAAAAAGTTAATCAGAAAATGGAATTAAGGTCCTAGCACCCGTTCCAGCAACCACTAAATCCTAAACTTCCAATATTTGCTTTAAGTACATGCCCCAAGCCACCCCAAAACTGGAAGCTAGTCACTATAAGGTCAGCAGAAAATTCTCCTGCCCCACCCCCACTTTATTTTCTTTCTTTTTTTAAAAAGAGTGGAGGTGCAAGGTAATGGGAGTGCCTTTAAATGAGCATCCCACTCATGTGCCATTGATGGGGAGGAGGCCTGAAGTAGTGCACACTCTCCCTGGCTCCCCCAACAGACAGGACCAATCAATCAGACCTGACAAATCAAATGTTTGTTGGGACAGCCGAGGAGAGTGCACGTGCTCTGGGCCCCCCTTGTGCCCTCCCTTGTTAGCAGTTTGTCGGGGCAACCAGCGAGATCTCACAGCAGATTTAAAATGTAGTTTCGTAAAACCTCGATAGCAAGGTTTTACAAATCTGGGCGTTTAACTGGACAGCTCGTGCAAGAGGCATTTACATGACCAGGTAATTACCGTATTTACCGCGAAACTTGTGGGTCTGTCTTGTGTAAAAATGATCTGTGCAGTTCCACCGGTTTCCAATGAGCTATGACGATTTGCACCAACTGAGGATTTAGCACCACGATTTTAATGATTTAATCCTAATCCTCAAATAACCTGATGTGAAAGATGACAAAAACGATGACAGAAGCTAGTCCATTCCTTGTAATTACTGTTATATATGGGCTAATGGGCCACTCGAGCAAAAGCATCTCTTTTCTTGCACCTTCCGGAAAATCACCTCACATGCTGAGAAGACAGGAAAAGCGAAACCATTAATTATCTTCAGTATTGAGTTCGATGAAGTGTGCAGAAATTAGTTAAATCATTTAGAAATACAGTAGGTCTTGCACTGCCTCTTTGGAAATGGAAATATCCCACGAGCCACGCCCTTCGTACCCTGGATGTCATTTGCTGAGTCTTTGTAAAATTCCAGCTACTGAATTCCAAACTGTATACTGAGCTGAAACCTGAAAGAAGTCAGTTTCAGAAACTAAGAACCTGATTCTGCTCCCACTGATTTCAGTGACGCAGGTTCAGGCTCATCTGTTAGACCAAATTAATGTGCCAACATAAGAGATTTTTATTTTTAAACTTAGGAACTTTTAAAAATAAAAATATATGAGGGTGGTTATTATGGATGGTGGTTACTATCATAGCTTCAGTCACTGATGCACATTATACTAGCTTTGGATTTGGAACTAAATTCCAATATCGTATGCAGCATAATATTAAATCATATCCAGTATGCCATAAGCAATCCACTCATGGCCCAATCTACAAAGATGATTTATACACAGAAAGTATAACAATACTGTGGGGAGGCTACTGCGCAGTTGCTCCTTCAGAAAGGACTCCTGTCATAAAAGTCACTGGTATAAATGCTATTTGGGTAGGTTTTAGACTGGTAGGAGATTTAGAGGCTTAAAATAAAGCCACCTCCTTTCAATACAAAAAGGACATTGAACTTATTATATGCAAGGTTTACAGTTTCTTATGCACAAACATATAAATACATTTTATGGCAGTCATACAACAGCGAAGAAACCTATTTCAGAAACAGCTGCCACATGCAACCTGTTGTTGCCCCTCAAGAGTGATTAAAATACGACTTCAAACCAAGCTCTTTCTCTTGCTAGCAGCCAGCAACCCATTCTCTCGCCACTACTTCAGGACTTGTTTATTTAACAGCTTACTTAATGTCTCAGATTTAATTATCAACATTTAAGTATCTGTGGGGTCTGCAGGACAAAGGTCTCCTGATATAAAAATCGAGAAACACTAGCCATGATCCACAAACCACCAGCTACTCCAGAGTAACAGCTTTGTATATCACCTTTTTATAAAAGCTAAAAATGATAAAGAATATTTCAATAAAATAAGATAGCAATCTGTGATGTCTGGTAAGGTAAACCTATCCACATGCATTTTACTACTGCATATACCCCCCTTCTATCCTATTATTATTCAGAGTTACCTAGCCACAATCTATATTAAGCAAGCAGAAAAAGTGCTTTCCATTATCCCGCGCTTCCACCTTTCCTTCCTGTGTACTTAGAAAACCCTAGTTAGAGCTGAAACATGTATCCGATTTGGTATCCGTGGATGATACCTGCGTTTTCAGGTACCATTTTGGGTATCCAAATCAGTACCCAAATACCATTCGAGTATTCAGTCAAAAACTGAATTTTTGGTTATCAGTTTTTTGAGTACCCAGAATTACCCCAAAAAAACAAAATACGCCCCCAAATTCCTGAAATCCAGGATGAAATGGGGATGGAAATTGGCATTTGGGTATACCAGTTGTGGGTATTTGGGGTAGTTGATTGAAAACCAGTTCAGGTACTGAAAAGGACCCAAAATACTTGGTTCAGTTCGGATACCAGAAATTCAATGGGCATGCCAGTGTTTCTGAAAAACGTATGATCCTAAGGAGAGGTACCCAAACTGTAGGTGGGGTCACAATCATCTGGTAGTTGAAATACTCTGAAGGTCTTTCCAACTGACCTATGATTTTGTGACCCCAGACAGCAACACAGGGCCACACAGCAGGGCCACACAGGCTAAAAAGCTGGGAACCACTGTTCTAGGGGCACCTCTTGAGTGAATAAAGTTCTTGTTTAAAAAACTGATGGTTTTACAGAAGAGACCATCCAGGTTCAAGTTCCTGTGGTACATTCGTTCCATGCAGGAGAAACGTGTCTAGAACTGTTGGCGGTAAGGGTAGAACATTGTATTTCTTACACACAAATATAAAACAAAGCTGATTGTAAGGTCTTGAGTCGATCCCACATGCCAAGCTCCTGTAGACAGACAGTATGTTGTCTAGAAAAGCAGCATCTCCTTATGCTACGGATCTGCTCCCTTTGCATATTCAAAGACATGCCCTATGCTTTTAATGGGAAAGACAACTTTTACTCCTGTTTAAAATGCACAGGCAGAACAACTAAGAGGGCATAGTGGTGGGAATTTTATTTACTTATTTTTATTTATTTTATTCCATTTGTATATCACCCCCTATGCCTACGGCATCTCGGGGCGGCTTCCAACATAAAATAGACAATTTATCACAATATAAAAAATATAAAAATCTACACAAATATTATTTAAACAATTTTAAAATACCCCCATACAGAAATTTAACCCACCCTCCCCTCCCCGCCGCCGAAGGCCTGGGAGAACAGCCATGTCTTGCAGGCCCAACAGAAGGCCAGCAGACTCGGGGCCAGTTGTGCTTCCTCTGGGAGGGAATTCCACAACCGGAGCCCAGCCACTGAGAATGCCCTCTCCATTGTAGCCCCCCGCTTTACGCGGGGGACCTCCAAGGCGGTGCCCCCAGTGGACCAGAGAGTCCGTCCTGAATCACGGAGGGTGAGGCGGTCCCTGAGGTATCCAGGTCCAAGACCGTACAGGGCCTTATAGATCAACGTCAACATCTTGAACCTGGCTCGGCACATTACAGGCAGCCAGTGCAGTGCACAGAGCACTGGTGTTATGTGCTCTCATCGGCCCGTCCCTGTTAGGAGACAGGCCGACGCATTCTGCACTAACTGCAACCTCCAGGCCAGCATCAAGGGACCCCCATGTAGCGCATTAAGTAGTCCAGCCTTGAGGTGATGAAGGCATGGATCAAAGTAGTCAGGTCGGGTCTCTGGAGATATATGGGCGCAGCCTCCGCACCAGATACAGCTGGCGGAAAGCCACCTTCGCCACCACATCCACCTGCTGATCTAGGCAGAGACCCGTGTCCAATAATACCCCCAGACTCCGAACTTGCTGAGCCATGGAGGGGCGCACCCCCTCCACAAGAGGGGGCACCATCTCTCCCGCCTGGCCTACCACCATCACCTCCATCTTATTGGGATAGAGCCTCAGTCTGCTCTGTCACAGCCAACTCGCCACGGCCTCCAAACACTGAGATAGCACGGAGACGGCAGGGCCTGGGTCAGCTGAAAAAGAGAAGTAAAGCTGGGTATCATCAGCGTATTGGTGGCAACGCACACCAAACCCTCTCACAATCTCCCCCAAGGGCTGCATGTATACATTAAATAATAAAGGAGACAAGATTGAACCTTGCGGAATGCCACAGTCCAGGACCCGGGGGCTAGATGTTTCTGCTCCCAGGACAACCCGCTGGGTCTTCCCCAAGAGGAATGACTGGAACCAGCCAAGGGTGGTCCCATCCAGACCCCCCAGGTCACGCAACCATCTTAACAGCAGCCCATGGTCCGCCGTATCAAACGCGGCTGAGAGATCTAGCAGGGCCAGTAACGTTGAACGTCCTGCATCTACCAAGGCCACCAACGCCATCTCCGTACCATGGCTGGGCCGTAACCCTGATTGAAAGGGGTTGAAAAAACCGATGCTGTCCAGGTGAGCCTGGAGTAGCAAGGCCACTGCCCGTTCAATAACCTTCCCTAAAAAGGGAAGGTTAGAGACGGGTTGGTAACTGGCGAGTGCGTTCACATCCAAAGATGGCTTCTTCAACAGGGGGCGCACCACGGCCTCCTTGAGATCAGGGGGCAAATTCCCCTGCCGAAGGGACGCGTTGACAATCCCCGCCAGCACTGGCCCCAGTATCTCCCTGGAGGCTTTCACCAGCCAGGTCGGGCAAGGATCTAATTCATAACTAGTGGTCCTCACTGACCCCAGGATCTCCACAGCATCAGCTGGCTTCACTTCCTGAAACTCATCCCAGAAAGATGGACCAGACGAACCTCCTCTGCTGCCAGGCGGTCGAGCCCGGCAGGCCTTCTTCCCAAAGCGCACTGCCGGAGCTTTCCCACAACGTTCCTTCCACAACTGCAGTGACTGCAGTGCAGCTGCCCGATCCAGCCTCCTGACAGCAGAGGCAGTTTTCCCATTGACTGTAATGAGGAAAGAAACAGAACCATAAAACGAAACAACCGGAAATTAGGGATCCAAAACTGGAGGGAGAAACCAAAAATAGGCCCTGTGTCTTCCCCCTCCTCGTCTCCCTTTGGAACATACAATAGGCTTGGAGAGTATGCCAAGTTCTAGCATGCATTAGGTCCTGCACCCTCATATTCTCTTATGCATAAAGATGGTCTACTAAGTTCCTGCCACTGTTACACAAGTGTAAATTCATAGAAACTTTGCACAGGTACTGCAGGAGCTCAGAATATGAAGACACAGGGTGTAAGTTGCCTGTAGACATTGAGAGGTGATCCAATAAATAATGGGAGCTCCAACCTAGCTGTCAGGCTCCCCTGTCCAGTGTGACAGCAAAGGCAGAGCAGATTTTTAACCTCTGAACTGGTTACTTTAAATGTGTCAACTATTTAGACAAAAAATGTGGATTCCCCCGCTATGACCTTTTCACAGTAGCATACAGTAGAAAAACACATTTTATGAAAAGGAGCATGAACTTGAATGGAATTTCTCTGATTTTTCAATTTATTGGTATTATCAAAACAGACAACCCCACGGCCCACACCCTGGCTGTGATAAACTTTCAATACAGCCAGTGCAAAAGAGGATAACGTTTTTAAAAAAAGAAAAATTAGTCAAGCTAGATTGCAGCCCAGCTGTGAAACAGGACTGCACAATATGCTTCCATCAAGCTCTCTCCTTGCCCCCTCTAGTCCTGTACCCTTTAGCCCCCAGCATTTACCTTCTCCCCTGATGAAATCAAGAATGTAGAGTGGATATGGAAATTAACTAGTCCAGTAAGTGAACTGCAGAATTAGTGCCAGTCTAGCAAATTAAACAAGGGAATAACCTAAATTTTCCTCCGTTTTTCCTTTTTTTTATTACCAACAAATTAGAGGGCTCCAGTAGATTTTTATCAAATATTGAGCTCCCCACTCTCTCTCCCTCGCTCTCTCTAACTGCATAGATGCCTTGAACTCCCGAAAGAACATCACCATTCCTTAGCCACATGTAGTTCTCTTTCATTTACCCACTTCCACAGCACCATTTTCAAAGATTTATTACAGCCAAAGGGAACAAAGTGGAAATTCTGAAAGGGATCTCGGCAGATTTTTCCAGAATTTTAGCTCTGCCCCCTCCACCAACTGCCCACAAGACCCTGGCTTCCCTGCTGGTGACATCCTTTAAGGAGGACTCCTGAGGCACTTAAAGATTAAAACAAAAGGACAAGCTTCACAGGTCTTCAACAGGAAAGCCAGTTACAATAGTTTAGCTGCAGTATCTGAATACAAAAGAAAAGCCTAACCTCCCCTTTGAAGTTTCAAGCCTTAGCTGATTCCAGAAAACAGAAGATAGGCATGTCACAATAGATTATATAATTTACTTTGTTAGCTACGCACATGCACACACGCAAACACGATGCAATATAAATCTTGCCCACTGTGGAAGAAAATAGGTATTATCTAGTAGGTTCAATGTGTTATGTTTTAAGAAATTAGCACTAAACTAGTCTGAAACAAATTTAATACACATTTTAAATGGAACAACACTGTAAACATTAGAAAATAAGAGGAAAAAATGTCTCTTTAATGCAAAAGCCGGTTTCAAACTGGCCCCCAAGTGTTGTGTGAGGCTAGCGACAATAGATAGCCTGCAGGTTCCTTTAGAACTGAACAGGGACTGAATGTAAAAAAAGAACTAACCGTGCTTCCGTGGTGGCATCGTTTCCAATTCAAGCACAATAATAGGAAAGCACACAATATCCTTCCCTCTCATCAGAAAGAAGAGTGTCAAGAATTTCAAATGTTTGTGTATGGCCACTCTAATGCAAAACAGAATTGGTGTCACACCTTTTAAAATGTGATTAATTCTTGCAAACAGCAGGTTCACAAATTACACGTGCAATTGTTTAATTTATGGCAAATCTATTTACCTCAGGTTACAGTTTGCTTTGTTTTCAAATGAGCCATATTTCTAACCATTCCCTATGGCACATTTCCTCCTAAATAAATCTGTGTAGGTATGCTTCTGTAATCACTGTAATACTCTAAATTCTGCCTATTATGGACTCACATTTTGCACACACATACAAAGTGAATTAACCTGCAGGAATAAAAAGGTGATTTCCACAACAAAAATGTAATCTCATGTTAATTAAAATTAAAAGCCCTATAGGCTGTGACTGCTTGAAGGCCTCTAGCTCTAGCATAGGAGTTTGGAGGGGTTAATTCCACTCCGGTACCAACTGCAGTCCCTATGGCCACCCAAGTATGTCCTTGTGCCACATCTGAATCATTCTATCCAAGTACAAAGATTAAATGTTAAAAGGGTAGCATCTATTATATACCCCCGTTACCGCCAGAATGAAAGGGAATCCCATAAGTGGAAAGTAGCACACACCCTCTACAAACTTTAGCATTCAAAAAATAAAAATAATGGGATTTTTTTAAAACAAACAAACAAATAATAAATAAAATGTTGGGTTAGTTTAATTTAACTTTGGGTTCTACGCCTTTAGGATAAAATCCAAATTAAGTCATCTTCCAGACTCATGAATGCCAAAATAAATATATAAATGAGATTTGGCACTCCAGGAATGAAGGCTGTAAGAATGGCTGCTTGCCCGTGTTAAGCAAGGGGACTAACTCAAGTTTAACTCACATTAGTCCAGTAACATGAAACCTCCGAACGTGGGCATGGGGTTTTTAGTGTTACCTTCCCCTTCCCCCATTAAATTCAACAACATGAGACAGGGCTGGATTTTGAGTCCTGTCTCGCTTTATGCACTTTAACAGGGAAAGGGGGAAATAACGCTAACTACTACTACTACCATTTATCATTTCTACAGCGCTACTAGTCGTGCATAGCGCTGTACTAGTCGTATGCTAAAACACCCATCCCCACGATCAGGGGTTTCATGTGACCAGACTAAGTTGAGGTAAACTCAAGTTAATCCCCATCTTTTTCTTAACATGGGCAAGCAGCCACCAGCTCTCTACCATCACAAGATAGATACCCTAAATCAAGAGACTTGGCAACATTGTCTTCACAAGAAGCCACCAATTCCTGGAACAAAAAAGCAGTGTCAGAAAGGCAAACTCACAGCATGAAAGGCCTGGAAGAAGGTCCAAGGCTATGAACAGTGTCTCCAAGCTTTACATAATAGACAAACTTCATGTTTCCCTTTTTGCAGTTTATTTGAGAAAAAATATTCATGCTCAACATGAAGATAACTGCATACAATGAAGTAATTGTCTTCTCTTGGTTTTCTGAGCATGTTCCTAACTGTATGCACAGCACAGGTACTCTTCTCAGGAAAAACATTCTCAGGGTGTTAAATGAGACAACATCCCACATTGGCCCACCCTAGATGTGTGCCCACCTGCTCGTTTATTAGGTGTACACCAGATGTTAGTCCCACCCCCACCCACCATGTGGCCACCACTCACCGTCCACTCACGATAGAGTCCAGAGGTGGGCGAGTGTGAGCTAACGTGAGCCCACATGCCTGCGTCTCGTCAGTTAGGTTCACCCGCATAAGGGTCCGGCAGCATCATGGAGTTGTAAGTGAAAAGCCTAGAGCATTCCGAGGAGATATGCTTCCTTCCCCTTTCCACTCTCACTCTTACCACCACCTTAAAAGCCCATCATGCGCCAAATTCAAATGTGCGCTGTCCCAGCTCATCCTGGTTTGCAGCACATGCCCAGTACACTGTTTCACAGCCTGCAGGCTGGGTGGGCAGCTGCTGTGGTTGTTCATGGCCAGCAACCAGCTGGGCACATCCCTGGGTCTGCACAGGGATGCAGCAGCTTCTTTTTGGGCTGGCTGAGCAGCTGCAGCACGGGGGCCAGGGGCTGGTGCAGCACTGATTCAGCTGCTGCAGCTGCCGCCGCAGGCACAGAAAGAAACACAGGTTGTTGTTTTTTTAAAGTTCTTCATTTTTTCATATTCCATAGTTTCTATTAGTATTTTCAGACAAGACACTCCCCACCCACTATACATGTTGGGCACACATAGGGCAACACTGCAGCCCAGCAACATGTATATTTATTTATTTTATTTTTTACTTTCAAACTTTTACTACCCCGCCCCTCCTACCACAGGCAGCTCAGGGCGGCTTACAATTCATAAGAACAACATTAGAACAATAATTAAAACAACTCAAAGGAGGAAAAGGAAATAACCCCCATACCCAAAAAACCCTTGGCGGAACAGCCAGGTCTTACAACTTCTCCGAAAAGAGGGAAGATCCGGGGCCAACCGGGCCTCCACCAGAAGGGAGTTCCACAGTCGTCGTGCAGCCACCGAGAATGCCCTCCCCTGCTTGGCCCCCCAGAAGATTCAGGGGACCTTGAGCAAGGCACCCCCAGATGACCGCAGAGGTCAAGTCAGCACCCAGGGAGTGAGGCGGTCCTGTAGATAGGTAGGGCCTAGGTGTTTAGGACTTTATAGGCCAAAACCAACACCCTGAATCGGGCCCGGAAAACCACCTGGAGCCAGTGCAGAGAGCGGAGCACTGGTGTAACATGCTCCTGGCAGCCCAGTCCTACCAGAACACAGGCCGCTGCATTCTGCACCAGCTGCAGTTTCTAAGCCATCACCATGGGTAGCCCCACGTAGAACACGTTACAATAGTCCAATCTGGAGGTGATGAAAACATGGATGGGTGGGTATAGTGGATGGGTGGCGGGTGAAGAATGTCTGGGCTAGGGGCCATTCACGGCGGGAAGGGATCACCCGGGGGGGGGGAAGGCAGAGACAGGAGGGGAAGGGAGGCTCCACACAGGAAAGCCCCTCAAACTCGGGGGTATCCTCACCAACCTTAGATCCCACGGACAACTCAGGGGATGCAGCAGGAACATGGGCAGGAAATAGCATAGGGAGCCCCCACCCCCCCAGGACCCGGAAGCAATGCAGGGTGGGAAGGCGGAGGCGCAAGGCGAGACAGGGATGAGTTCTGCATTACCGGCAAATGAAGAGGCGGGGCTTGGTCTGATGTTGTGGTGCTCTGTGCGCCTGCAGACTCAGCAGGGGAGGAGTTAGGTGTACTTAAAAGGACGCATCCAGTATCCCAGTGCCGGCGATCAGCATAGCTGTGAAGCTGGCCCCTGGATGACGGTGCGAGACTTGGGCCATTCTCTTATTGACTTCGAGTGTTGTGAGTGTGAGGCGAGTGCAAGGTGTGTGAGAGGCAAGTGCAGGGTGAGAGTGTGTGTGGGGTTGGGCTGAGTGTATCATTGGTGGGCACTATCCTGTCTGTCTCCTTGGGGTTTCCTGGTTGTCTCTCCTGTAGTGTGGTAACAGCTGTTCCCTCCCTGTTCCCCCTCCGCAGTGCTCTTCCTGTTCCCCCACATTATTTCACGTGTTATTTTCCCCCCTCCAATCACTGTGCGGGCATGTTTGTGGACTATTGGGCAGGAACCTGGTCCCCCTGTGGAGTGTGGAAGGGGCTCGCTCAAGCTTTCCGTTCCCTGTGATGACACGGCCTCATTCCTTAGGGAACTTATAGGGCCAACTACTATCCTGAGGGGACTCTTTTCCCAACCGAACCGTGAGCACCCCGCACGCCACAGGAGTCCCTTGGATGAGTGTCTGAAAATAAGTGCCGGGTCCGTGGGTTCCCATCCTTCCACTCCCTGAGACCCTCACAGATAATGTCTTGTTTTAAAATGCCCTATGTTTCTTCTCAAAAAGGGGAGGGGTTGGGGGAGGAGGGGCCGTGGAGAATTATGGTTTGGCATAGCACTTTGGCTAAGGTGCTTTGGGGGATGGGGTTTTAAAGGGAATGGGGGGTGCACCAAAAACAGGGAAATGCTGTTCCCAGAGGTTCTGGCGGGCAGGGGTGGGGAGCTGCCCAGGGACTCCATTGCTACAGCTGAACCCCAGCTCCAGTGAGAGCAGCTTGAGCTTCACTGAGGTTCTGCAGTCAGAATCTCCGAGTTGGTCAGAGCATCCTACCCCAAACCCTTACCCCAGGCCACAGTGCCTATCCGTCCTTGCCACTGCCCAGCTTCCACAAGTGCCTGCCCCCACATCCTGCTTCCCAGAAAGTGAGGTGGGCAAGATGTGGTGGCTGCTGCCACTCAGGGAGACTGCTGGGGGCTATATTCCCTTGAGCTTAATGTGCCATCACTCACTCATTAATAGCCCAGGGAGTGGTGGCTACAGACAGGTTAATAGTGTACTGGATTCTGAGTGGAGGAAATGTATTGGGATTCTGGAATTTTAAGATGACAGAAAAACAACAGACTCTCATTTCAGGGTTTGTAAAAAATGTATTTTCACTTCTCTTTGCTACACCATTAATAGACAAAACTTGGATTTATCTTAAACACTACATATCATGTGCCCCTCTCTTTACTCTCGCTCTCACTGGTATGCACCTTAACAGTCCAACGTGCACCAAATTTAAACATTAATTATCCCAGTTTGTCCTGGTTTGCAGTGCATGCCTAATACTCGCTGCCCAAGCCAGGTCAGGTCCCCTCTAGTCGGCAGTGGGTGGCCAGGCATCCTCACCTGGGGAAGAGCTGTTTGGCCTGCCTAGGCAGAGGCTGTGAACAGCACAGAGAGCCATGCCAGGAGGACCCAGGCAGAGGAGATCAAAGTCTTGGATCTGCCTTCCTAACATCGCCTCCCCCCACCCCTGGTGCTATCACAGGCAGGGGGCGAGCCACCACAGAGCTCAGCACCCTTCTTCCCCCCTGCCTGAGCCACATTCTTGCCCATCAATGTCTCCAGCCCAGCTGACCCATGCCTGGACCAAGGCTGCTAGGAGCTCTTGCCCCTCTCCGGCTCCAACCACTTGAACTCCCCCCATGAAAGTCTTGACAGCCAGCAGAGATTGCTCCATGCCCACCCCCGCCCTGGAGCCAGCCATGTTCATAGAGGAGGTGGAGAACAGTAAGTTAATGCACTGGGGAGGGAGGGAGACTGCATTTGCACACCTGCATGATAAAGGCTTCTATTTATTGCAATCTAATTATGTGGGCTTTTTCTTCTTTACTGTGTTCACAGGTGGCCAGGAGACCACTAGGGAGAAACAGCAATGGACGCGGACAGTAAGCACGGGAAGTGGGGAGAATAGGCACCATGGCATGAAGGGAGAGGCACCGTTGCTGCATTAGATCACGTGGAAACAGCATACAGACGCTGAAACACCAGGTTGGGAAGGTGGGAGTGGGGCAGCCTGAATTCGAGCTGAAATAAAAAATCTCTGTGATTGCTGTTTCCAATAGAAACAGCTAATTCACCTTCATTCGAATAAGGAGGAAATCTATCTGCATTTTTGACATTTTCCGTGATCTTCTGCTCTTTTCTGCCACTTTGGTAACGTAAATCCTGGCAATTTCTGGTAATTTCCAGAAATATCTGTACTTTTTGGTAATTTCCGGTATTATCAAAAATTACTACAGAGAATTATCAACAAATGATAGGAAATCGTGGTGTCGACACTGACAGCACAAGAAGCGGGAAATACCAACGAATGGGCAAAAGCGGTCCTGAAAGGTTGGTATTTCTCAGTGGAACAAGAGCACCTGCTCCCACTTCAGCCCTAGTCTGAACGAATGGCTTTCCTTGATGCCGTGCTACAAAACTGCCACTGCAACAGGTGCGGACCGATCCCCCACCAACAAGCACCCAGGACCTGCATCTTCCTATATTTTATAATAAATATTATTATTAAAGATAATGCCTGTGAATGCCAACAGGAAAATGCAGCCGAATTGCCTGTGAATGTCAATAGGGAACGCACAGGGATAGACCACCTGGAGGAAAATAGCACAGGTGGGGGTGGGGGGCAGCAAGACAGGAAAGTATGCTGTGCCCAACCCATGCTGGGAGGAAGTCAGGTGGGCTGTCAGACCCATCCTCCAAGGGTGGAGCATGCATACAATGGGGTACTATGTATCCATGATGGAGTTCAGGCACCACACAACCCTGCTGCAGTTCAATGGGACACTCAGGGAAAGCTCAGCAGCTGGGGCTCCCAGAGATCCGCTCTGCTCCTGGGCTGCAAAGCACAGAGGGAAGACTGAGGGCGCTTTTAAATGATACAAAAAACGCAGCTGATCCTTTAATCAGCACCTTTCTTTGTGATCATTTAAACGTTTGGCGCAGTTTGATGCCGGATCTTTCCCACATCAAACCGGCTGAGGATTCCTGCCCCCTCACTTGCATCCCTGGGAACCGCCGTGGTTAACTGCGGCTTCCCCAGTTTGCAAGCGGGGGGGGGGGAAGCCGGCGAAAACTGCCTCCTCCAGGCAGCCCTGGAAAAACCCCTCCCCCCTATAAAGCCCCCAGCCAGTGATTAGATTTAATCACTGGCTGGGGCAGAGAAGACGGCTTCACCGTGGGAGCTGTCTTCTCCCAAACACGCCTGGGAGAGCGCACGTTTAAAAGCGTCCTGAGCCCCGGATGGAGCGCTGCGCTCCCGGTAGGCATCTCCACCAGGTTCCTTGCAAACAGGCTGGGAGAGAGGATTCTCGGGATGCTGCCTCAGCTCTGCTCTCCCTTCTCCCCAGCTCCCTGTGTCTGTTGTTGGGAGCCCCACACCTTGTGTGCTTCAGCTGTGATGGGTCACAGGGCAGTGCGAGCAGCCCAGCCTTTTGGGCTCCAGCAAAAATCTTTGTACCAGCTCGGCTGCCCATACAGTGCAGTGAGACAGAAAGAAGGTGGTGACAATGTGCAAAGACTGGTTTTGCTTTGAATTTTACTTTCGCCTTCAGTGTTCACTATAGGAGCTCAAAGTATGTGATTTGTTCCATAAACTCAGTAGTGTGTGCATAGCAAAAGGTTCCTTCCAGTCGCCAACTTCTGCTGGAGGAGGTATGGGTGAAACACGTGCCTGGTTGTTGACTGTATTGTATAAATATCCATTAGTACTAAATAGCCATCACTAAGAGACTGCTAGGGACTGGGGCTACATCTTGTGCAGCAGCTTTGGCCATACATCTCAGGCTCTGACCTTGCCACCATCATCCATGCCTTCATCACCTCAAGATAAGACTACTGTAATGCACTCTACGTGGGGCTACCCTTGGTGGCAGTCCAGAGACTGCACCTAGTGAAGAATGCGTTGGCCTGCCTCCTTACGAGGATGGGTCGCCATGAGCATATAACACCAGTGCTCTGTTCATAGCACAGTTTCACACAAGACACTCTCCACCCACTACCCACCCAACTCCCACCCACTATACATGCTGCAGGGCACCAATAGGACAACACTGAAGTCCTGCAACATGTATAATGGGTGGGTAGTGGGTGGAGAGTGGCTTGTCTGAAAACACCCAGAGTCTACCAGGCTCAATTCAAGGTGTTAGTTTTGACCTATAAAGCCCTATACAGTTTGGGCCCTACCTATCTGCAGGACCACCTCACCCCTCGGGTTCTGGATCGGCCCCTGCAGTCATCAGGGAGCGCCCCTCTTGAGGTCCCCCGAGTTCTTTGGGTGGAGACAATGGAGAGGCTGTTCTTGGTGGCTGCTCCAAGGCTGTGGAACTCCCTCCTGGTGGAGGTTCACCTGTCCCCAGACCTCTCTCCTCCTTCCGAAGATGGTGTAAGATCTGGCTGTTTCACCAGGCATTTGGTAAGGGAGAGGGAGAGGGAGTGGGTGGGTGTGGGTACGGTAGGGTAAGGCAGGGGGCTCATTTTATGAGATACCTGTTTTATCTGTTGTTGGTTTTATTGATATTTTGTATGTTTTTATTGTGTTTTATCAATTTTATTTTAAAATTGTGAGACACCCTAAGCCGCCGTTAGGCAGGATAGGGCGGGATATTAAGTTGTGTTATAAATAAAAATTAAAAAATATAAAATAAATACATTCCCTTGAGCTTAATGGGCCATTGTCAGTTCATTAACGGCACAGGGAACATGCACCATATTGTCTTCAGTATCATAAGCTCAATTTTTACAATTTCATGTTATCTGCTAGTCAAAGATGTACTGTGCTCAGCTAAATTTTCAACTAATACAGATCTAATAAATGCAGTGTTCTGTTCACAGCAAAAGGTTACTTTCAGTCACCAAGTGCTGTGGGTGGATGGGGATAGCGGGGGCTGGAATGCCTCCACTGATATCCCGGAAGAAACAAACAGTTGGTGTGGCTTCTTCTTCCCATGGTTCACCATAGCTGTGAGTCATGACAGGAGCAGGATACAGGAATGGGGGTTGGTGGGCAAAGCACAATGGGGAAGAACACGTGCCCATGTATTAGGTTTGTCAGGAAAAACCTGTGAGTGGGGGCTGCATGAACGCACAAAAAATACACACCGTGGCTGCCCGTTTATTAGGTTGGACATGCCAAACATGTGGGTAGGGGGCTGAGTGTGGGCTGCATGGACCAAAAACGAACTCCAGAAAGCTAACATCTTATTTTTTCACCTAAATCATTAGATAACAGCTACCTAATCTTCCTATTCCAACTAAATTTGTGAAAGAAATTTAGGCAAGGGGTCATACTTCCTTTCATAAGATCAGGAAGTGATACACTCCAGATCTGGTGCCAATGATACCTTACCTCTCTCTTCCTCTCACTAGATTTTGAATATCCAGTCTACCACCATCCACTGTGTCAAACAGGCACACATCACCATGTTCAATGGGCATCAGCAGTGTAACCCAATACAAAGTCTCAAGTTTGGAAAGAGTGTGTTTTCTAGTTCATGTATTATCAGAGTGAGCCGATACGCAAGTAACAAATAACATGCACACTCTAACAAATGAAGACACAGACCAAGTGGTACAGTGTACAATACCCACATGAACATAGCTCCTGTTGAATTAACGATGACATGCCAGAGATGTATTGCACCTGGATTTAACTAAAACTATCTTTAAAAAGAGGGATTTTCAACCAGTCTTTTAAGATGCGAATTGTACAAGACTAATACAACATACCCCTCCCTTTATTGACTTTTAATAATTTGCAACAGGATGAGCATGTATATAAAACTAGGATTCTTTTTTGCTATTTGTTTAGCACCTGGTAGCCTGAAAGATTTCACAAACTTCACTTGCTGCAAAAACTACCAAACAGCACATGGCAGAGTAATTTCACCTAACTGTGAAAGACAGCCACCTACGAATTGAAACTCAGCAGCTGTTTAACAGTATTTGGTAACACTACACACTAGTTTAGGACAAGAAGTGAAGAGAATTTTATTCAATTTGAGTGTCATGGGGAATTACGGTAAGCAGAATGTAATTTCCCAAGCTGGAATTTAGCCAGGAGCCAAGACACAGGAGGTGGGAAAAACCCCTTCTCTGAGGGGCAGCTTGGTATCCATAGCCACCAAACAGCAGTGGCCCAAGTTTTAGCTTGTATCCAGAAGTCAGTTCCTCCAGCAGTACACCACCACCTAGCTCTGTCAGGGTCATAGGGTGAAGGGTGTCCAATAGGCACGGGAAAACCGGTAAATCCGGAATCCGATAATGCCGGTACTGGGCGTACCGGTATTATCGGATTCGACCCGGTAAATCCGGTCCGGTTATCGGATTCCGGGTACCGGATTTTTTTACATTGCAGCCATTTAAAAATGGCTGCAATGTAAAAAAAAGCCCCACCAAAAAAGTTAAAAAAAAACAACCCTCCCCGAGTCCAGGCTGCGCGGGTGGAAGGGGGGACACCCCCCACCCACCCTTCTCAGCCTGCATTTTTGTTTAAAAAAAGAGCCCACCCCCCCGTACCAGCGGCCGCGGCGTCCCCGCAGACGCCGGTAAGTATAGACCCGATCCCTGGGGGGGTGT
>QEPC01009579.1:2238251-2257149 GCA_003113815.1 Sphenodon punctatus
TGGGGGTGGGGGTTGCTGCTGCCTGTGCCTTGCCCCTTGGCGGTGCCCCCCCTCGTCCCTCCCGTTGTTCCTCGTGCTGTGTTCCGGGCGCCCCTGCCCCCCCTTCCCGACCTTTCCCTTATGTGTGTGGTGTGTGTGTGTGCCCGGGCGTGTGGTCGTGCAGTGTGTCCCGCTGTGTGTCCGCTGTGTGTGTGTGTGTGTGCGTGTGCTGTGTGTGGTGCCTGTCAGCCTGTTCTCCCTCTTCCCCCCTCCCTTCCCGTTTCCCTTGTGTGGGTGTTCCCTTGTGTGCCTTTTGGCTTCGTTTGCCCTCCGGTGGCCATGTCTGTGTCCCGCCCCTGCCCAGTGCCTTCTGGGAGTTTTGACCACGGCGGGAGTTCGGCTGCACGTCTGTTGTGCTGCCCCAGTCCGTGATGGTTCACCCACCGGTTCCCGGCCGTGGTCCAGGTCCCGTCACGTCTGTTTGGGTCATTTTTCCACCCCGGCCCGTGGTTGTGATGTTCACCCCCCCGGGGGTTCACTGTGGTGAACTGCCCACCCATAACGTCTGAAATCACCCATTGTCTCTAACATGGGATCACGTAGGGAAAAAACGTTTGGGGGGGAAGAGTTCACTGAACTTTTACATCTCTCCTTTCTATACACTTGCTTGAATCCATCTCCATTTAGACTCCATTTTACCCCGCTGTCTCAGGTACTTTAGTTCAGGGCTGATAAACCTCTTGGATACCATGGGCTGGATCAACTGACTGCAATTTTCTGGTGGGCCAGATGGCACAAAGGTATCATCATGCAGCTTTTATACAATAGGGGTTGAACATTATAGAACTGTGAGAGCGCCTCTATAGTTAAGATAGCTTCCACTCCCTGTTAAAATTACAAAAATTCTACACGTTATAAAGTTGAGATGATTTACAGCCTATCATTTTGAAATTTTGTAGGGGAGGATCAATGGGGTGAGGGATGGCACCCTGTCCAAGTTTCAGACAGATCCACTGAGAAACGGCCATGTTATAGGAGTTTGAAAATTGAAGGCAGAAGTGTTTTTTTCTGTTTTTGCAGCCGTCTCTTGTTGACAGAGAAAAGTGTATTTAAATTATACATCTGGAGGTGTAGAGGTGTCAGAAAATTCAAGTGTGCATTCTAGTCATTTCCTTAGTTTGAATTTTTTTAATCTGTCATGCAGTTTAAATTTAAGTTAAGATTTGTTACAGTTCCCATGTTATCCAATGGAGAGAGTGAACCCGTTACGCACGCGCAGAATGCTGGCACAGGTTCAGTGAGCACCGCAAGGCAACCGCCAATCCCATCCCCAGTGAAGCGTAGGAGTGGCTTGATTACGGCGGGGAGATTTTGGACATGTGTTTTAAGTACTGGAAATAGATGAAATATTTAAATGTATTCCCACTGCATATCATTGTGAATGATATTGCTGTGGTGTGTGAGGTGGTCCAGGGAGACGAGCTGGGATATGTGTGGTGTGCTTAGGTGTGGGGGGGTAGTGGCACTGCTGCTGCTGCCAGCAGCACTGGGAGAGTTGGAGAGGGGAGAGAGGGAGTTTGTCCAGCAGGCATGGGGCTGGGGCATGCAACGGAGGCCGAGTTTGTGTCTGACTGCAGCTGATTGGAGAAACAAAGCAGCTGCTACTGCGTGAAGAGACCAAGGAGAATCAGAGGAAAGCAGCCATGAGATGCCATTCCTTCTCCAGCAGCTATGTTAACTATGAAACCCTCTGCTCGCATTGTCGCCACCGGAGCTGGTGCTGCCTACCGAGTTGGTAAGGAGCCAACACCAGAATGGGGCAGCATCCCAGTCCAGGAGTGCAAGTGAGTTGGCTAGGGCTGAGCAGCATTGGGGGAGCGGGAATCTGCTACCCTCCCAGCCTGTCAGCGCCTGCAACTGAGCTCTGGGTTGGTTTTCCCCTGATAGAGCCGGTCTGCCTCTCCTGGAAGCCTGGTGCCGTGTGGGGGAAGCCCTGGGAAGCACTTCTCGCTGGTTATTGTTGGAGCTGGCTGGCAAGGTGGCAGTGGTGCTCCAAGGCAAGGAGCACAGAAAGCTCTTGCTCTCCTGACTCGGACATGCTTTGCAGACATGATGTGGAGGGTTCTGGGTGCTGCATTAGGAGTGGGGGAGATGGGATCAAAGGGAGGATCAGCTGGCCAGGCATGGGGCTGCTCTCAGAGGCAGGTGGTGGGTGGAGCCGGGGTGTGTGCAACGCTGATCCTACTCACGCTCCCACTAATGACTGTGGGTTAATTGGGGATGGAGGAATTAACTTGTTGAGGTGCAGTGGCAGCACACTCCTGATTAGCTGGATTTGTGTCACATTTGTGACTGGCCCCCACCGTGCTGCCAGGGCAGTAGAACAGGACGATGGGGGGAGGGAATGTTTTCATTTTATTATCGAGTCGACCCTGTTGTTTCACAGAGCCGCCTGGCTCCTTCCCCATCACCCTCTCCCCACAGGCAGGGGCGGGGAAAGTGCTCACTAGCTGCAGTCTTGTCCAGGGATCAGAGCCGGGGTCTCCCAGTCTAGCTAACGGCAGCCACAGTGAGAGAGATGAGGTGTGGGGAGACTCCTCCTGGGTTGATCTATTTGCAGTGGGACGGTGGAGGGAGCCAAGCGCATCCCCCACCCCTGATGCTTGGGGATACCAATCCTCCACCCTGCTCTCCAAACACTGTAATGCACCCACTCTCACTCTCCTCTCCTCCCTGTGCTTGGTATTAATAGAAAGCAATGTGCTAGGTACAATCAGGCTGCCTGCCAGCCAGCCTGAGTGCGATCTGTGAATGAGGACAGAAAGGACAGGGGCTGCTGCTATGGACCCATATTAATTACATGGCATGTCTCAAAAAGTCTTATTCCTATTACCAGTTTCACTTCAGCAGGTATTATAATTAAAGCAGGGAAGAGTGGCAGAATAAAAACTTCGAGTCACCTGCAGCTTGCATGATGAAGATGGAGCTGTCTTCTCCAGGAGTCTTATGTGCAAAGATGTAAGGAATCAGTAGGTGGGGAGGAAGCACTTAGTCCAGTCATCTGGGCACTGAGCAGTGCAAACAGGGTTTGTTCAAACGGTGTGCACTGTTTGTTTGTTTTTAAAAAACTTGTGATAAAACAGGTGGCTGCTCTGCGCACAGGAGGTTGCAGTTACACTGAAAAGCTGCACATTTCTGCCAAGTGGGTCTCTTTTGTGCATCTCGTTCCCAGTATGAAGGTGGGCCCAGCACACTTGCGCAGAAGGGTTGTACTAACAGACATGTTCCTGTGAAATAACATTGTTTTGAGAATGAGGTTAGTCACTGTGATTAGGGTTAGTTGCAGTGTGACTTCGTTACAGTGAAAAGTGAAGGCTATGTTTTCCTCATTTGTCTGATAAGTTCAGAATGATGACTTTTTCTGAGGGAAACGACTGCTGTATTGCTGTATCCATTAAAAATATAATAATAAAAAAATACTGTTTAGCTAAGAAAGATACCTAACAGAATTATTACATTATTTTTCAGTCCTAGCTAATTCAGAAGAAACGGGGGTTCCGAAGTACGGCACCATTTATGGAAGAACTGGATGAAGATCAGTTTTGTCTTGAAAAAATATATATTTATGTTATTTAGGTTATAGGTTTAGATAGATGAAATTAGATTTAAAAATCTAATTTAAAAAAATGTTTTAAAAATAGGTTGTTAAAATGTTTATAGTAAAATAAACATATTTATGTTAATCAGGTTATAGGATAAAACAGGTTAGAGTAGGTAAACGGTTAATTAGCTCATGGGTGTAATCCTGCTGCCAGATTACACCAGCGGCAGGTGCACAATACAACTGGGCGGCGCTCACTCAGCTGTGCCTGCTTCATCCCCCAGGCTGCAGTGTGTGGGGACTCGGGGGGTCGAATTGGAGGGGGCGCACCGTTGCCCCACATGGCTTGCTGCGCAAGTGGAGTGCATGTGCATCTGAGCAAACGCATTCACTACTGGCGGCGCGAGTACGGACTGGCGTAAGTGGCCCATAGGACTGCACCCCATATGTTTAGATACGTTAGATTAGGAAAACAAAAATTAAAAGCCGTAAAAAAAAATTAAAAAATTTTTTTTATAGTAAACAGTTGTTTAAAATGTTTCTCCTGGGTGCCTTGCAATGAAACTACTGTTGGTAGTGTTGTAAGAGGGGGAATTTCGTTTATCCCCCTTTCAAAAAACATGGAAATTCTAGAATAAAAAAACCTTTGGTTCAAGAGAGGAGTTAAGGGTCTTACAAATTCACTTGTGCTCCAAAAGGCATGGAAATTCTAAGTAAAGGCTCCCGCCTTAACTTGCGTGCAATGCAAATACTAAATATGTTGTACAGTCTGACAGACTGTGCTCACTAGGGGTGTGCATTTCATTTTTGTTATTATAATAATGAAAACGAAAGAGGGCTCTTTCACTATTTTGTGTTATTACGAAATAATGGGAAAACACTAAAGAACACATATTTGGCTATAACCTTTTTATTTCTTATTCATTTTTGTTGAATCTTGGGGAGCTTTTACCCCCAATAGAGGGCATTATGTGTACCAAATTTCAGAAAGATTGGATAAATGTAAAGGGGCAGGATTGTATCTCACACCTTCACTGTCATCTCTGCCACATTTCAGGATGATATGATAAAAGGTCCCAATTTTATAAGCAATTTGAAGTTTTCCCCTTGAAGACCATTATTCAGATATATAGCAGTACGTGCAGTGCCAGTCAGAGGCAGGCATCAGGCATGGAAGCGGGAGGCAGTTGGGGCAGACACCCCCCCAAGTCCCCCCCATGCTTGATGAGGAGCCAGGAGCTGCTCCTCAGCTGATCCAGTGGCAGCGCTGTCAGTTCCCCTGCTTGTCTGAAGGCTTTGTTTACATTTTAACTCTCCTCCTAGAGAGCGATTAGTCATATGTAAACAAAGCCTGCAGGAAAAGAACTCTGCAAGGGGAGGAGGGGGAGGGGACAAACATCCTCCTCCTGCTGCTGCTGCTCCCCCCCTCCCTCTAGCTTTCCATTCACTGGGCAGAGAGGTAAAGGGAGGCGGGGACTTAGAGGATCTCCCCAAGTCTTCAGAAAGCATGCGCTGGGCATAGGCCCAGAAACACACTGCTTTCTGGGGGATTGGGGAGGGAGTGGGGGAGGTGCCATGTGCTCCTTGGCTGGGTTCCTATGGAAAAACCCAGCCAATCAGGGCACCTTTTCTAAATGCTGTGGCCATCCCATAGCTCCCTTTTCTCCCCCTGACCCCTCCTCTAAGCTCTTTCCGTCCCTCCTCCCACTCTGGTACTCTTCCTTGCTCCTTCCTCCTTAGGTTCACTGGAGGGGAGAAGGAAGAGAGAGTGAGCTCTCCCCCCCTTTTCTTTTCTTTTTTTTACAAGAGGGGAGATGCCAGGGACTTGTTTGGACTCACTGGCCTCCTTGTTTGGAGGGAAAAACAACAGGTGGTTATTAGAGTCAGACTAGACTCTGACTCTAGTGACTCCAGTGATTAGGAGGTCTCATCCTTTCAGAAAACTGGCAAGTTTTGAAAAAACAAATCCGCTGCCCTGATCTCCTGTACATTGTTTGTTTGCTTGTGCTTTCTTTTGTCCTTGTCTCTCCCTCCCTACTCCCATGCATTACAGGCAGGGAGTTGGAAGGGCTCTTGCCTCGTCTCCTATGCTTTAAAATATTTTCTTGGCCCTTGCTATTTTAGTTTTTCACCCTGTGTGAGACCGTCACCCTAATTGTCTGCTTTCAGTTTGTTTGGGGGGGGGGCGTTGGAGGGGGATGGATGGAAGCATTTCTAATCTTTGCTGGAATGTTCACTGCATTTAAAATGGCCCCTTTTCCAGTACCAGTTTCAGGGCTTTTCTGCTGCAAGGCCACCATGCCACATGTTGATCCCCACCTACCATTGGCCAGGCCCACTTCTGATCCTGCCCTGCACCCCTCCAGCCCTGAAATCCACCAGTCGCCACTAGGGGGAAGGAACCTGAAGGAGGGCGGAGGAACCCAACAGACCGATAGACACATTCACTGGCCAATTAGTGCATGCTTAGCAGCCTCACTGCAGTTTACCTAGATATATAGCAATCCCTCCCTTATTCCATTACTCCTCCCAAGACATATTTCCTGTGTTTCCTTCCCAGTACCTCTCTTCCTTAAATCCTTTCTCCCTTGTTTTTTATTTAGCCCCCCACCCATTTCATTTAATTTTTTTGTCTTGCGTCCTTTGTTCTCCGTCTTTGTCCTTTGTTGTCTTGTGTGTGTCTCTGTCCAGCTGTGTTGGATTGTGCACTACAAGCAGCACATAACACATCACTTTTAGGGCAGCACAGCCTATTGATATATGCAATCATGAGCATTTGGAGGGGAAGAACTAGTGCTCGTAGGTGTGAAACTGGGCAGGCAGGGGAAGGTGGCTCTGCAGGCTGGGAAAGAGGATTTGGCCAAGGAGCTGGCCCTATTGCCACACCTCCCCCAAGATCAAACATCCATCCTTTGGTGGCATGGGGCAGCAGCACCAGGTCTTCTTGGGGGAGGAGGCATGTGCAATACTGACAGTTGGTAATCAGGAGAGGCAGGGGATGGAGCAGCAGGTGGCACTCACTTCTAGCACTGGGGGAGGGGTGGGGAGAAACGCTAAGTGCAGCATACTCTTTTTGAACTTGGAGCAGCAGGCAGCAGTGGGTCCAGTGGTGGAGATGTAGGTGCTGCTGGTGGTGAGCTGCCCTCCCCCCGTAGTTCTTGGTCATACTTCTCCCCTTGGTCCCAGCATGGAGGTGACAGCCATGGGGCAGAAGCAGATCGTTGGCTGTGTGGATGGGGTGCTTGAGGATGAGACCATCAAAGTGACAGTGGTTCAGGACATTGGACACCCCCTCCCCCAATAAGCAGATCCGCAGCCAGTCATTTGCTGTCTCATCCTTTGTCTGGTAGCAGCATGGAGAGCAGCCTGGCTGGCATGGACCCCCAGGCTAAAGAGCAGGAGCAGCAGTTCAAGCAGCAGCACTAGGCCATGGCTCAGCCTGTCTGTGGAGGAGGTTCCAGGGAGTGAGGGAAGGAGGATGAGACCCCCACTGTTCCTTCTCCTCTACTTGTCCCCTTGGGTGAAACAACAGCAGTCCCCAGTGCGGGCAGCAGCAAGAAGGTGGGAAAGCCCAGGATATCTTCTTGGTGGGCACATTTCACATAGGGGGGAGTGAATTCCTGTGTGGTGGTGTGCAACCATTGTGGGGTGCAGATAAAACAGGGTATGCAAAGAGAAACTCTCTCAAATGCCCCTGCCGCCCTGGAGGGCCCACCGCCACTGCCTCTTTGTCACCCAAAGGCCCAATCCTTCCCGTTTACAGTCTCTCGCTCTCTGGGGTCCCAAGAGCTTGAAAACTCTTGCAGCTCATTGAAAAAACAATGTTCGACACAGACACTTCTTCATAAAGATAAGAAGCAAGTTTACTGATTACATAAGCAAGATAGTTAATACAGAGTGGTAACTAGAAATTAAAGGTAAATATAACAGTCCTAATCCATACTGGTTGCGTTCCTAGATCAGAATCTTACCCTACAAAGTTCCATTAGTTCTGGTCCCTTCTCAGTCACAGATATAGGTGACTGGGTGCTGGTTCTTAGAGTAGCTAGAAAGCAAAGTCTTACTCTCAGTCCATAGTTCCAGCAGTCTTCTTGCTGGCAGGCAAGATGGAGAGCCAGTTCCCAAGTCACTCTCCAAGAGGAAGCTCAAAATGGCTTAAGATGACGCTGGCTTAAGTATCAATTCTGAGTCCTTTAAATACCTTTCATGTTCTCTTTGTTTGAGCTTTCCCGCTCATGAGCTTGTGTGTTTCCTTGCATAGGCAACCCAGGCAAACAGGAAGCTTAATTTGCAAGTAAATGGGTTTCTGTCTGGGGTGAATTCACAAACTCTCTCTCTTTCCTTTTCCTGGAGTTTCGTCAGTGTTATGGTACATGATTAGAGTTTTACAGTTCTCAATTGTAACATTACATACATGTCGAACCTTTTGCTTTACATATTTACTGGGCTTGTAGCCTACGTGTAGGCCAGTATCACACATGTGTGACCCTATGTTCCTTCGTGACACACGTGGAGAAGAAACAACATGCCCTGCTGCTGCAAGAGGAGGCAGGCCAAGCAGCGGTGGCAGGTGGCATTCCTGCAGCTCCTGTGGCTAAGGGCAAAGCCAGGGGCAGGCCAGAGTAAGAGCAGGACCCATCTTAACCCACCTCCTCCCGTGGGCAGCAGGTGCAGTGGCAGGTGACGATGGAGGAGCTGGGGTAGGGCACAATGTCGCAGGGAGGGCGTCAGGCAGTGACAAAGCGCATCACTTGCCATATCGGTGCGATGATGGCACTTGATGACCAGTCCTTCTCAATGGTGGATAACACAAGTTTTAGGAGGCTGCTGTTGCTGGCATTTCCCCAGTACCAGATCCCGTGCCACATTACCTTTAGCAGGCAGGTGGTGCTCTCCCTGTACCAGGCAGCCAGGCAGAAGGTGAAGGAGCATCTGGCGAAGGCAGAGAGGGCTGCTTTGTACTTTACAGCTGATATCTGGAGCAGCAGGGGGGCACAGCATGCCTACCTCTCCCGCACTGCTCACTGTTGGGATTTGGGGAAGGCAGGAGCAGCAGTTACCAGCCATCTAGGAGCAGGGTACAGGTGGGCTCTGCTTCAGGCTGAAGTCATGGACCAGTCACACAGCTGCAAACATTTTGCAGGTCCTAAACAGGATGGAGGGATGGCTAGGCGAAGAAGCAGGAGGTGACACCAGAGGGTTCACTGTGACACTTGATCCAATATGAAGTGGACAATGAGAGATGGCAGTTTTGTGGGTATCTCGTGTTTTGCTCACACACTACACCTGGTGGTGAGGGATGGCCTGGGCCTTGGAGAGGAGCAGCCAAGCGGCTCCCTTTGCGAGCTGGTAGAGTTCAGCAGGACAATAGTGGGGCACTTCAGCCGGAGCGTCAAGGGCAGGCAGATCATGTGGGAGAAACAGGCAGAGCTGGGTGTAGCAGAGCACTGCCTATCCAGGACATGTCCACCCAGTGGAATTCGTGCACATCCTAAAACCATTTAAGGAGGCAGCGGAGCAACTGATCACTTGGAGGAGGAAGTGGAGGATCCTGACAGTGATCAGTTGACTTACAGCGCCCACAAAGGCCAGATGTCGCAGGCCCTAGCCAACATGGCCCAGGAGTTACTAAGCTGCCCGCCAAGCAGTGTGCCGAGCAAGTGAGTCTTCTCGATGACAGGGAACATCGCAAGCCTGCATCACTCACATCTGTCACCTGAGTTGGTGGAGCAGTGGTATTTATAAATGTGAACTTCCCGCTGCTGGGACTGCCCAAGTTGCCCTACGAGATGAAGTGAGGGGCACACTGCTGTCTCCAGGGGCAGCTCATTGTGCATGGGACCAAGACAGACAATTTGTGCCTGAAAACATGCAAGCTACTGCAATGAGAGAAAGGGAGAGACATGCCATCTGTGCCAAGCCATGGCCCACTGGGTGTTCACGGCAAGTTGACAAACCCTTTCACATTTAGAGATGCCACACCATGCCCCCTCCTGGGGCACAAACCCACTGCAAGTTGACAATTCCTTTCATGCTTTGGGGGTGCCATACCATGCCCTCTTGGGGTGTTCGCTGCAAGCTGACAACCCTTTTCATGCTTTGGGGGATGCCACACCATGCCTTCCTGAGATGCTCTCTGCAAGTTGAAACCCGTTCATGCTTTGGGGGGTGCCACACTATGCCATGCCACAGCCTGCCACCACCTGCCTGCTACCTGCCCGCCAGTATGTGCGACTTTCTCAGTCTCTACCACCACAAGAGTGTGAGGGAAGTTAAGTGCCCGCCTGCTGCTACCTGATGACATGAGAGAGCGTGTGAGGGCGCATTTGTGCCTGTCCACTGCCCCATTTCTATGAGCAAGAGCGTGCGCGCATCTGTGCCTGCACCTGAGATGCCTGCCCAGACTGAAGCCTGTGCCAAACAGCAGAGATGAAGGATAACTCCTCTGGCCAATTGGGTTGGCATTTCAAAGACACCCTGGATGGGACAGAGAAGTGAGATTGGTCTCTCTTACTGCATGTTTCCAGCTTTCCAGGATCAATCCCAGGTGGCACTGGAGGCAGGCATAGAAGGGACATAACTGGGACTTCAGGCAGCAAGGCAGAGGACAGGGAGATAGCTCAGGAGACATGGTTCACAAATCCAGGCTGGCCAGTTTTCATTACAATCACATCCTGCAGCACTGCGACAGAGGACAAAGGAATCTCTTCTTGGCTCTTTCAAAAGCAGATGCTTCAAACTTCCCAATAACAAATGGAGGAGAGGGGCTGGGTTGGTCACAGCACAGAATGATATATGGGTGACAATTCTGCTGGCCAACTGGCATCACAAACACAACTTGTACCACAGTGACGAACATAAGAGAATCCCTGCTAACGTAGGCTCATTCTCTGCAGATGATGTGCAGGCTTATCAAATTGGGACCCTTTAACAATTTTTTCTGATATTTAGCAGAGATAACCCTAAAGTTGTGAAATACAATTCTGCCGAATTTCATGTAAACTGTCTAGAATACAAAGACGTTACAGCCAGAAATGCATTTTCAGGTTAACTACTCGGAACATCAGGACCCTTTATCCAATCTTTATGAAGTTTGGCAGAGACTGTAAACTTGGAGAGGGGTATAATCATACCATGTTTCATCCAAATAGGATGGGACATAAAGAAGGTACAGCCAGGAATGTGTACACAGCTTTTTGTAAAATAACAAACTTCAGCTGCTTATACAATTGATTCCTTTATCCATGAAAGTTGACACACATAATGCCCTCTATCAGGGGTACAAGCCCTCCAGGTTTCATCCACATTGAATAAAAAACAAAAAAGTTACAGCCACAAACGTGTTTTCCATTGAAACCAATGGAAAACAAAAATGAAAGTAAAAACAAAAACAAAACAAAGACTAACGAAATACAATGAAACATTTTAATAACAAAACCAAAGTAATAATGAAAATGGAAGAGTTACTGTGCACATCCCTAGCACGCTTACAATTTAGGTTCTGTCCACCTTTTGCCTTGGTCTTTGAGTCCCAAACAATCCTCTTCCTCTGCAGATTGTGGGGCAACACTGAAGCTGGGGACAGCAAGGTCCTCCCCACCCCAATATTATGTACTTCATCCCTGTCTCCACAACTTCTGCTCCCTTGTCCCACATAAACACTTCCCCAGCACCTGGCTGCCCCCTCGTCATACTGAAATGTCTCCCACTGCCCACCTGCCCCCAGGCTTGTCTCCCTGTACACATCCTGCATCCATCAATCTTGATCCCCCATATACAGTCCCCCAGTATTCAGCTGTCCCATTCTCCCCAACCCAAATGAAAGCATATAGAGCTGCAGTGTTGCCCCTAATCTGTAGCGGAAGAAGATTGGGGCTGAAAGATCAAGGCAAAGTGTAGGTGCATGGAGCCTAAGTTGTAAGCAAGCACAATATGCGAGACTGTACAATGCCTTTACTGCTTACATAGTGCACAAGTTAAGGCAGGAGCCTTAACGCACAATTTCCATGCTTTTTGGAGTAAGAGTTAATTTGTAAGAGCCTTAACTTCTCTTAAACTGAAGGTTTTTTTAATCCTAGAATATACATGTGCGCGCGCGCGCACACACACACTTTCTTTCTTTCAGTTTTTATCCTGCCCTTACCTCGAAGGCTCAAAATGGTGTACATAAAAACATAAACATATAAAAACTATTAAAAGAAACCCTAAACCCCACCCACCAACCCTCACCCGAACCACTCTACCCCATCCCACCCAACCCTATTCCAGCCTGCCAAATGCCTGGCCAAACAAAAAAGTGTTACACCTCTTCCAAAAAGGTAAGCAGGCTTAGGTGGATCTCCAAGGGGAGAGAGTACAATAAGTATGGAGCAACCACCAAAAACGCCTCTCCAGATGGAAACTTCACAGGCAGCTGGTACTCGCAAGAGGGCACCCTCAGCTGACCTCAAAGGCCATGATGGCACATAAGGGAAGAGGCAGTTTTTCAGATACCTGGGGCCCAAACCATTTAGGGCTTTAAAAGTAAAAAACAGAGCCTTGAATTGTGCCCGGAAAGCTATTGGCAGCCAGCAGACTCGGGAGCACCAGTGTAATGTGCTCCCGGTGACCCACCCCCAACAGAAAGCGGGCCGCTGCATTCTGCACCAACTGCAGCTTCTGAACAGTCTTCAAGGGCAGCCCCACGTAGAGCACATTGCAATAGTCTAGCCTTGAGGTTACAAAGGCATGGATGATGGTGGCCAAGTCCAAGTCAGAGTGAAAAATTTGCAGTCTTTTCACCAAGTGAAGTTGGCGAAAAGCCACCACCGCAACATGGCCATCCAGGCGCAGCAACAGATCCAGGAGCACCCCAAGGCTGCAAACCTGAGTGACCAAAGGAGGCTGGACCCCATCAAAAAGAGGGGTCCCTATGTCCCACACATCACACAGAAGCCAACCATCATCCCCTTGATCTTACCTGGATTCAGCTTCAATTGTCATCAGTATACTGATGGCACCTAACTCCAAACCTCCTAACGATATCATCCAGGGGCCTCAGATACACATTGAACAGGAGTGGGGACAAGATAGAACTCTGCACGACCCCAGAAGAGAGCTCCCGAGGGGATGACAAGCCACCGCCAGTCACCACTCTCTGGGTTCTCCCATTCAGGAATGAGTGGAACCACCCAAGAGCGGTCTCGCACGCCCCCGCCAGGTTCCACAGCCATGTCAACACCACCCCATGATTGACTGTATTAAAGGTCATAAAAGATCTAACAAAATTAACAGGGTACAATTTCCCCTATTGATTTCCAGCCGAAAGTCATCAACCAAGGCCATAAGCACAGTCTCAGTGTTATACCCAGTACAGAAACCCGACTGACCTGGGTCCAGGTGTCCAATAGTATCAAGAGCTATAAGGCAACCACCAATTCAATAACCTTCCCTAAAAAGGGAAGATTAGAAACAGGACAGTATCTTGCAGGGGAATCAACATCTAGAGATGGTTTCTTGAGCAGGGGATGGACAACCACATTTAAATTTTTATTATTATTATTCTTTTTATTTGTTTCAACTTCAAACATCCATATTGCATATAAACAGCGTATACTTGTTTAGTACAGTACTTCTGTTTCCAAGCAGGTAAGTATTCGTATTTTTTTCTCTTTTCTTGTGTCTATCCCCTCTATAGAGGGTTTTCCCTCTTAACTCAAAATAACCTTTTAACTATAACCTTAAACCTTTGACTGGTTCGTTTGATGTACAAGGTGTTAATTTCAATTTCAGTTTATGTATAAAAGTCAAACAAGAATAACATCTCATCTTCCTTGACTCCCTCCTTCTGCATAATACTCACACAAGGAACCCACGTCGTTACGAAGTCCTCTCTCTTGCCTTTGATACTTACAACCATTTTTTCCACTGTGAATAAATACCACCTTAAATTCATCCACTCTGTGATGGTGGGTCCCTGTTCTGCTTTCCACTTTCTAGCTATTAGGTTGATAGTCGCCACACATATTTTCTTACAGGAACTGGCGTATCTTTGTATCCTTTTGGAGTCTGGGTATAATCCCAGAAATCCAATGTCTGGTGTGAATGGTATAGTCACATTTGTTATTTTATTCATTAAGTTCCATACTCCTCTCCCCAGAGGTTGTATCACTGTGCAATTCCACCAACAGTGGATATAAGTAGCTCTCTCTCCACATTCCCTCCAGCAGAGACCCACTTTATTGCTACTGATCTTTTCTATCCTCACTGGGGTGAGGTAATATCTCATTACCAGCTTTATTTGAATCTCCCTGAACTGTAGAGATGATGCACATGCATACATGCAATTCCAGATTTCTGTCTTTTGTTTTTCATCTATAGTTTTGTTAAGATCTTTATGCCATTTACTTATGTATTTACATTCACCATTAAACCATATTTTCTTTAATCCCTGATATATTATGGAAAGTAGTCTACCTCTGTTCGCTGTATAGTCAAATACAATTTTTTCGATGTCGTGGGGGGTCTCTGCTGAAGTGTTTATTTTCTTCTTTATCTGCAAAAAGACTCTTTAATTGAACGTATTGAAAAACATCCACTTTCCCCTGCACTATTTCCTCGCATTTCTGTATTGTTACGAATTTACCCTCTTGATACCTTTCTCTTTTAGTTTTTTCTGCAGGTTTGGAGCCTATGCTAGTGTCTCTGGTTGGTATCTATGGATATCTGTATAAGGTGAGACTTCCCTTTTTCCTTTGTATTTTTAAGCACTATTTCCCATTCTTTCATTGCAAACCCTGCAAAGGGGTGCTTATTCCACATTTGCCTATTGATTTTCCTTTTATCAGTCAGGAAATTTTTAAAGTTTTCTATATGTAGTATTTGTGCTTCTAGGTGCGTCCAGGAGGGGGCTTTGTCACTGTTGTACCAGTTGGGCAGAGGGGTGGGACTCCAGGCGAATTATTGGTTACCAGTTTTATCGGTATCGGATTAATCTAATATCGGATTTATCAGTATCGGTATATATGTTTTTTAACACTGCCGATTTTTCGGATCTCTAACATTGCGGCCATTGTTAAAATTTATTTTATTTATTTATTTATTTACATTTTTTAGCCGCCCCCTCATGCCCACGGCATCTCGGAGTGGCTTACAAAAAAATAAAATATACAATATTAAAATTCAATAAAAACCATGAAAAGAACTTAAGCAAAATTTAAAATATCTCTTCCCAGCTACCCCACCCTCCCCTCCGAAGGCCTGGGCGAACAGCCAGGTTTTGCAAGCTCGGCGGAAAGCCAGCAGACTTGGGGCCAGGCGGGCTTCCTCCAGGAAGGAGTTCCAAAGTCGCAGCCTGGCCACCGAGAACGCCCTCTCCATGGTGGCCCCCAATGTAAAACGGATGTTAAAGATCAAAAAAATCAGCAATGTTAAAAAACCAATATACCGATATTATCGGTATTTCGGATTAATCCGATATCAACAATTATCGGCATTATCCAATTAATCCGATACCAATAGTCCCATCCCTAGCATTCAGTACTGCTGCCCTGTAGTAGAGTTGTATATCTGGTAAGTTAAGTCTTCCCATCTCCTTTGGCTCATGTAGGGATTTCTATAGAATTCTGAGTTTTTTATTACTCCAGATGAATTCTAGCATTGTTTTATTACATTGTCTAAAAAAAATTACCAGTATGGCAATGGGGAGTGCCATAAATTTGTATAGTATCTTGGGCAGTGTTATCATTTTAAAGATGTTCATTTTCCCCAACCAGGACATTGCAAATTTACTCCAATTCTGTAGTTCTTCCCTAATCTGTTTAATCAATGGTATGAAATTTTCCTTGTATAGATCCTTTGCTTGCTTAATGATTTGTACCCCCCTAAGTACTTGATGCCCATTTCCATTACTGGGAATGGTATTGTTTTTTAAATTTGATTTATTTGATCTCCTTCAGCTCCCACTATGAGAGTGTTTGATTTTTCATAGTTTATTTTGTATCCTGAGATTTTCCCAAATTCCTCTATTAAAGGGGGTACTGATTGGTTCTGATAGGAACAAGATCATGTCATCAGCATACAATGCTATTTTGTGTTGAACTCCTCCCACCGTTATTCCCCTAATTTCTTGTTCCTGTTTGATAGCTGTCGCTAGTACTTCCAATACTATATCAAACAATAAAGGTGATAGAGGGCAGCCCTGTCGTGTTCCCCTTTCTAGTTGGAATGATTCTGAGAGTGACCCATTGATTAAAAGCTTAGCCTCTGGTTTTAAGTATATTGTTAAGAAATTTCCCTCAAATCCCATTTTTTGTTCAAAAAGTTCAAAACGTTTATTTATTTATTTATTTATGCATAGCTTTCACCATTTGCCAAAAGAAAGAAAACAGAAAAAGAACTAAGCGTGAATTTTACAAAATAATCATGCACAATGAGTATTAAAAACAAGATTCAAACCTAGAATAAAACAGCATATTGGTAAGAAGCATAGAAATCCAATCACAGTCCTCTTTGTAACATCAAAACTAATGGGGAAACTCACTTGTATTCAGACAATCATATTCAATCGAAGTCAGTTTTTTGTAGTGTGGCTATCAAACATTGTACCTCCACACAATCAAATGCTTTTTGAGCATCTGCCGAAACAATAATTAAAGGAATTTTTTTTGTCTGTATATGGTGTATTAAATTAACAACTCTTCTAACATTGTCTGTCCCTATTCTACCCGGAATAAACCCCACTTGGTCAGGGTGTATTATTTCTGTAATGATCACTGCTAATCTAGTGGCCAGTATTTTAGTAAAGATTTTGCAGTCCACATTAAGTAGTGATATTGGTCTATAGTTTTCACAGTATTCCTTTGGCCTGCCTTGTTTGTGTATCAGGGTTACTGTTGCCTCATAGAAGGTAGGTGGCATTTTGCCTTCTTTTAAAATACCATTAGATATGGTGCAAGGATTTCCACATAGGTTTGATAAAATTCAACAGGATAACCATCTGGTCTACAGGCCTTATTTTTTGCTAATGTTTTGTTTCTTTTACTTCTTCTATCTGTATAGGGGTGTTAAGAAATCTAAGCTGTGTGGGATTTACTTTTGGCAGTTTGTACTTTTCGCCAAAAGATTTTATTTTTAGAGGTTCAGGGTTGGATAAAGACCAGAGTTTTGTATAAAATTCCAGAAAGACTTCCTGTATCTTCTGTTTTTGTTAATTTTTTATCCTTTTGTATTTCTACTATTTTTNGGCTTACAAAAAAATAAAATATACAATATTAAAATTCAATAAAAACCATGAAAAGAACTTAAGCAAAATTTAAAATATCTCTTCCCAGCTACCCCACCCTCCCCTCCGAAGGCCTGGGCGAACAGCCAGGTTTTTCAAGCTTGGCGGAAAGCCAGCAGACTTGGGGCCAGGCGGGCTTCCTCCAGGAAGGAGTTCCAAAGTCGCAGCCTGGCCACCGAGAACGCCCTCTCCATGGTGGCCCCCAATGTAAAACGGATGTTAAAGATCAAAAAAATCAGCAATGTTAAAAAACCAATATACCGATATTATCGGTATTTCGGATTAATCGGATATCAACAATTATCGGCATTATCCGATTAATCCGATACCAATAGTCCCATCCCTAGCATTCAGTACTGCTGCCCTGTAGTAGAGTTGTATATCTGGTAAGTTAAGTCTTCCCATCTCCTTTGGCTCATGTAGGGATTTCTATAGAATTCTGAGTTTTTTATTACTCCAGATGAATTCTAGCATTGTTTTATTACATTGTCTAAAAAAAATTACCAGTATGGCAATGGGGAGTGCCATAAATTTGTATAGTATCTTGGGCAGTGTTATCATTTTAAAGATGTTCATTTTCCCCAACCAGGACATTGCAAATTTACTCCAATTCTGTAGTTCTTCCCTAATCTGTTTAATCAATGGTATGAAATTTTCCTTGTATAGATCCTTTGCTTGCTTAATGATTTGTACCCCCCTAAGTACTTGATGCCCATTTCCATTACTGGGAATGGTATTGTTTTTTAAATTTGATTTATTTGATCTCCTTCAGCTCCCACTATGAGAGTGTTTGATTTTTCATAGTTTATTTTGTATCCTGAGATTTTCCCAAATTCCTCTATTAAAGGGGGTACTGATTGGTTCTGATAGGAACAAGATCATGTCATCAGCATACAATGCTATTTTGTGTTGAACTCCTCCCACCGTTATTCCCCTAATTTCTTGTTCCTGTTTGATAGCTGTCGCTAGTACTTCCAATACTATATCAAACAATAAAGGTGATAGAGGGCAGCCCTGTCGTGTTCCCCTTTCTAGTAGGAATGATTCTGAGAGTGACCCATTGATTAAAAGCTTAGCCTCTGGTTTTAAGTATATTGTTAAGAAATTTCCCTCAAATCCCATTTTTTGTTCAAAAAGTTCAAAACGTTTATTTATTTATTTATTTATGCATAGCTTTCACCATTTGCCAAAAGAAAGAAAACAGAAAAAGAACTAAGCGTGAATTTTACAAAATAATCATGCACAATGAGTATTAAAAACAAGATTCAAACCTAGAATAAAACAGCATATTGGTAAGAAGCATAGAAATCCAATCACAGTCCTCTTTGTAACATCAAAACTAATGGGGAAACTCACTTGTATTCAGACAATCATATTCAATCGAAGTCAGTTTTTTGTAGTGTGGCTATCAAACATTGTACCTCCACACAATCAAATGCTTTTTGAGCATCTGCCGAAACAATAATTAAAGGAATTTTTTTTGTCTGTATATGGTGTATTAAATTAACAACTCTTCTAACATTGTCTGTCCCTATTCTACCCGGAATAAACCCCACTTGGTCAGGGTGTATTATTTCTGTAATGATCACTGCTAATCTAGTGGCCAGTATTTTAGTAAAGATTTTGCAGTCCACATTAAGTAGTGATATTGGTCTATAGTTTTCACAGTATTCCTTTGGCCTGCCTTGTTTGTGTATCAGGGTTACTGTTGCCTCATAGAAGGTAGGTGGCATTTTGCCTTCTTTTAAAATACCATTAGATATGGTGCAAGGATTTCCACATAGGTTTGATAAAATTCAACAGGATAACCATCTGGTCTACAGGCCTTATTTTTTGCTAATGTTTTGTTTCTTTTACTTCTTCTATCTGTATAGGGGTGTTAAGAAATCTAAGCTGTGTGGGATTTACTTTTGGCAGTTTGTACTTTTCGCCAAAAGATTTTATTTTTAGAGGTTCAGGGTTGGATAAAGACCAGAGTTTTGTATAAAATTCCAGAAAGACTTCCTGTATCTTCTGTTTTTGTTAATTTTTTATCCTTTTGTATTTCTACTATTTTT
>QEPC01009579.1:2268781-2283484 GCA_003113815.1 Sphenodon punctatus
CCCCTAACCACCCGGAACAGTTCAGCCAGGCGGGACTTAGCGGACGCAATGCAGGCTACACATAGGTACGTAACCAGACTCTATACCGCAACTGGTCCACTTCAGTAAGTGAGTGACGCCACCATCGCTCTAATCGCCATCCTTCCTGCTTCATCTGCTGCAGCTCACCCGTATACCATAGGGAGCTGCGTTGTCGGCAATTCGGGAGCGGACGCCTGGGAGCCACACAGTCGATGGCCTTCATCAGTCTGATATTCCACCTAGACACGAGGTCATTGAGTGAGCAACCATCAAGGTCAGAGGAGACATCCCCTAGGGTTATCTGGAACCTTTCAGATATGAATACAGACCTCAGGTAACAGATTGTACTGGATGGAGGGTATCAGCAGGAATTAGGCGACGGGAATGAGGAGTCAGGGAGGGCAGAGCGGAAGAGGTGGGTCTTGAGGCGGGATTTGAAGGTACAAAGGGAGGGGGCGAGGTGGATGTGGGCAGGGAGGGAGTTCCAGGCGTGGGGGGCAGCTAGGGAGAAGTGATTTTTCTTTGTTAGTGATCATGTTTCATCTCCCTCTCCCCACAATAATACAAGTGTAAGGCTAGAGGTATGGAACCCATCTAATCTGTCATTTCTCTTACAAACCTTTATATCGGTCTACCATGATTTAAAGCAAACTCTAAGAGTGACCACCAATTTAGTTAACAGAAAAATCCCTGAAACCATGTGTGGGGTTGTTTTTTGTTTTTTTTTAAATGCATGTTCTAATAAAATGGCTTAACATAATTGCAGACACATGGAATGTGTGCAAAAGATACTCATGAATTAGACAACTGCAAAAATGCTCAGGCATGGAGTAAATGGCCACAACTGACTAAATCAGTTAGTACAAGGTTACATTTACAATTGTATAATTGTACATGTACAATCACCCAGAAGCCATTCCATAACAGTAAATTTGGAGTTCGAAAGAGTTGGTGAATGATGCTGAAAATGGCAGCACAGCACTGAGACACATCAACTCAGTTCCAACTATTTTCAAAATTAAGAAAAACTAAGAAATTGACATTTCAAAAGGAAAAAAAAGAAGTTTGACATATAAATTTAAAGACCAAATATGAAGAAAAGGGGTGGGGGGAAAACATGTTTGAAAGGTTCGTTTACAAGTGACCAGTAAGGAACTCAGTGAAAATTACTGGTTTTCAAATGATATTCAAGTCTTACTTGGAGAGCAGAAACTCTTTCAAAGAATAATAGATTTTTTTTTATTCTACCTTCAATGCTCACATTTCCATAATATGAACTGCTTGATAGTCACTTTCCCTTTAAATTATTTTTTAACCATACAGGCAGACACATCTGATTTCTGATTTTCCTTACCTTACTTTTCCTTTCAATTACTTCAGTTCTTAATACGAACAATAAGAGTGCTCATCGCATTTCCTCTGTGGGACTCCTGGAACTTAGATACTCTACAGACAGGTGCATAGATAAGGATTCAAAGTCTTTGTTCCACTGTCCAGACAGAATATGTTTAATCTTTTTTCCCTCTCCCTTTTCTATGCCATTTAAACTTTAACCTAGTAGTAACTTTTACTGCCTTGATTCACAATTCAAAGGTTTATAGATGAAAAATCCTTGCCTTGGAACATAGCTTGAAAACTTCATTCTTAGTCTGTATTTCTTTTGAACTTCTTCTTGTGGTTTTTGTCTTTATTTTTCCAGGGGTCCAACTTTACAGAATAGGACTTTCCAGACCTAACAGCAGGGCTACTCAGAGGGAAGAAAACTGGAGCAAAAGTCCCAAGAACCAGCTCACCTTAATGGAAAAATATTTAAATTGCTGACTGGGGCTACATTTCTGATGTAGAGGGTTAGTCAGTGTGTTTCTTTTTCTACATCTCTAGCCCCTTCAAGACCCTTACACTGATTGTACACATACATCTATCTCCATCTGCCATGGCATCAACGTGAGACAAAGACCCCACATAAAACAACAGTGAAAAGCAATAATGGGACCAGGTGCTGAAACAAGAACAAATTTCCCCATATCCTCATGCTCTAGGACTCATAATCTTGCATTTCAAGGGTACTGCTTTTGTACAACATAAGGAGTGCAGTCATGTACACAAGGATTTTAAACCACCAATCTTAGGCACGGAGAAATATATAGAAGCAGGGGACACACGTAAAAAATAGCCTCCTTCTTCCCTGCAGCCCTATCTGCAGTCCACTCATCTTGTCTCAACTGAGGCCAAGGGGGGTGGGAGGGTTTGTGTTACTACTGGGAGAATGGCTGTATAGTTACTATTATTTATCACTGTGGCAGGGGGGAGTTCTAAGAAGTGGGAGGTTTCCCCCCCCCGCCCCCAAGTTTGGGCAGGGGAAGTACTGGACACAATGCCTCTTGTCCACGCCAAACTCCCTTTCTAAGCCGTCAGCCAGGAAACATCAGCTTGGTAGCACCTTTATGGCTTCCTCAGCAACCTGTCAATCAGCTATGGAAAGTAATATGCCCTCCCCCTACTGCTGGGAAATCTGGGAAGCAAGGAGAGAGAGCCTCCCCTAGCATCACTCCCCAGAGGCCAATTACCATACTCAGCAATCATGCTCAGGGGCACACTGTGTGTTTCTGGGTAAGGGGGCTTGCACAGAGACCCACATAAAAACAAAACCAGCTCCATGTAGCTAGAGTCAAGAGGATGTATATTCCTTGGAATAAGCAGCAACCTCCACAGCTGGTCAATACGAGGCAGACCATGGAATTTATTGAATGGCTCCACAACCCTTAAAGATTGAGTCCTGGCTTTACATTAACAGATTCAATTTCCTTCACACCTAGCAATGTTTTATCTGACACAGACACACACACGAGAAGACTGTTCATTTTTACACACACCCACCCCGGCTTGGTGTTCGGAAGGTGTGCGGGGAGGGGCGTCTGTGTAAACAGCCAGCAGTGAGCAGGGGGATGGATGTCCACTCAGTGTTTGTCCGAGTGAACACCGAGCGGGATGGGTGGGGATGGGTGCATGCTCCCGCGCAACACCCACCTCTGCGCAACACCCACCCATGGGGTCCTCCAGAAAGCCAGAGGAGGGGTATGTGTGTCTGTGTAAGAGGACACACCCCCTCCACCCACCACACAAACACCCACACCCACACCCACACCCGGTCCATGTAAAAAGGGCCAGTATCTCAGGCAAGGGGAGCCTTTTCCTTCCCAGGAACCACTATGAAAATTAGTACAAGCTCTGAGGGCCACATAGAGGTTGGAGACAGGGGTGCATTCAGGAAGAGGAGGGTCCAGAGCATGGATCTGTGTCATGGATTTGTCCCCTATCCTTGTGCGTATGCCGTCATCTCTGCTCCCTTACCCCGAGCGCTATTTTTCAGTGTTTTGCAACTGGATCGGACCGCAGAAGAACTAGCCACAAGCTACATTTGGCCTCTGAGCCCAAGATTCCCACCCCTGCTCCATCTGATTGGGTGACCCAAGTAACATTTCATACCTTAAAAGTAATTATTAAAATTCAACAAAAGACAACTTACTTAAATGCAAAAATGCAACACTTCTAAAATTTGACTTATAAAATATACTTCATCGCATCCTTTAAAATTTCCCCCCTTTTCACAGTTAACTTGAAGGGGGGGAATTCTTTGCGGGTGGCAATCAGTCAGTTTAAGTAGAAATACACATTGGTTATAGGTTTTCTCACATCCTTCAAATTACTATAGTGTTACCAAGCACTCCTCTTGGTAGTTACCTTTAATAATTAAAATGGGAGATCAAATGAATGCCCTCTTCAACAAGGTGAAAGTCACTGGAAAGACAGAATTACAGTAGGCAGACTGTCAGGTAGCAATGTGATAAAGCTACTATTACAAGTGCAAATTCTGAAGCTATAAAAAACATTTAAAGTAATTATGTAAAGGATATGCCTCACACTCCACCATTTAGACACCATTTAACTCATCGTTTAAATGTACTAACAGATGTAAACCCTTATCAGACACAAAACGGATGTCAGTACCTTCACTTGTCTTTTAGCAGAAATTTCCGTTTTAATTTATACAGCCAGCACAACCTTCTGAAGTGCTTCATTCACCATTAAATGTAGATCTACAGCTAGACAATTAAAAATTTAAGGGCATACATTAACTTGACTTACCAACTTCTCTAAAGATAGTAGAAAAGCAGCAGTCTTCCTTATCTCAATCAAGGAGGATATTGATGAGTACTTTTGCTTCAATGTGGGGGGACCAAGAGAAATTACTGTACAATTTTGCTTTTGGAGGATAATTCAAAAGTACTGGCCAAATTAGCAGAAAGTCAAGATGCTCTCAAAATTGGTTCAGTCTTGAAAACGTTCCCTAAGTCTGTCAGTTCTTCAACTTCTCCATATTTTATTACATTAGAACTAGTTCCCTGTGCAATGCATCTAAGATAGGGCACAGTTCTGCAGATATCCTACCACCAACATCCATACAACTGGGGAAAGGGGATGGTGGAGGAGGAGTTAACAGGAGCTTGAGAGTAGAAAAAATACAGATGGGATAGAGTAGGAGTTGGGGAATCTTCTTCCCACTGTGTACCACACTGAAAAACATGACATGCTCTGTAGGCCACAGGAGCAGTCTGGAGAGAGAGGAGCATCAGAAAGTTCTACAAAGGGAAGAGATGCCTGTTAAGAGTGCTGTACACAGAGGAGGGGTCCCAAAAGACCATCAAGTTTGTGTGGAACTTTAACACATCAGTTAAACAGAGGTCAGAGTATCAATGGACATCTAACACAGGTTTCCTTTATCTCCAGTGTTAGTCATTAAAGAGCAAAAGACAGCAATGACTGAAAATGCCTAATTCTCCACCCATCACACAGATTTCTAATATGACATAATTTAAATTTCTAGTCTAGGGAGAGTGCAGTGTGGTATTCTAATTTATAAATACCAACAATATCCCAGCCAAGTGACTGACTGGTTTGAACAAAGAGTATCACAACATTCTAGAGCAGCATTTAATTTGTATCATTTAAAAGTCCAGTGACATTTATATATAACCCTCTCCTCCACAACTGTTGATCCTGCATGTTGCTTTCAGCCAAGTTAATGGCCGTTCAGATTTCATATTGGTGTTTGGAGTCTGTATTTTTTATATGCATAGACAATTTCAGTCTTAAATCAGGGATTCAGATTTTAGCCAATTGCCGGAACGTTTTAATTTTTATTGATTTTTAATTATTATGGTAATACCTGAAGACCCCAATTATGGATCAGAGCTTCAGTGTGGTAAGCACTGCACACACAAACATCTGGTCACCATTCCAAAGAGCTTATGTGAGAGGATGGAAGTCAGCACATGTAATGCAAGCTCCACAAACAATTCATGAGCAGCTGATAGTTTCAACCAGAGGTTTGGTTTCATTTTGTTCAATCTTATTTATTTATTTCGGCATTCTTATATTCCGCACCCCCCTACTCACATGGCAGCTTGGAGCAGCTCACGGAAAATATCTTAACGGAAAATAGTCAGGACTGTACAGCAAGTTGCTTGCTTCTCCGTACACTAAAGAGGAGTTTCAAAGGGGAATTCAGGTGCTTCCTGGCACCAATTGTCTTCAAGCAGAGTTTTACGTGCGAAGCCCAGGACTGTGAGTGATATATGGGGGTTAAATACCCTGCTTGGCTTGCTCCTACCTCTTGAAGTTTTGCCATGTATCGTAGAGTTTGGGATTTATTATATTTTATTTATGTATTTTGCCAATATTTGGTTGTTGTTTTGTATGTATGCATATTTTGTTTACTTGTAATTTTTATATTTTTGGCCAGGGCAATAGCCAGTGCCTAATAAATAACTTTGACTTTGAGTGATATTTGCATGTGTTTTTCAGTAAAAGAAGCTGTACAGCAAACACAAGAGCTTTTTTGGGCTAGGTCACAATTTAAGTACCTCTTCACATTGGTTCTTCCCCAGTCATGATGTTCTGTCTGAATAACATCTACCCCTTCTGCTTACCAGGGCCCTTGATTAGAACCAGTGTCCTTTAGACCCTGCACTGGTGGTCTGTGGACCTCTGCCAACTGGTTTGCCTCTCTTTCTTGCTGCCAGGTTCTTGGTCCTAGTACTCTAATGGGATCCCCTGTCCGCAGAGCTTCTAATTGGCTGCTACTCATATAAAACCTGCCTGACAGGAAGAGGAAGCCAGGTGGGACAACACAGAGGCCATATCATCAGCCTTGCTAGCTGCTTCAATCCTGTTCCCGTTCCTTTTTCCAGCCTCCCTGTCACCTTATTCTTAAGCCCGCATGCTTGTCTGCCTAGCTGCTCTGTTTCCAACCTGTCTGTTCCAATCTCAGCTCCTTGTTCCCACCCTCTCTGTTTGGACTGGCCTTTCAGTACTGAATTCCTGACTTACCTTGTTGTTCAGCTTGGATCGAGGGCATTTTCAAACAAGACAATAGTGCACATTAGCCTTCACCAGGTGTGTTCCCACCTGCCCATCTATTAGGTGCCCCCCCAACCCCCCATGCGGCCTCCATGTGGTCACTGCAGAGCTTCTGCTCACAGTGGAGTCCAAGAACATCACAGGCCCACCATTTAGTCCAATCAGGTCTAATGGGCGTCCATGTGTTTGCGTCTCATCAATTGGGTTTGCCCACAACCTCTCCCACATCCAGGTCTGCCAGCACCATAGTCTTGCCTAGCACGCCCAGCCAGCCAAGAGGCAGGAGTGGTAGTAATCTCCCTCCCCGCCTGTCTCTCAGCTGAGAAGCATGCCAGGGATCTTCCTCCCTGCAGTCTCCCTCCCACAGAGTCACATCTCAGCTGAGAGGCAGGGAGATCTCTAGCGCACCTCTCAGCTGAGAGGAGGCCGTGGGGAGGGAGATCACTAGCACCACTGGTGGAAGCTGCTGCAAGCACATGAATTATAAGCATGAGGGTGTCCATTTTTTAGGTTTGACACGCTAAACATGTGAGTGACAGCTGCCTGGGGGCTGCATGGACCAAACACAGACTCCAGTAGGCTATCGTCTTGTTTGATTTCATCCTGAGTGACTTCTGGCTTGACTCTTTGGCTTATCATTGACTACATTCACAGACTGCCGGATACTACTCTGACTCTCACCTTGCTCTGATCCTGATTCAACTTATGCCTGGTCCTGATCCTGTTGCAACTCATCCTGGGCTCTGACCTGAGCCTGCCTGTTTTTTGTTATATACATTTGTAACTGATTGATCTTGGAGCCAGCTGTTTCTGGCTGTACAGAGAGCAGCCTTGGCCAAGCAAGCTTTTTAAATTGGCATCTGGCAAGGAAACTTGCACCTTTCCCAATAGATGTGAACCTAAGTCATCAATACTCATGCCTTTGACACCACCAGGATTAAAACACCTTCTATTTGGGGTAGTTTGGAAACTGCAGTCTATTGAAAAATACAGCTGTCTCCTGACTTAGTAGTGGTGCATTAAAAGAACATTGACATACATGCTCCAAAAACTGCACTGGCTGATTACAGGCTTCCAGGCAGAATTCAGATGTCCTTCTTGATCTAGGAAGCCCTTTTTAGTTTGGCTGCACCGTACCCTACCTCTCTCTCTGCGATATCAACTAGAACGCATTCACTTGGTGTGGGGCAGTTCTCTTTCAGCAAGGGCCTTCACCCCAGAACTTGCGTCCTTCTATAGCCTGATCCTACCTCTCTATCTCCTGGGCACACTAAACGCTGCTAAATGGTGTCCTTGAGGTGTGCTTCCATAGTGGGCTATTTAGGCAAGCTTGGAAGGGTGCTGTATCTCCACTGCATCCTTAAATAAATAAATAAATAAATACCTTTAAACAAAAAAAATTCTGTGCATGCAAAAAATGGTCACTGTGGCCATTTTGTGCAAGTGTGGGCCCCCCCCCCCGGCAGACATTTTGCACATGCGCAAAGCATTTTTTGAGGTTTCAAGAAAATCTCACACAATTCTCAAAACTCCAAAATGCTCTGCACATGCACAAAATGGCCACAGCGGCCATTCTAAGCACGTGTGGGCCCCGGTGGCCATTTTGCACACGCACAAACTGTTTAGGGTTCTGTTTGAGAATCTCAGCAAGAATGGCAACAAGGCTACCGATCCTCGCAAGAGTCTCTTGCTCAGCACAGCGCAGGGTACTGTGCAGCCAAACTAAAAAGGGCTTCCTAGATGGACATCTGAATTCTGCCGGGAAGCCTGTCATCATCAGCCAGTGCAGTCTCTTGCCAGAGAATCTTGGCAAGAACGTCATTCTCGTCAAGATTCTTGAGGGACTCAACAACTTGTTTCAGCCTTAGACCGTTTTTAGATAAACGCGGCGGCGCCCGCGCTTGTTTTCAAAAGAGCCGGCAGTCCATTCTACACGTGATGCTGCCGCCGAAAAAGCACACGCGCGGGCGATGCGCATCCATTTCCGGCCGCGTATGACCAGCCTCGATCGCCGACCCGGTCAGTTTGCGGCCGGAAATGGATGCGCATTGCCCACGCGTGCGCTTTTTCGGCGGCAGCATCACGTGTAAAACGGACTGCCGGCTCTTTTGAGAAACAAGCGCGGGCGCCGCCACGCTTGTCTGAAAACAGCCCTAGTGTTTATACTTAACACTGCAGTCTCTGAGGGGGCTAGATACACATGTACAAATATGTACACACAACTTTTTCAAGAGAATTTGCACAATATTAATATTTTTAAAATAAAATTAAATGCCAAGACCTTTGGTGCATCGACAGCCACTTTCACAGCTCTTTACAAACACATACAGTGAAATCCATTTAAGCCAAACTTGCATAACTCCAATTTCTGGATAAGTCAATTAAATCTGTTTTCCCCAGAACCAAATCTATCAAATGTATTGCTTCTTGAATTGGATAAGTCAAATTTTGTACCCCAATAACTCAAATTTTAAGGTGTATGGAGTCTACCCACCCAGCTAAAATCATTAGTAACTTTGAGTGTATTAATGATTTCTTGGCTACATGTGGTTAAAATACTGTGGTATATATACCCTGTCAGGACAAGTCTTCATATCGGGCAAGCTGGAGATGAGAGCTTGGAATCTCTCCATCTTTAGTCCCCCATCCCACTCCGACATGTAGACTTTCTCTGACAACAGGGCAGGGGGGTGGGGGGTGCATGTAATCCTGAAAATTCTGACTCTGAGAATCCGGGTTTCCCTGTCTTCAGCTCACCCAAGACTCTCTGAATCATAAGAATCACAAGATTTCCAAGAAAGAGAGAGCGCACGTCTACTCTGACTCTCTGCTTCTCAGATGTGGCGAGGGGGCTGGGGACAAAGAAACCTGCTGCTCATTTAATCTGAACATTCATCTTCTCCATCCCCAGGTCCATTTCCTTAAGGGTCTGCTTAAGCAGAATTTCTAGTAAGTCAAACTTTTTTACATGGGTATTTTCAGACGTTACGAGATCCCAGTGAACCACGGTGAATACGCACCTGTGGTCAATGTGTCTCGAACGTCTGTTTGGCGGCCGCCAGATGTTCACCACGGTCAATACCCGCACAGGGTCAATTTGAACCACCCTTCCCGGGCTAGCAAGGGGAATGTCCCGGGAAGTGTGGTCAAAGAGATCCCCAGCGGGGACCAAACAAAAGTAACGTCTGGCTGGGTGCCATGGCCCGAGATCCCCGGCGGGATCCCGGGCCGTGGTGAATCCAGCCCGCCGCCGCGGCCGCATTGGCCCCGCCGCCTGCCCGTCTCCCCGGAGGGCGGACGGTGGGAGCGTGGAGGGGGTGGGGCCTGTCTCTTATACACATCTAGATGTGTATAAGAGACAGGCGCGGCCCCACCCCCTCCCAGATTCCCCGTCGGGATCCCTCCGGCACGTCTGTTACGGCGTGACCCCGGCGGGGAATGAATGGGGTGATTTCGGTATGGGCCCAACGGGCCCCGTAACGTCTGAAATCACCCCATGGCCGGAGAAATTTGACTAAAGCAGCCTCCACTGTACTAATTCAGCCTAAAAGCAGCCTTGTGATACAGGCTGGAGCAAGGAACCACCTTCTCTACTAATGAAGTTCAGCCACTTCTGGTGAGGAATATGGCCGCTGTTTGATCACATATTTTGTAAGCTGCCCCAAGTCTATTTGAGAAGTGTAGGGTAAAAATTGGAAATAATCCACTGACAAAAACAGGAGACACACTTTAAAAAAATTAATTAAAAAATCATCAGCAGAACATCCAGGAATACATCAGTGACCTTTAGAAATCTTCCATTCAACTGACGGATACGACCTAGTGCTGCTTGGCTGTAAGATCTGATGGGAACATGGTGCTTTGTAATATGGAGAAAAGGTTCCAACCAAGTTCTTCCTAAAGAGCAACCAGGGAAATTATGCTCAAGATTTGTTCCTGAAAGGGACCGTTTTATTTGAAGAAGTTTGTATTTTTAGGCTTGTCCTCTTAAGCGCTGTTCGTATGAACCCAGGCCCTAAGATGTCCATGCTAATTAGTGTGAATCAGAATGATATAAGGCAAGACATGCACTGTCACAAGTAAAAAAAGCTTTAAATTAAGAAAATACTTTATGGGCAAAGTGGGGAGAAGAAAGCTAATCTTAGGGAAGAAAAGATTCCAAAAACTTAGAGAAACCTGAAAACATAAAACAATTAGAGATGAGAGAAAGTTGAAAGAATGAATAAAGAAATCACAATGTAGAAGATTAAGCAAAGATAACCAAATAAAAAGGTAAGATCAAAAACTAAAGTCAAACCTCAAAGAGAGACGATCAGAATAAAGAAAAGAAATATTAAAGTTTATATATGAGCTTTTAAGTGCTCTTCTAAAGAAATGTGTTTTAACTTAAAGGAAGAGGATTTTCACTTCTTAGGTGGGAGCTTTTTATGTGATATTCCATTATTGAGGGTCATCAAGGGAATTACAGTAAAAGCTAATCCTTACATCACCTGAAAAGTTAATCTAGCATAAAGTTTTAATAGTTTTCAAAAGAAATCTTTTCACACAAACCCCAAACAAAAAGTCTTAAGAAGATGCTGTACGTCCTCTACAGTGGAGAAAGAAAGGAAATAGATTGCTGCCAATTCAATGTCAGTCTCCAAGTTTGGGGTACATAAAAGAATATATGCAAAAATAAGATAAACAATAATAATCCACATACAAGTTTGGTTGAATTTAAACTTAGCATTTCTTAGATAAAAGACAGAGAATTAAACAGCTGGAAAGCACTGCAAAAGGTCATCTAGTTTATCTCCTGATTTTAAGCAGGGCCATTGGTTCCCAAAAATGTCTGCTTCCAACAGCCTTGAGATTTGGAAAGTCTTACCTTCCGATTCCTTGTTTCAAGAATCTCCTCCAAGCTCTTGGGAGTCTGTATGTTTTTACACATACTTTTCTTCTGCATGTTGGCTGTTGCAACCCCGACTTTCTGCGTGTCTAAATCACTCACCCGGATCTTAACCACGCAGCTCTTTGAATTTGCAAATATTCCCGTGGATTTAAGAAGTCCTTGATCTCTGTTGTTTTATAAATCCAGATCCTGTAACAGGAGGATGTCTCCTGGAACTTGTGTGTAAAAAGTCCTCCTGATAAACTGCTTTGCTCTGGGCAACTGTGGTCACATGGGGTGAAAACAGACATGACGCTAACCACCCTTTAACCACCCTTGGTGGTTATTTATGCATGTTGCAGGGCTGTATTGGTGCCCTATGCAGCCCTGAAACATGCATAAATGACCACCAAGGGTGATTAAAGGGTGGTTAGCGTCATGACTGTTTTCACCCATGGTTTCCACTGCAACCCCTCTCCTCTAAAGCTGAGCTCCCCAGCACATTACTGCAGGCTGCCTCATGGAGGGGTGTGCAAGTGTGTGAAGAATGCATCCAGGATCTTACTTGTGGACTTGTAAGCCAGAGGATTGAAAGACCAGAACTTTAAGGTGTGTGTAAAAGTGCCCAATGAACAGTCTTTCAGTCACGCACCTGTGTCCTATGGGATTTATCTATGCTCTCTTTGTGGCTGCATGTATGACTTTAAACTGTCCCAATCTCTCCTCATCCCAAGCCTCTTCTCCCAGGCCATTCCCTGAACTGAAGGAATTCACCCTCTTCGCCCCATGCTCTCCCGTAATCACTGCAGTCTCTTATCAAATCTTTACTGAACTCTCAATTCCTTCTCTTGCCAAGATTCCAGATACGGAGCCTCAGCCGCTGACAGCTCTCACCCTGTCTTTCCCATGCTAGGGTTTAAGCCGCCACTTACCAGACAGTCTCATCTAGTCATGCCTGTACGTCCCCCAGAAGTGACTGTCTCTCTGGATACCCCACAGTAGCTAACCAAGAATAACCTTGTTTCCCTCGAGGCTAAATCAGGGTAGCCATTTCAGGTAAACAAAACTTCCTTTTTCTCAACACAAGTTGTACAATACAGCATGTTTGATTGTAGAGCCCCTCCCTCACTGCCGCTGTACAGAAATCTGTAACAATTGGCAGCTCTGCACCAATTTTGAAAAGCCCAAGACTCCACAGAATTCCCAACTACCTGCCTTCTCAGGGTTCTTTATCTTGCCCAGGTGGCTTCAACTCCACTATTTGCTGCCACCTTGGAACTTCTGAATTCTTTGCTCCTGCCATATTGCTTCTTGTTCTGAGGAAAGGGAACTTATTTATATCCCTTCCCAGCATTCCATGCTGTAGCCAATAGTCACATGGTCCCATTGAGAATTACAACTTCAAGTAACTGGCCAAACTAGAAGCCTTCTGACAGAGTCAGCACACCACACTCGACTAATGCTGATACCATTAATAACCTAACCTTTAACAGTGAGCACACTAAAGATTTAATTCCGCTAGCATTACTGATGCATGCCTACTACCAAGTATACAGTTAAAAATAATTTATGGAAAGAATTTGTTACGTGTTGTGTTGTTGTTGTTTTAAGTCAATGTAAGAACTGCAAGAACAACAGAACATTTAGGGAAGGTGTCTTAACATGTCACTTCCATGCTTTTTAACTGCAAGTGTTTCTGAACTGTTCTTAATGTAACAAGACGTGTTCTATACTGTACCCACTTTAAGGGTTCACTATCACAAGCCTGTTCAACCAATAGTTATTCCAGAATAATTAGCATGCTTAAACCATGTTTCTGGTTAAATGGCACAAAACACACATACATCCGTGCTTTCGCCACCAGAATTAAGAGAACAGGATAAATAAAGTGCATTAAGAGGAGCATCTGGGATTTTTAATTCAGAACAGCTGATCAATGGAACAAAACCTTTCACTTCAAGTATTTTGCTTGGCATGTGTAAGAGCTTTGCATTGTATAGGCACATACATACATAAAGCTGAAAGGTGATTAAAAAGCAACATAAAACACTAGTAGGGATGGAAATCTTAGCGTAAAAGTTTCAATGCCCCTCTCAGTCAGAAGCAAGCCCCGGTGACAGTTGATGAGAAGGCACAAAAAGCAGTACTGTGAGGGGGAGAGAGCGCTAATAATTGGGTCCTACTGATTCAGCGAGGCAGTGTCTGAACATCCCAACCTTGAGCATGAGCTCCGTGGGAGACACCCACCACCGAGCCAGATCTGTGGACTTCGCCACCACAAACGTCTGTGGCTCTTTTCTACTGAACAGAACCCAGGGAGATTAAGATAAAATGCTTCCTCCCGACATGGCTCTTTTAACAAACCAAGGATTTTGTGTGTGACAATAGACTATGTTAAAACACTTATTTTTCATTTAATGAACAATATAAAGGGGGAGCATTTTTATTATTATCCCCCCCCTCCCACAAATTACAAAAATATCCCATGTGAGAGAGGAATACGCACATGGAAACAAGGAGAGAGCTCTTTCAAATCAATGCATATAATGCACAAATTGAAACGGCCATTCAACAACTCCTTTAAAACACACACACACACACCTTCCCCCCCTTCCCCCCCAATGCAAAATTTTGCTACGGGTATTTAGTTTTACTGTACTTTCCACCACCCCAACAAAAGGAGATGAGGAAGAAGACTAGATAACAGAGCTCTGTGTTATAAGTTTGCAAGCAAGTTGTAATAGAATGCTCCCTATTTTCAAGGAGACAGAGACAAAGCAGTTTAGATGATCTCTTTTACTGGACCAACTTCTGCTGGTGAGAGTGGGCAAGCTTTTGGGCCATGCAGACCCTTCCTCAGGCATGGAAGAAGTTGGAACTACTCACTACAGACTCAGCAGACCCGGGAAATACATATATAAGTGATACTTGGGAGGAATCATAGTATTTTTAAAACATTTACATCAAATGATAAACAGATATAAATGCAGTCTGCTGCTCCAACATTATGGAATGCCTTTCCCTCAGAGGGTTGCTAAAACCCAAGTCTGGGCATTTTCCAGGACAGTGTGATCTTATTTGACCAAGCATTTGGCAAGCAGGGATAGAGATTTTTGAAGAGGCTGAGGTTAGGGTCAAATGGTTTTATCTATTTCTGATACATTCAACGCCATACATTGCAACAAGACAAACGCCAAAAAGTATGGAAATTTCAGAATTTTCTAGGAATATTTCATATTTTATCATCATCAACATAAATGTAATATATGTACTTAATTTCTTAACATACATACTTACTCTTATTCATATTTATAAATAACTAAACAAACATTTTTTCATTATTAAACTTCATTATAATTCGCCAATGAACCATTTTTTCAGAGTGCATTAAC
>QEPC01009579.1:2345410-2365444 GCA_003113815.1 Sphenodon punctatus
CCAACCCCAATTCCCCTGAAGCTCCCCTCCCCCACCAGCCCCAATCCCCCTGAAGCTCCCCTCCTCTGCTTTTCCCTGATCCCCATCACTGCTCTGGTGCATCCGGGCTGGCAGATAAATGGCCAGAAGTGCACATTCAAATTGTTCCGATGTTCAAATAAAACAGACAAATTCAAAGCCGTGCTTGTAACGGTAGGTTTACCTCACCCGGTAGGAGTGCACTGATTTCAAAGTCGCACTGGCCGGGAATAGCTTCAGATGTGCATGAAATATGCACGTTAAACAAAACAACGCATATTTAATGTATGTCTGAAAGGGTTCTAACTCTAAGCAAGTGCTTGAATGCTGTTAACTTCAGTCAATCTAGCAGTTCTTGGGTGCTGTCATGAGAGGGGTTCTTTGCTAGTCCTTTCCTTAGAAAGTTCCCCCTCTCTCCAGCCCTAAGGAAACCCATGATTCTCCTCCCTTGTAAGCTCAGCAGGGCTTTAGGAGTTTCTCTGGCCGCATTCTGTAAGTGCCTTCTTGGGCAGCCAGAAGGGTCAGAGAGACTATTGCAGTGTGTCCCTCCTCCTCCTCCTCCATCTAGATCAGCAGGAGGGGGGGGGGGGCATCTCCAACTGCACAGTCAGGATTAATTATTTATTTGTGCAGTTGTCCATCTTGGAGCCAAATCAGTGAGGCGCATCTTTAACTGAGCCAGAGCGCTTGGACTGGACTGCCATATTTTGACATTCTCATCAGGGAAATGATGCTGTAAACACCCATACGTGATTCAGATGCATGGTCTCTTGGTTGCCTACAGTTATGCCCATCTGTTCAGATGGCATCGTGCCCACCTAAGATGCCCATGGGAATATGTGCTAGCCAGCAATTGGTTTAGGGAAGTATTTCTCAAACTGGGTCGGTGTCGACCTCCTTTTGGGAAAACCCAGGAGAAAATAAAACAAAAGGATTTTTATTTTTTTTATTTTTTGAATGGATCGTTCTCATTTAAGATCCAGCAAAACCACATTCACCTATTTGAGGGTTAAATGGCAATGTTAATTCCTACAGAGGGGAGGCAGCAAGAGAAAAAATAATCAAGACCCCCTGTTTAAAGCAGACTTGCAAACTGCACTGTTCTTCCGAGCAAAGGTTCTCTCTGTTCCTTTGCAAAAATGCTTATGTTATTTTCTCACGTCAGGGATGCAATAAAGTACAACGTTTGAGAGCCCCCTACAAGTGCTGTCTCACCAGGTGTTTTCAGACAAGATGCTACCCCGCGTGGCCACCCAGGAGCCACGGATCTGACTGTCCGTCTGAAGGGGTGGCGTGTCGGACTGCGCACTCCCGTGAGCCACAGAGCACTCACTCACGGCCACGCACACGGCCATGCTGGGAAATCTAGAGTGTTCCGTGCAGAGCCAGCCAAATGTACAGTAGCCACCACCATGGCCAGATTAGCCACCCTGGGAGCCGCACGTTTGAATTGCTCCCCATGCACTCCACCTGCATGGGTAGAGCGGCCATGGACACCCACTTCCCATCAGTTTGCTTGTTTGAAAACACCCACCTGCAGGAAGGAAATCTGTCTCTGAAATCTCAGGTACATGTGAGAGCGTTTGTGTGTGGTGTCCTGAGAGGCTCAAAACCATTGTAGAGTATTACTAAATACAGGCAATTTTCAAACAGAACCTTTCAGTTCCTAGAAGCCTAAAGATGTTTCTGTGGCACAGTACTCTCCTAGGGCTGCTACCTTCTCCAAGGCTTTCACCCCAAAGGGGGGAGGAGCCATGCCAAAATGGATGCTTTAGATCTAGCTCCTGAATAACCTGGGGAAATCAGAGCTTCACCCAAAGCGTGGAGATACCGTGTATAAATGCAGGTCAATCCCTGGGGGATGGGAACTGTATGCACTGTACACAGCACTGGATTAATGCAGTGTTTTTAGTGGCTGCAGCCTTGGGTCCCAGAATTTTTTATCCAAAAATGAACGCCACCCCATCTCTGGTCTCTCCTGCTGGGGCTCAGAGCTGGCTGTTGGGTGCAGGAAGAGTGCAGTGGTTGGAGTTGAAACCCATGGCTTCCGGTATCATCTGAATGTTGATGTCGCACAACTCTCTCTCTCCACTCCTGCGCTCTCCCCCTCCATCCAGTCTGGTATTACTGACTGTCTTGCTGACATCGCTGCCTGGATGTCTCACTGCCAACTCCTAGCTTAATATGCCCAAGACCGAACTACTCCTCTTTCCCACAAAACATTCCGCTCCTACTTCCCTCTGATTTTCCATTGAGGGAGTCACCGTCCATCCAGTCCTTCAGGCTTGTAGCCTGGGATTAATCTTTGACTCCTCCCTCTCCTTTACACCTCAGATCCAGGCTGTTTCTAAACCCCGTCGCTTCGCTCTGTATAATATTGTTAAAATCCAGCCCTGCCTTTCCACCATAAAAACCCTACTCCATGCTCTAGTACTCTCACCCCTTGACTACTACAACTTCCTCCTAACTAGCTTCCCCGGCTCTGATCTCACCCCCTTCATCTCCACTCAACTCTCCACTGCCAAAGTCATCCACCTTGCTCGTCATTTTGACCACGTTCAGCCACTCCTCTCCACCCTACGCTGGGTTCCGTTATGTGAACACATTCAGCACAAGCTCTTGATCTTCACCTTCAAGGCTCTTCATGGCCTTGCTCCCCCATATCTCTCCACTCTTGTATCCCACCACACTCGTGCCCGAGAGCTTTGCTCCTCCTCTGCTCCCACCCTCGCCTGCTTGACGTGCTCATGACCCCTTGCTCCTCTAAACTTCTTTGCCCTTTCTCTCTTACTGCCCCTCATGCCTAGAACTCCCTCCTTGGATGCCTCCCTCCCTCCCTCCCTCCAACTTTCAGATCCCTCCTGAAAACCTACCTCTTCCATTAGGCCTTCCCTAGTTCATCATGAGTGATATAGTGTCCTCTTCCCCCTCACCCAGAATCTAGTTCACTGTAACTTAGGCCACTATCAGACCTCCCCCCCGGGTGCATATTTTGACTGCGGGAGGGAATGTATGCATGGGATGCCACTGGTCTGAAGGGGCCCCACCCCACCCCCCGGCACGGTTTTGCTGGCAAACACCCACAGAGATACAGAGCAGGAAATCCTGCTCTATATCTCTGCAAGTGTTTGCCGGGAAAACCGTGCCGGGGGGGGGGGGTTCAAACTGGCAGCACCCCGTGCATGTCATGGCTGCACATTTCTAACCACAATCAGAATATGTGGGGAGGGGGGGAGGTCTGAAAGTGGCCTGAGTGAAGCACGTGCACCTGCAACTTCTCAACCTCATGAATGTACTCTTGCTCTCCCTATTCTTGCCTCTCCCTTGTCTCCCCCTCCCTTGTCTCTTAGTTTGTAAGCCCCTTGGAGGTAGGGACCTGTCTATAAGTATTGATTGTACAGAGCCAGGTACTCTGCTGGTGCTATAGAAATAAATAATAATAATAATTAATAAGGTATGCAGCACCCACCTTGCCCATGCAGTTCTAGCCCTGCCATGGCTGGAAAGAGACCAGGACTGAGGTCCATAAACCACTTACTCAGGAGTAGTCCCATTGAAGCCCAGAGGGTTTACCCAGTAGAGTAAGTGGTTTGTGGAACTCAGCCTAGAGCTGAGACTATGGCAGGCAAAATGGAATTTGCAAAGAGGATCCCCATAACTCCAACGGCCCAAGGTCCTCATCAGTCTTACTCCAGCTCTGGCCGTCCAATGTGGCTATTGTCTGTCTTAGGGCTACGTAACCCACTTGGGGAAGGGGCAGGAAAGCTGGGCTGTCCCTGTTTCTCATTAAATAAATTGTGGGGATTTATAAATCAGCCATTATTGAAAAAGAAGAAAATAATCTGTCTCCTTTCCATTTGGGAGACAAAAGGCTTCTCAGTGCCTCGTCCAACTCTGCTGGTTTGACACAGTATCAAGATACCTCCATTCTGCTCTAGGTCTCAGATCACAGTTGGAGTGTCTGGATACAGTGTTGGATCAGTCATGTCAGCAAGTCTCTGAGCAGAGTCAAAGAGCCTCAATGCAGCGCTGGAGCAGGGAATGTCAGAGAGACTTTTCCCTCTGTGCTCAAGCAGGGAATGGGGTTGGAGGGGGAGGGCCTCATTTACTGTTTGTTTAACTACAGCCGAAATGAATAGTGGATTTTATATTTGTAGATATTATTCACATTTCCAGATAGCCCTCCAAATATTCGAATGATATCTGCCATCGGAACAGATAGTCTCCTCTTATTCACTTATGCCTCGATCCAAGGTCCATGCGTGTGCAGACCCAAACTAGAATCGCATGCATGTACACAATGTGCGCATATAGGGGGCCAGGGAAAGTCCTCCGCCTCCTGACCCTGCTTCCACTGCAGCAGCTACTACAGCCCCACTTCTCCCTCTCCTGGTCATGGTGGGATCTGGAAGCGGGAGACTCTCCCTGTTTCCCCCTGTGTGTGCATGCACAGTTCCAGTTTTGGTCTGCATGCGCGTCTGAGGCACACATGCAGACCTTGGATCAGGGCATTATTTTGTTTCAGATACTTTGTTCATTTTAGTATTTTGGTTCCATTATTTTGGCATTTTGGTTACTTTATTTTGACTGCGCATGTGTAGTAGCACAGAAATGAAGTAACTGACATACAAAAATAATTGAACTGTGATGCCTACTGGGGAACCCCTCCCCTCCAAGCTTGTCCCAGTCAAACTGGGTGGGGTTTAATCTGAGGAGGGCACCCCAGCTGGGGCAAGGGGTTCTGGGAATGAAAACTCCAGACCCCTTCCACCATCTGCCCATGGATCCCTCCCGTCACTTATCTATGTAAAAAGTGCTGTACCTGTTAGCTGGCCCCAGGATGGTGAACTCTGCAGGGAGACCCAGTCTGGCATACGGGCTCAATGGACCGCCTTCCAGCGGCTGCTCTGCAGACCAACCGGAGGAAGAGGCTGTTGGGGCGGTGTGAGCATCCTGCTGTGAGCAGCGCCTCAGCTCCCTGCTCTCTTCTTCCCCCCTCTGCGTTCGGCTTGGCAGCTTTTGAAGCCAGCGGTTTTGGGTGGCTCCAGCCCCTATGGACGGGGACTCCTCGGCCCAGACATCTTCCGACATTCTCTGATGACGTCAGACTCAGCAGGATGTCCCAGTGGCGGCTCAGCCCTGAGCCGGCTGCGGGGTTGGCTGTAGTGGTGGCAGAGGGCTGTCTCGGCCCCACCCTGTTCCTCCGTGAGGTAGGTCTTCACATACCCCGGCCGCCAAGACATTGCACACTGGTTCTGGACCTGGTGGGGTGTCGTCTCCCTGCTGGGAAAATAAATCAGTATTGGCATGCTGTTGCTCTGATCGGTGCTGTACATCAAACATATACAGCTGCAATGCTAGGAACCTGGGATTCGTGTCTTTCTTGGTTTTCAACAATTGCAAAGGAGCATGGTCTGTGATTAGGGTGAAGTGCCACCCCTCCAAATAATATCACGAAGCATTTATGGCCAATCGTATGGCTAGGGCCTCTCTACAGTTGCATATCTCCTTTCTCACAAAGTTAGCTTGCGGCTGTTGTAGGCAATGGGGTGTTCCTCCCCATTGACCAGATGAGATAGTACAGCTGCTATGCCTACTTTGGAGGCATCAGTTTGAACTAAAAAGAGTAAAGAAAATTCAGGTGTATATAAGACAGGTGCTGAGTATATTTCTATTTTAACGCGTGAAAGGCATCTTCGCAGTCGTTTCTGAGTTAAGTCGGTTAGGAGTACAGCTATGTATGAAAAATGAGGAACATACCATTGGTAATATCCCACTAAGCCTATGAATTGTTGTACTTTTCACTTGGTGTCTGGGTGGGGACTGTCTCATAAGGCCTGTATTTTTTTGACAAGGGGTCAGATCTGTCCCTTGCCTATCTTGAAACCGAAGTAATTCAATTCCTGAACCCCTATTTTGCACTTGGCTGGATTTGCTGTTAGAGACGCTTTGGCTAGGACATCCACCACTTGGGTTAAATGGTGTAAGTGGTCTTCCCACGTCTTACTGAAGATGATAATTTCGTCAATGTAGGCAGCAGCGTATTGACTATGTGGGGCTAACACGTGGTCCATTAACCGTTGGAAGGTTGCCGTTACCCCATGGAGGCTGAACGGCATTCTTGTGAAATGATATAATCCAAACAGAGTAGAGAAGGCAGTCTTTTCTTGTGCTGTCAGATCCAAGGGTATCTGCCAATATCCCTTGGTGAGATCTAACGTAGACATATAAGAGGCTTCCCCAAGCTGGTCCAAAAGTGAGGATACTCTGGGCATGGGGTAGGCATCAAATTTGGAGACAGCATTCACCTTCCAGAAGTCAGTGCAGAAACGTATGGATCCATCGGGCTTCCCCACCAAAACTGGTTGACTTCTCCATGGGCTTTGGGACTCCTGGATGACTCCTAATTGTAGCATTTTATCAACTTCTCCTTTGATAACGTTCCATTGATGTCAGGGAACAGGTTGGGGCAGGTCACGGACTACTTTTCCCAGTTTGGTCTCTCTCCGCTGGACAGCTAACAGTGTGCAACCTGGGAGCATGGAGAAGACGTGAGCCTGTCGGTACAGAAAGGCTTGAACCTGTTGACGCTGTAGGCAGGTCAATCCATCTTCCACTGTGGGAGGGTCCGGTCAATGGTACAGGTCCACGGTAGGACCCCTCCATTCTGCGGGGTCAGTGTTGGTAGTGACCCACAAAGCCTCTCTTTCCACCCATTATTCAGCAGGTTGACATGGTATATCTGCAGCTCCTTGCACCATCCTGGCATGCGTACCTCATAATTGATGGGGTCTATTTGTCTCATTACTTCAAAAGAGCCTTGCCATTGGGACATCAATTTTGATGAGGAGGTAGGTAGTAACACCATCACCCGTTGTCCTGGTTGTAATTGCCTTTAGCAAGCGTGGTGATCATACCAGTCTTTCTGCTGCTGTTGTGCATGCAGAAGATGATCCTTCGCAAAGTGTCCCACCCGATCCAGACATTCTCACACCTTTAATACATGATGTACAAATCCAGTTGCCCATTGAGGGGTTTCCTTCCATTCTGCATGGAGTAAATCGAGGATCTCGTGTGGTTGTCGTCCATATAGCAACTCGAAAGGCGAGAAGACAAAGGACTCTTGGGGGACCTCTCTGTAAGCAAACAAGAGCACTGATAGCAGAAGGTGCCAGTCCCGTTTTTCTGCCTGTACAAATTTTTGGAGCATGGATTTTAATGTCTGGTTGAAGCATTCTACCAGGCCATCAGTTTGAGGGTGCTACACGGATGTACGTAATGCCTGAATCTTCAGGAGTGCACATAATTGTTTCCACAGTTTACTCATGAAGTTGGTTTCCTGGTCAGTCAGTATGACCTTCAGGAGGCCTGTTCTGGTGAATACCTTAAAGAGTTCTTTAGCCACCATCTGTGAAGTGATGGACTGTAAGGGCACTGCTTCGGGATATCTTGTGGCATTATCATCCACAATGACTAGAATATTTTATTTATTTATTTATTTATAAAAAATTTACCCCAGATATATGGGTATATCTGGCTGAGGATTTATACAGCGGCCCCACTATATCCACACCGATCCGCTCAAATGGTACATCTATCACAGGAAGGGGGAACAAAGGGGCAGGAGGCAGTTTTGGGGGGTTGGTTTTCTGACATTCCGGGCAGAATCGGTAAAAGCGATGGATGTCTACTTTTACTCCCAGAGGATAGAATCATTGTGTGACTCTGTCCCAGGTCTTTTTTTCCCCCTAGTGACCCGCACAGGGGATCTCATGAGCAAGCCATAGTACTTCTTGCCATGCTTCAACCAACTGTCTGTATTCTGACCCTTCTTCTATGCCTTTCTCCACCCTGTATAAGCGGTCTTGTTCTAACTCAAACCGGGGCCAGGTGAAAGGTCTATGAAGGTCCACTAAGTGCCTGTCTATGGTGGTAATGTGGTCATAGGCATTTTTTAAGGAGGGGTCCCCTCTCTGGGTTTTAACAATATCAAAAGTACTTACCAGACAATTGAGATGGGCTAGTGGAATAAGGTCCTCTTCCCATTCTCTCACAGCTTCAACAGAGGCCAGAAGGCGAGGCGATGCTGCCCAGTCTCACCCTATGATCACTGGGTAGATCAGATTGGGAATGACTCCAATTTGCATCATGGCAGTTCTCCCAGCCACGGTCATCTCCACGGTACTGGTGGGGTAGGTTTTAATATCCCCAGGGATGCAGCGGATCTTCAGGAGGACTGAAGTTGCTGGTTTGTCGTCCCCAATTCCCCTTCTCACCAGCATTTGGCTGCAGCCTGTGTCCAGGAGTGCCATGTATTGCCAACCCTCGATCTACGCAGGCATAGTGACGTGCGAGGGTGTGGGGGGGCTTAGTCGTGCATGAATGATACAAATCTCCGCCAGAGTGCAGTCCATTAATGGACACTCCTTTTGCCAATGTCCTTCTTGGCCACATGTGAAGCATGTCAAACGTGAGGCTGGGGTTCGTGACAGTTCAACAGGGGGTGCTGATGCCACAGGGGGGCTCTCTTTCCCTGCCAGAAGATCTGGACTTTTACAGCCAGCTTCACCAACCTGTCCTTTGGGCACCCAAGTGGTTTCTTCTTTGAGTCAGAATACCAGACCAGGATCCCGTGGCCCACCTCTGAAGGTGAACCCCCTTTCCGGTGAATTAGGGTGACTACCCTTCCCTACTTTAGGGCCAGTTCCTCGCTCAATATCAAAGCACTTCCCGGGTTGGGTGGTTTCAGTCCATGTTTCAGCTGGATAATCAGCAGTCGTGAAGTTCTTGATGCTAAGTACTGCTTCCTCCAGGGTTGCTGGATTGCTGCGTTACACCCATGTTCAGCCGGTGGGTGGTAAGATGTGAACAAACTGCTTGACTAGAATGAGCTCCATCATTTTGTTCTGGGTGTGCTCCTTGGGTCTCAGCCATCTGGTGCAATGCCACCTCAGCCTCTGGACCACCTCGTGGGGTTGTGCCCCTTTGGGCCAATTCTCCCCACGGAAGTGTTGCCTATATGTCTCTTCATTGGTGTCCAAGCCCTTCAGAATCACCTCCTTGACTTTCTTGAAATTAGCGGTGTTGGTGGGTTCAAAGGTATCATAAATTGCCTGTGCAGTCCCTGTGAGGTACAGTGCAGACAAGGTAGACCACTGATACTTGGGCCAATAGGCAGAAACGGCTACTTGCTCAAAGGTCCACAAGAACGTCTCTGGGTCATCCTCGGGGCCCATTTTGTTCAAATAGATGGGTACAAGAGGCAAGTGCACCATTTCCAGGGTTGGTTACACTACAGGAGACAATAACGTAGTCATCTCGGTGATCAGCTGGGCCTGGGCCTGGGCCTGGGCCTGGACTGCAACCAACCCTTGTACCAGTTGCACCTGCCCACCTGCTGGCTAGCTAGCTGGCTGATCAGTTGTTGGGTTTTGGCAGCCTGTAAGCAGTGAGCCTCCTCCAGCTAATTTGCCATCGCTTCAGGGTCCATGGGTCCGCTGTCCGCCTCTCCTTCAAGAGAATTGTCTGAGAGTAATGGGAGCTAGGCTACTGCCGGGCTATCTGGAACATCCTCCATGATGCCCTTGTACCTGCTTCCTATACAGGAACCCAACAAGCCACCCCTTCGGGAATTCCCTCTCTCCTTTTTTTCTTTTCCTTATTTCTTTACCACTCGTTAACGGACAAGGGGTAATGATGCCTGCAGGGGGGAACCCCACTCTTCCAGGCTTGTCCTGGTCAAACCAGGTGGGGTTTAATCTGGGTAGCCGGGGCATAGTGTTCTTGGAACGGACACCCCAGACTCCTTCCACCAGCTACCCTTGGATCCTTCCCATCACTTATCTATGTAAAGAGTGCCGAACCTGTTAGCCGGCCCCTGGATGGCAAACTCTGCAGGAAGACCCTGTCTGGCATATGGGCTTTCTGTGGTTCACTGGACCGCCTTTCAGCGGCTGCTCTGCAGACCTCCCAGAAGAAGAGGCTGTTGGGTGCAGCGTGGGCAACCTGCTGTGAGCAGAGCCTCAGCTCCCTGCTCTCCTCTTCCCCCCCTCTGTGGCTGGCCCAGCAGCTTTTGAAGCCAGTGCTTCTGGGCAGCTCTGCCACCTATGGGCGGGGACTCCTCAGCCTAGGCTTATGCCGGTGTTCTCTGATGACATCAGCACAGGGGCGTAGCTACCATTGGACAAACAGGGACATTCGTCCCAGGGCTCGTACTGGGTGGGGGCCCAATATCCAAGGTAGCTAAGCCACTCTCCCCCCCCCCACCTTTTTTTTTTTTTTTTTTTAAATTGCCACCTTTGCTGGCTGGGGGACCTTCCAGCTGCTGCATGGGCCCCCTCCCTGCCCATGATTGCAACATTGTGGTTAACACAATGTTACAACCGCGGGCAGGAAGAGGAAGGGGCCCCATACAGCAGTCTGCATCGGGTAGGGTGGCCATACCTCTCCTTTAAAAGAGGACGCTTATGAAAAATACATGTGCAGAGCTGCACGTGAAGCAATGCAACCCTGCAACATGTATTCTTCATAAGCGTTCTCTTTTAAAGGGGAGGTATGGCCAGCCTAGCATCCGGTCAGGTCACACTCACAAGCCTCACAGCTCGGCTTGCCCCCCTGGCACCGCGTCACGGAGAGTCCTCCCCACCAGTCCGGATCCAGTCCGGTCCGGGCTGGCTCAAGGGAGGCCCAGCTCGAGTGGGAAGGTGCCTGGCAGCGGCTCCACTCAGTAATGGAACCGTCGCCAGGCACCTTCCTGCTCCAGCACTCCCTGCATCGAGTCGGCCCTGCCCGCCCACCCGTCCAGCCTCCAGGGGTGGTCAGGTGGGCGGGGCAGCAATGGCACTGCTGCTGCTGGCTGCGCTTGACCCCAGCAAAGGATGGGCCCAGCAGCAGGCCACCAGCAGAATGCCACAGACTCTACAGAGAGCAAGTAAGTCCCAAGCACCAGAAGTCCAATGCCCCTAGGCCGGCTGGCACCTTCACCAGGACAAAAGAGGGGAGGGGCCCATGGACATTTCTTGTCCCTGGGTCCATCCCAAGCTAGCTAGGCTCTGTGTCAGGGGGGACGTCTCAGTCCCATCCTGCTCCTCCGTGAGGTAGATCTTCACATGAACCGAACCATCTGAAGCAGATATCCAGCAAAATGGGACCAAACAGCCACTTCGTTGAACTGCAGTCAACATGGGTGAATTTGTGGGATACAGTATTCATCAGGAATATTAGTTTGGGCTCTAATTTTAATTGCACGTGATCTGGCTGTGCACAGCTCATGCATCTAATCACCAATGGCATTGGCAACAAAATGGCAGAAAAACCCTGTGCCAAAGAGGAGTTAGGCAAGCAGCAAAGTGGAATAATAATGAACAGCTAGCCATGCCCAGTAGTGTGAAATATGGCCTTGGAAAAAGAACTAAGGTGAATCCCAGGCAGCACTGCTTTGCAGCAAAGGTGCACCAGCAGACTGAGCTGGGGAGGTTCTGGCCACCAGTGAAGGGTTGTGTAGAGCTGGACTACCTTAGGGTGAACTCCAGGCAAGAGTGTGCTTCAGAGGATCCTCCTTGGGTTCCTTAGAGTGTTACTAGATGTCACAATACACACATTGCAGTCATCCCATGCTAAATTTGGTGAGATCATTATGATCATGTGGATGGTTTTACATTACAAGCATTACTAAAGCCGCATATCAGACCAACTACCCGATAGTCTCCTCCCACCAGCTCTGTGAACATTCCCCATCCTCCCTGCTCTCCTGCTTATGGCTGCTCCCCTCATAGAATACTGGCATAGCTGATGGCGCTGCGGGTCTCCTAAGGAATTTTTCCCACTCCTTGAGGGTAGACTTAACTGTTGCTTTTGCCAGACCCACAACTGATTTTTGCAACCCTCTCTGTAACAGCAGCAACATCAAGGAGTAGGTCTGTTCACAAATGTTGAATTTTAATTTTATCTGGCAAGTCTTATCCTGCAGAAGCCTAAGGGCTGCTTTTGTACTGTCTCTCAGATGACCATAGCCCAGAAGTGAGATGGCCCACATAATTAAGCATAATAGAATTTTGCTTCAAAACTTCAACCTGCTGTAACTCAGTCATCCCTTAACTGATTATCACCAAGTTTGGCCACATTCCACATCTCCCCCAGGGACCACTCATGCCAAATTTCAGATTGTTGGGTTTTATTGTTCCAATTTTATGCTTATGCTTATTTTTCAGGATTGTAACATAGCAGTGCCCTTGCCTTAACTGTTGAGCCGCTGCCATGGCTCTAGTAGCTATGTGCTGGGTTTTTTGTGTTGTGCTCACCCATGACTTTTTAGGAGCCAACCCATGTTAAGTGCATGGCCAGTCATGTAGTCAACATTTACAAGCATAATGGGGAACTTCGTGTTTATGACAGAAACGAGCAGCTACTGTTGTGTCTGGAGACACCTGGTGTGTGAAGGAATTGTGCGTCCGCTTCCTGTTGAAAACTAAGATTTCAAACCCACATTAACACCACTGGTTATGAAACAACTTCTTAGAAATCTGACATGCCACATCTCTTCCCAACAGGGCATTTTATTTTTCAGACAGCTGCTGGGTGACAAACACTCTGGAGTGTGGGTCACCAGAATTTCCTAATTTATGAGAACAGCATTGTGCTCCTGAAAGAGATAATCCAATGGACTGGGACATCCTTCTGGATCCACATTGCAAAAGGTGTTGGTAATTGGGAGAAAGCAAACCAAATGGATTATGGGGAAATCAAAGTGCCCTTTTATTTGCAAAGGCAAAGTGACTGGGCTGATTTCCAAGGGAAAATTAGAAAATTTACTCTGCCCAATGTCAGCCATGACAGACCTATATGGACTTCATAGTAGTTACGCTAGGAACGCAATGGTCCCAGCTTAGACGAAGTGACTGCTAGAGTATGGTCATCAGTATGTGTTATTTTCATATTAATACTCATTCATTTTGTTGTCAATGCCATATAAAAATAGTGACTTAGTGGAGTTACAGAAGGGTACCAATTTGCCCATGGAGGGTGCTGCTCTATCATTATGTCACTGATAAGTGCCTGCAACTAGTGCTGAAACAAAGAGTAGATTTTGTGTTTGCAAATATGATTTGCATTTTCATATAGCTATCTGAATATCGGAATAATATCCACATTTTAAATTGATATTTGCACATCTGCCCTCCTCCTCCTCCCCCCCCCCCCAAATTTGGTCATTCATTTATTTGATTATTCCGTTGATTAGATATGTATTTAGTTATTCCTTTACCACATTTTGACTGCTGTGCACCCAGAGTACCTGAACTGAAGTGTAATGGAATAACAGAATATACAAACAGCTGAATAAATATGGAATAACTGGACCAAAATAACGGAAATAGGCATCTAATGAAGATGGACCCAAATAACAGTGGTTATCCATTTCAGATGATGCAATTTAAATCCAGCAAAATCATTGGCTCTAATATCTGCTATGGATAGTCCCTGCAGTTCTCCCCGCAACTTCCACATTCACACACACGGTTACTCTTAGGGTTCTCTTCTCACTGAGCTGTTTTTCTTTCCACTTCTCCAGACCTGTGGTTGATGCATTATAGTCTTAATCATACTAAGGTACAAGAAATGCTCATATACTTGATAGGAATCAGCAACCAAATAGAGAATAATGGGCTTTTCAAAACACAAGTATATGATTGAAAATTACGTACTAAAGAGCATAGAGTTCAGTGGCTGGTGCTGGAAAGTGGAAGCTTTTGTGCCTTAGTTTACCCCAAGGCAATGATTATTAGGGATAGGACTATCGGTATCAGATTAATCTGATAATGCCGATAATTGGCGATATCAGATTAATCTGATAATATCGATAATATCGGTATAGGTATATCAGTTTTTTAACATTGTCGATTTTTTGGGATCTTTAACATTGTGACCATTTTTAAAATGACTGCAATGTTAAAGATCCAAAAAATACCGATACTGATAAATCCGATATTGAATTAATCCAATACCGATAAAACCGGTAATTCACCGATAGTCCCATCCCTAATGATTGTCCCAATCTCCCATAGGAAATATGGGGCCTTGAGTGCACACTGGGTGTTTTTACACACACGTTTCTCCTGCAAGTTTGCTGTTACATTCTGAACTTTCTGTGTGTCTAAATCACTCACCCAGATCTTAAACATCTGGCTCGTTGAATTCTCCTGGTAAACTGCTTTGCTCCAGGCAGCTGTCGTCACTTGGTTTCCATGGCAGCCCCTCACGTCTACAGCTGCAGCTACTTTAGGCTGCCTCAGGGCAGTGTTTGTGTGAAGAATGCATCCAAGAACTTCCTCAGGGCTGTGTGTGTGTGAAAAATGAATCCGGAACTTACCTGTGGACTTGTAAACCCAGAAGATTGAAAGACCAGCACTTTAAGTTGTTTGTGAAAATGCCCAGTGTTGCTATTAGGAGGAGAGGCTGACAGTGCACAGGCTGGTTTGCTGCAGGTGTAGTTAGGGTGTTTTCGCAGCCCAATGCTCTCCCTAGCCCTTCCAGTCTGTTCTGCCCTGGATTGACCAGTCAGTGTTCATTCCATCCAGCCTTGGCTACAGATGAGCTTTGTGACTTCTATTGTGAGTTCTTGCCCTCACACACCTTAAGCAGTAGTCCTCACCCAGCGCTCTCCTGGCTGCTGAAAAGGGCAAAGGAGAGAGAAATGAAAGGATGCCTGTGCTAATTAAAATCTTGACAAGGAGAAACCTAGGAGAAAGCCTCAGAATAGAATGAATTATAGACTTGAACACTTAAGATTTCCTTGCCTTTCTTGCAGCATGGTGTCTGAACTCTGCTTTCTTCCCAGCACTTTATTACATGGTTAGAAGTCCTGCAATACAAAACTTGCAGTTTGAGTTTTGAAGCACCTATAGTGTCATACTTTTTATTTTAATATTTGTCACCGACGGCGCTGACAGCTAAAGAGTGCTGGCTCCCTGCGACGTGACATGCGGGATTTTCAATGGAGCTCCATGGCGTGATTTTGCTAAGTGCTTGCGGGGCTCGTGGTGCCAAATCCCACAAATTGCTGCATTCACTTCACTTTGCAGCAGACAGCACGATGGAGCGAACGGCATTAAGGAAGATATTGGCTTACAGTCGGGCTGTTGGTCTAGATGACTCTCCTCCGACATTTCTACCAGAGAAGATTCTATGATCTCATTGCTTGAGTGAGGATGGGAACCTTTGTGCTGCTTACCGGTTATTCTTTTTGCAATGGAAACACCTTATCCAGACATAGAGCTGCCTCTACGGTGAGGTGGCCAGGGAGCTTTGCCAGACTCTGTACTGTGTTAGGGCAGGAAGTGCCTGTCTCCCAGTTGTCCCGGGAGTAACAGGAACAGTGCTCTGCTGCTGCAGGTTTTGAAGCTCGCACCCACTGTTTCTACCACTCCCAAGATGCCCAGAGTCCTATTGGCACCCCTGAGGCTCTTGGGGCAAGTCCTTCCTGCAGGGCTCCAACTGCTCCACTCAGGTAAATCACCCACCTACACGTGTCCGTCCACTGACTTCTCCTACCTTGACAACCTCTTGATCACTATCTCCTCTCCCCTGCCAGTTCTAAGGCTAGACCTGTTCAGATACCTTGGGCAATATGTTTGCTGCCCAGATTAGAGGGGTGTCTGGATAGAGGGGGGCAGTTCTGCTCAAATAGTAAATACAGCATGTTAAATCCCTACAACCTGTTCACTGGATGAACAAATCACTGAAATCCATGGTTCTATGGCCAGTATCTCTCTTTCTCTGTATTACCCTTCCATGTTCCCAGTTCTCTCTCCTTCTGTGGGAAACGTACCATGTTGTTCTTGTTCTGATTTCCGGTCTCTATGTAAATAGTTTTCTGTGGGTAGCAATGCTAATCATTTTTATGTTTACACCTTGAGCATCAAGGGAGGGATTTGTATCCCCTGCCTCCTGTCTTTGTCTTATTCACATGCCAATTAAAAAAAACAAAACAATTAAAACCCCAAAGTCCAAGATGTAATTGCTGGGAAAAGGCTGGAGGAGGAATGGCTTAATGAAGAGTCATTGAGAGAGGCTGCTTTTGTGGAGGATTAATTGTATAGATGAGCTAAAATTAATCCCTGGTGTAACTCCACTGATTTCAGTGCAGCTACATCAGGCATGAATTTGGCCTAATTTGGCCAACCCTGAATAACAGACCAAGGATTCTGCTGTTGAGGTGTGGGGGTCTTCTAGCCATGTGCACCATAGAGTCATCAACGTATAAATCTTTTTTATCTTTACATCCATAAGCTAAGTCCCTTAATGTAAAGCAGGGACTTTCCAGGGCGTTTGCGTGTTTGTGTGAATTCTCTTTCTGTCATGGTAGGAAATAACTCTCTCAAACAACTGGAAATGAAGCCGGGGGCTGGAGAGTCCATTAAGTTCCAGTCTCAAGGTTTCTTCACTATTTTTCAGCCGGGGGTTGGAGCAGAGGTTCATTCCCCCCAAAGCCTCTTAGATTCTGGGAAAGCCACAAAGAAGCCTCATGCCTCTAATTTGGGTCTCAAACTTTAAGTACCTTGCAGAGGAGCCGTGGGTGTTTTCGTTACACTGAGCTAGAGTTGTACATGCCCAGGGCTGAAAGTTGGATAAATTGGTTTTGCTAATAAGTAAAGTTTTTTTTTAAAAAAAAACAAATCTGACACCCAGCATCTCCAGTTGGGCACCCAAAATATTTGGATGTTTGAACCTTGTAGGCCTCGCTGCCCTGCCCAAAGCCCTGTTACTAGTCAATGTCAGAGCCACGATAAGAAACCATGGCTGTGATCCACCAACTCCACAAGGCTTCAGTGGGGCTACTCCAGAGTAAGGAGTTTGTGGATCACAGCCCAAGAGTTTGGGGCTTCATTTCAAAGATGTTCAGTTTCTTTTTTTGTCCATTGTGCTCCCTTCTGCTGCAGATAGGGTCACCCCCCTTCCAGATGCTGTGACTCCAAACCTGTAAAGGGGAGGGAGTTCAGTTCACTGTTCATTTTTGATGTGATCATGTGATGTGATTATGTGACATTCCAAAGGGGCTGGGGCCACGTCAGAAAGAGGGCGGAGCAAAAGAACTCTTTGCCCCTCCCCTTCCCTGGCATGGCCCTGCCCATTGTCGCAGTGTGCTGGATAACCTAGGGAAATAGGGTGTCATCCAGGGCCTGTAGATGATGCAGCAAAACCCAGAGACTCGGGGATAAGCCCAGAAGGGTAGTAGTAACCCTGCCTTTAGGCTAGGGCTGCGGGAGCTTTTTCCTCTCAGGCCAGTTTGAAAATTAATAATGCAAACTCCAAGGGCTGCATAGACGTTGGAGCGGAGACATTTAAGGGGTGCACTCAAGAAAAGGAGGGTCCAGGTCATGGATCTGTCCCCTATACTTTTTACATGGATGGGGGTGGGTGGGGGAATGGAGGGTGTGCGTGTGTCCCTTTACACACGTGCACACCCATCTCCACCCACGGGGGCTCCTCTGGTTTTCCGGAGGACTCCGTGGGTGGAGGCGGGTGTTGTGCAGGAGCGTTCACACCCACCCACCCACCCATCGCCCGCAGTGTTCACACAGGTGAACAGCAACCGAACACCCATCCCCCCCAGCCATTTACACAGATGCCCCCGCCTTCTGTAGACAGTGTCTTCCTCTTTCTCCTCTGAATCATGTCAAGCACTAACCATGAGCTACATATTCGCCCATGCACAAGACTGCCTCATAGAAGAAAGTGTGTTTTAGGCCATTGGCTGGGCTAGCAATTCTGCAGTGATGCTAACCCGGCTGCATCTCCTTGCCATTTGGACACAAGCAACTGTGGCAGCATGTGCCGATTTGCCCCCTCTCCCCACCCTTCTGTGGCAGAGCTGGAGAAAGCTATTTTTTTTTTTTAGCAGACAGTGTATTGTCACAGCTATAGCTTTTGCAAATGACCTGTCTATTTTATTGCTTTCAGGCACAGGAGCCAGTGTTTTGAGGACAGTATCTATAAATTGCAACAAAAAGGAGATGATGTCCTTATTTATTATGTTACGTCCAACCAGGAGCCGGGGAAAAATGCTTGAATTTAAGGGCATTGTGTAAAGAAACCCTCCATCTTGTGTGTCCCCTGTACTGTCCATCCAGATTGCCCAGTCCATCCAAGGCAGGAAGAAGAGGTTTGATCATTAGTTCTGAAGGAAGAATGATCGGGACCTAAATGTCTTCTCAAGCCACATAAGATTATGACTGAGGGAAAAGAATTGCTGAATTCAAGCTTTGCAAGGCAAGGGCTGAGCTTGCAGCACCCAGGATTTTACGCCTGAAGCTTCTTCCAACTCGAGAGAGATGCCTAGTTCCTGCCTAGTTCCTGCCACAAAGCAGTGCCGGACTCAGGGAAGTGTAGGCTCCGTGTAGTGTGAGCCCCTTGTAACACAGGCACATTGGATGAAGGCACACAGACTCCCCCATTAGAGAAAGGGGAATGTCCCCATCAGTTCTGATGTTCAGTTAGACAGCCCATGAGCTGGGGCTGCCCTGCCGGCCCCCCACAGGCCCATAGGTTACACATCTGTTCTAGTTTAATCACTGACCCCTATGTTGGGGGCCCCTCCTGAATGCTGTGGTCCCTGACTAGGCTAGGACACCCCACGTGTGAGGCTCTTTAGGCCTGTGCTTCTCTGATTCGTCTTGTCATTTCCAATTTATTTCCAGACCCCGGGTATTATGGGGTTCTGTGCCTTTCCCCAAACATGTGGCTTCCCTGTGCAGTCACATCCTCAGGGGCTGCTCCCGGGCTCTGAAACTCCCTTCCCTTGGCATTACAAAAATCAAGTCTTGTGGTCCCCAGAACATGGTTCACTGTGGCGAGGTCAGCACATTATATAATATTAATATACATTTTTGTACTGGTCTGTGATGGAAAATGTTGTTCAAGCTTTGTGCTTTTCTGTGCAATGGGAATTCCATTCTCCCACCAACCCTAATGCAGCAGAGGAATTGCCATAGTGGGTCAGATCTGCGGCTCATCTAGACCAGTATCCTGCCTTTGACCGGATGTTGAAAGCATTGGCATCCCTGTAAGTAGACAGACATGGGATAATCTGCCCACCTGGGTTTGTTGCCTTTGGTCTCCCCAAACTTTTGCTTTAACTAAATTCTTAATGTTTAGCCTAAGGGCGCTTTCCCATGTTACAAAATGTGCTCCGTTTTACCTCTGGGAGGGAAATGCTGCATGGCTAAGCTGCGTGGCTTTGGCGCCGATCATGCGGAGGATGCAGAGCTGGAATTGAGCTCTACGTCCTCCGAATGATCGGCTCCAAAGCTATGCAGCTTTGTTTCCAAAGTGACAAAAGCTGCGCAGCATTTGCCTCTCAGAGTTTTTCCCAGAGGCAAACAGTGCGTATTTTGTAACATGGGAAAAGCGCCCTAAATCTTTTCTCTGTCTTTGGCAACTAGAGAGAACATTTGGGCGCCATTTGGCTTACAGCAACCTCTTGATGCGTGTAAAAGGGCTGCTGCAGAAAGGATTTAGGCTAAACATCAGGAAGAATTTCCTAACCCCCAGGAGAATCGGGCAGTTGAATTACTTCCCAAGAGAGGTTGGGGAACCTCCATCACTGGAGGCATTTAAAAATCCGTTGGACAGACAGCTCTCCTTCTGGGTGGTGCAGGGACTGCGGATCCTGCTGAATGGCACGGGGCTGGACTCGATAGCCTTGGAGTTCCTTCCACCCCAGGCTTCTATTATTTGAAATTTTAAGGGACTTGGGTTTTTTATTTTTTTTCACGTGACACTTGTGAAAACCATCCATAGAATGAAATTGGTATGAAATGTCACTCAGAAGTCGCATTGCAGCCATCTCTAGCATATGAAGCAACTCAACATTGCCACTGCTGCTGGACCCGCCTTTGTGCTGCCTGCCAGCCCACTTGCTTGCTGCAGGGCTGATTGAGGAGTAGGGCTGGGAGCCCTTTCAGGAACCGCCCCACTGGAACAGCTTGGCACTGGCCCCCAGGTGACATCCATTCCCCCCTT
>QEPC01009579.1:2376878-2410142 GCA_003113815.1 Sphenodon punctatus
GCACCCACGGACTCCCCACCCGGCGGAGCCATGTAAAAATATCATGTGAGGAACCACTCGAAGAAGAACAGAAGGTTGCTACCTTGTAAACAAGGTTCTTTGAGATGGCTCCGAACATTCTCATAACACCCACTCACTCTTCCAGCCCCGCATGGAATTCTTTTCTTATATTTCTAGAAAGGGTTGGAGGGAACTGTCATTCAGAGGGGGAAGAGTCAGTGCTTTTTATACTAGAGGAGCTTGAGACCATCATGCAGTCTATTATTTGAACAGGGTGAGCATGCACAATCCAGTTGTGAGAATGTTGGGCGCCATCTTGAAGAACCTTTTTTACAAGGTAGCAACTTTCTGATCAGCACATGGGGAGGAGCTGTTTGTAAACAAACAGCATTATCTCCCAGCCCCATCGAGTGTCCCTGCTGCTGCTGTTGCAGTGCTCCTAGGAGGGAGAGGCAGGTGAGGAATAGCCTAGGACTGGAGCCAGGATGGGGAGGAAGAATCACTTATTGCGGGAGAAGCTGACTGCAGCCTGCTGCGCAGTCAGGCAAGTGCAGGGTCGCCGGGCGGGCCTGGAACAACAGATAGCGGGACCGGCCCTCCAGACCGGCTCCCGGTGGGTTCAATGGCCAGTCCGCTCCTGGTGTAGCCCCTTAATGGACCCCCGATTCCCAGGTCTCATATTAGGGGTATGCATGGGTTCTGTGTGCACCCCCATTTTGGGGTCCCCCCCTGGAACGGGGCACCCATTAAGAGGGTGCACGCAGGTGGGAAGAGGCCTCCTTGCTCCCCCACCCACTTAGAAAAAGCTGAGCGGGGAAGTCCCCAGCTGAGCTGAGCAGCATGCGGGCCAGGGAGGAGCTGGGAACAATGACCAGAATGAGGGCTAAAATGAAATTCTGTTTTGTTCTCATGAGGTTTCGTGCTGGGGACCGAGATCACCCTAGTACAGAATCTCATGAGAGAGCTCATTAAAAAAAAGAAAAAAGAACTGTGCATGTGCGAAATGGCCGCCAGGGTCATTCTACACATGCGCAGCCATTTTAAAAAGGGGCCACGCATGGGCAGTTCTTTTTTGTTGGTTTTTTCCTCATGCTTCTTGTAGGGAATGCAGCTGCGATGCTGCTGATTCTTGGCTCGTACTCATTTGTTAGAATGAGTTGAGAACCATGATTCTCATTGAGAAACACGAGAATCGCAAAATCAAGTTTCAGTCCTAACCAGGACCGGAGGAACAGCAGCCTGGCAGTGAGGTGAGTCAGCCCGGGAGCGGCAGATTCCAGGATCGGCATACCGCAGTAATACCTGTATTTTGGGCACTGGGGACCCCACTGGGTGCCCACTGGGAGTGCCCAAAATGTGGGTCTCACCCAAGGGTAACCAACATGCTATCCGCTGCAGCTCTAGCAGGGACCAGGGGTGGCAATGGGGAAAAGACAGTGAAAAAGGGTCCCTGACCATGAGAAACGAATGGTTTATGGTAACTGACTGTCCTTTGGAAATATTGTGTACCAGGCTGCCAGTGAAAATGTCCTAAGAGGACAAAGTCGTAGGATCACTAACTTCTAAGTTATTGCACAAGATGTGCCCCAGGGATAGGAAATTCCCCAACAAAACTGGATGGCGTTAAGTCCATTGACCTTCAAGGAGGCTTACAAGGTCGCAAGTACTTTCAGGATAGTAGTCATGTTCATGAAATCTGTGGTCACAGTCCCTAATCAATGGGACTTTCCCAGTAGAAGTGGTTTCAAGACTGCCAGCCTATAATCCTGTAACACTTTTTATAACAACTTTTGTTGCAGACACATCTCCTGACTACAAAGCAAAAATCAGAAGTCCCAGAAATTTAAAATCATCAACAATAAAGACATGCCGTTCTGCACCTGCCCATTAACAATCCTCTTGAATGGTGCAGTATTGCATTGTTGTTGATGCAAGTTGCTTGTCCTTCTCACCCTTGGGGATCAGTCCCATAGAAAGAAATCTTACACAGCAAAAATGGAATAAAAGGCCTCCCCTTGTACCAGTTGTCATTTCTACACTTAAAGGTTGGCTGAAATGCTATGTTGTTTATTTATTTTTTTAAAAAGCAAACAAACCCAAACCATCCTTTTTAGCTGTCTCTTCTCAAATGTATTAACAGAGCAGAAATCAAAGAGACAGTACTCCTGGTCATTGTGACAATTCTGTTGTGGGTAAGTAAGAGAATACTACAAAACAACCCATTAAGACTTGAATTTACTGTGAATGTAGCTGGATGCTGATACTTGTGGAGTGAAAATGTCTTTCAAGACAGCAACATTTGAACTGGAGTTTAAAGAGGAAGATTTTGGAGCCTGCTGCTCTAAACCCCTAAAACTCTGGGAAGTTTTTGTTCCTAGCAGTGGTGGTGGACAAGGCTTGTGTATCAACCAAGGGCAGGATTTCTAAGGCACGTATGAGAGTTGCACACCCAGCACTGGAAGTCAACAGGAGTTAGGCACTTGTATCTCCTGGGCAGAGACCCATGTTATTTGGGTTTTCTCCTTGCCTCCAATCGAGAGAATGCCCTAAACACGAGTCCCTGCAATGGGCATTGTTGAAATTCCCTTCCTATAATGTGGCCTGCTGTGAATATGGTAAGGTGGTTAAAATGCATTTTTGATTACATAATTTGCTGAATATATTAATTGCTGAGTTTTTCAGTTCATCCTTCTGTTCCTACAAACAGACTAGTAGTTTCTATGTAAATTAGCAGTCAGGCTAAGGACTACGGCACAGAATTTCTACTGGATTGATTTTAGGAAAGAACTTGGATTGTGAACATGGTAACAGAAGATTTGTAGAGAAACTTCCTTATGGAAATTAAGAAAAATGACATTTCCTCTTTAATATAGTTTTGTAAATGTCTTTAAAAAACAAAATTAATCTTGAATCTCAACTATCTGCCAAGGTCCCGTTTAAGCTTTCCACAAGAAGGGAATCACGCAAGTTCTTCTCCACAGAGTCACTGGAAGCACAGAAATGGGGCTGTTTGCCCAAAAAAGGAAATGAATTGGTTTCCTGATAAAATGTGAAACATTCCTCAGAAGAGCTATAGCTAATGTAAATCCACCTGTGTTCAGAAATCAAACTGGAATACCTACTCAGAGTCAGCCTGTCCTCCGTTACCCATGTGTATTGCCCATAAGCTTTGAGAGGTGTCGCAATATAAGTGAGGACAGCAAGCATCAGTAAGATGCTGTCAGTAAGGGCATAAACAAACAAGAAGAGAACCTGCTGCTGGAGTCACGGTCTGGTCTGTGCAGGCCCCACTCACGGTCGGGGCAGCCAGCCCCTTGGGCGTAGTTGCGGTGCATCTGTGCAGCCCTCACACACACACACAGGTTTAGCGCAACTAGCATAATAAGCTCTTTCCTGCCACACTCCCCCTACCAAGCCCCCCTTCTCAGTATCCCACCCGTCATGACTCACAGCCGCAGTGAACCATGGGAAGAAGCTGCCGCAGCGGTTTCTTCTGAGCTATCGCTCCTGGAGACATGATTTGAAATGATTTTTAGGTGTTCTTTACCTATAGGTAAAGGGAACGCCTTCCGGGGGAGGTTGTGTCTGTCTGTGGCCGTGTATGCTATGGGGGACATCACGCCCATTGTGACACGACCGGGCAGGGACTAAGTACTAAGGCCCCATGTCACCAGGCAACGGTGGCAGGGACCAGTAATGGCTGCATCTGTATAACAGGGGGAGGGGGCAACCGTTAGGGAGAGGGAAGGGCCAGGGAAGAGGGAGCGGTAAAGAACGCCTGGTTTGTATGGATGGATGGATGCCCTGGGCCTGCCTCTTTCACTTGTTTCTGGTATCAATAGAGGCTTTACAAATGTTTTTTGTCTTGTCACTGTGTTTCCCTCTGGCCCATCCACCCCTTAGTGCCTGGCTGACGGCTTTTCCATGTGTGTTCCCCGTTGGTATTCCCATGCCTCTGCCTGTGTGTTCCCTATTGGCACTTGAAAGCTAGCTGGCTCTGGGAAAGGCAATAGGAAGTGTAGAGAATAGAGATGCAGGCAGTTACTCTGAGAATGGCCAGCACCCAGCCTTTGCCTGTGGCTTTTTGCACCTTAGTGGCGGTTTTCCCCCGTTGGGGTACTATGGCCCTTCTCCAAGCCCCACCCTACCCTCAAGTGCCTATCCAGCAGCCTCCCCTTCCCCTGCCCCCTGCTTTAGAGTCACCTGCACGTCCCCTTCCCTTCCAGTCCCCACAGCAGGGTTTCGCTATGCCATACTCAAAACTTTATTTTTAAAAAATGTAAACTATTTCTTCTTGTGCCTGCACCTTATGGGGGCAGCTTGGCGAGATAAGCGTGGGTGGTGGGACTGGCAGGGGGACATTTTTCCCGATCCTCTGCCTGAGGATCCGGCTGTGGTAGAGTGTTTGCAGAAGGCATGCGGGAACTACTGGCGGGGAGGGGAGGAGGCACACCTGGCCAATTGGGCCATGGTTGTAGTCGTGCTGATGGTTGCTTACCTGTTGGTTTCATCCATGGCCCCAGCGATGGGAATCCTCCACAAGTCGTTACGGAGAATGCAACGGCTGGAAAGAGCAAGTGTCGGGCACGGTCTGGCGACCAGGAAGAGCTGGGAGAATGCATGTTTAAACGGGGAGCTTTTAAAGCGGATGTTATATGCGCGCCAGTGAGAGTGAGGGGGCTGGAAGGAGAGCTCTATCCAGCGCTCTAAGCTTTTCTGCCCATGACTCGATGGTGCTGGAGGACCTAGATCGGAAGAGGCTGCACATGGGATGCAGACACGTGTGCACATAGCAGCTCGCGTTCTCCCGCATGGTGGGCTAGGCATGCTCCGGGGCTCTGCCACGCATGGGGGCTGTGTGGCTGGTGGCAAACTCCTAATGAGCAGGTGGAAACCCACCCGGTGCGGGCTACTATCTCATTTGTTAAAACCCTTAGTCTCTATGTTGCCCCTTATGCCTGGAACCCCTTCTCTGATAATGAACGCTCTGCTCCATCTCTCCCTGCCTTTAAATCCCTTCTAAAAACAGACCATTACTGTTGGGCTTTCCCTAGCACCTCACCCCCCCAGGCTGATCGCTGATGCTCCTTCCACTGTCCTGTCACTCAGGTTCCCCTTCTCTCCTGGAACTAAGCTAAGCACATACCACTGAAACTTCATGAATGTATCCCTATCTCTCCCATGTCTCCCCAACTTTGTCTCTCCTAGATTGTAAGTCCCTTGGGGCAGGGACTGGTCTCTTAATAATTGTACAGTGCCATGTACATTGCTGGTGCTATATAAATTCTTAAGAAGAAATTAAATGCCACAGAACATAGTTTCCTATAGGAGATGTATTACAACACACCCTCAGCTTCTGTGTCTCCCGGACAGCTTATTCCAACACTAGTCCCAGGTGTACTGTCTAAAATAGTGTAGGAAATGGCATTTCTGCATTCATGGAAAGAAAATGTCATTTGTCCCCGTACCCGAGAAGTACCTTCTGCAAGGGGCCTCAGAAATTCTCCAAACCCAAGCCCAGGGCAACTCAATTAACTGTTCAGTTCTCGTGGAAGAATTTTCAAACACTTTAAATGTGTGTGATCTTACACTGCATCATGTGCCCTGTGAAGGAAGGGGAAATGTGTTTGTTTCTGTTGATGCAACTAGACTTTGACACAGAGTAGGATTCATGCAATTAGAAGAAAACCACAAGATCATCTCTCACTGACTTTTGGAATGCATTTCCCAATCCTTAAAATGAATCTCCTTCTGGCTGGGAATAAAAGTGACATGATTATCAATAATGCACTATGTCAAAAGAGTCAGCTAATCAGCAATATTAATATGGGATACTGTGATGGCAGTTTGACAGGTCAGGTGTGCATCACTCGAGTCAAGGAACCAGTAGCAGCAGCTCTGAACGCTGAGTGTGACTGACCTTCATGCTCTCCTAGCCAAATCCCAGGGATCTGGCCCATTTTGTGCTGCATTGGTATCCAATGTTTACCTCCTTTACTATAATACAAATTCAAAAGCAACAGGGTGGCAGTCGAGGCACTCTAGGCTACCTTTCTGCAAGATGCTAAGCACCCACAACCTCCACAGGTGTCAGTCAGAATGGAGAGTGCTCAGCAAGTCATAAGGTTGGACTAGACCTTTCAGGGGCAATTAGAAACAATCCTATGCACAAGCTTATACGGTGTGCCCCCTGTACTTCCAAAACAGCAGCTAGGGATTTTAGGGGGGAGGGTAGCAGGGTGAGCTGGAGTGCTCCAGCTCTACTAGCCTGATTAACCCATTGGCAGAAATTGCCTAAATTGCCTGTGGGGCAACTGAGTGGGGAAAGGCACTGTAGATCCTGTGGCCTGCAAGATCTGGGCGGGATGCCTAGCTAGAGGTGCACAAGGGGAGCCTGAAGAGAGGACTGGAAAAAAGCAGTGCCTCCAAGCTGGAGGAGCGGGGAGGGGATCCCTGGAGCAGGGGAGTGAGGATGGACTGCTGTTTAAGAGACTTTGAAGAGGCGTGTTCTGAAAGCCTCACTTTGCAGGCTTTCAGAACGCGCCTCTTCAAAGCCCCGCATCTCCAGCCGCTGCGCGTAAACACGCCCCGCGTGGCTTTTCTCTCAACGCAGGGCTCCGCAGGTGCTTTTCAGCGCCTCATTGAAAAGCGGTGTCAGTTTGTCCTGAAAACCTGAGTCCACTGCCAGGCCGAGTTCTGGGCAGAGCCATGTGGCAACAAGGGAGAGTTCTGAAGGAGGAACAATACAACTGCTTGAAAAAAGAGAACTGGGACTTTGGTGCCTGTTTTGGGAGGGGGAAACCGAGGCACAGAGCCCACAAGGGAGAGAGAATCTTATCCACAGAAGCTGCATTCACACAAGCTCCCCCCCTTTTTCGATTTTGTACAGGGGACTGTAAGCCTACGTTGTCATTGTTCTCACCTTCCCTCCCCGGGTTCTGGATCAGCCCCTGCGGTCATCGGGGGGAGCCCCTGCTCTCCTGGTGCCGGGGGGAGGGGGGCATGATGGAGAGGGCATTCTCGGTGGCCGCTCCACAGCTGGGGAACTCCCTGCCGGCGGAGGCCCGTTTGGCCATGGATCTCCCCTCGTTTCGACGCTGTTGCTTTCGGGGGGGGGAGGATGGGTAGGGTGGGGGAATGGGTTAAGGTGGTGGGTGGGTGGGGATTTTTTATACCTCGTTGTTTATTTTAAAAGTTGTATTTACTGTTCTATTTTATATTGTGCGCTGCCCAGAGCTGCCTGTGGCAGGATGGGCAGGTTAAAAAATGCTTTAAATAAATAAATAAATAGCTGCGGCTCGATATCCCATAATGCTGCTTGGCTCCGCAATAACAGTATGGAGTAGACAGACTGATAGCAGGATTAGTCCCTTCACACATTATGACAAATAGGTGTCAGGGAATAAGCACCAGGGTTAAGCCTTAGTTTCCGAGTTAAAATGTTGGATTAACTGTGACCTAACCTTTTCATACGATGAAGGGGGGGGGGGGGGGGGGGGGGGGAGGGTCCAAAGTGAGACATCTTAATGGAACTTGATCTTCAGAAAGTGATCAGTCATCTGCCCTCTGAAAATAGTTGCAGAGGACACCCATCCACTGTGGGATCTAGTCAGACATCACCTTTTGGACAGCGTCGCCCACATGTCTAGTACCCATTATATTTCCATGTGTTTGCTTAACTCCCGCTAGTCTTAAAGGAGGGATGTGTATGTGTATTAAGTAGAATGTGTTTTGAAACTCCCAGAAGGGTTCTCTTTTGCTGGGATGCATCCCATCCCCCCAGTTCTAATACGAATGACACTGTACTTTTGTCCACACACCCGCAGACATGATCAAAATCACACAATGTGTAGGTGGACTGAAACGCCAACACTCATTGCATGTATTCCCTTTATTGAACTGTACTAGTTATTGCAATCAGATTAAGTCACATTTATAAAGCAGACCATCCAGTTGCACTGAAACCGATTATATTCATTACATAGTTTTAATCACTGTCCGGTGAACTGGCAAATCCAATCAAAGCATTAGTCTTTAATTCAAAAAATTAAAAAGAAATATTCAGACAATAGCCAAGCCATCACATCACAATGCACAGTTACCTAAAATTTGCAATTAAAAAGCAGTTAACGGGGGGGGAAAAAAATCACACCTAATCTTTAACTATCAATATAATACAAGAAGCAACAAAGGGCAACAGCATCAAAGCAGATTTATCTAACACTATAAATTCAGTCAGAAGCAGAAGCTGTAAAGTACACTAGCTCAAGCAGGACAATAAAAAATACTGAGCATGGAATACTTTTAATCTCTTCCATTAATATTCATTTCCAGCTGCTTATAATAGCAGCGCCTCATGGCCAAATCATTAGAGTTTTACATCTGGGTTGCAAATGACACTTTGATTGTATGTAATGTTCAAATGGCCCTCCCCACTGTGCCTCCGTCAAGTCTTCTGCAGAGAGGTGTCCTGTCGTGCCAGTGGCTCACTGTGCGTGCTGGCTCAATGTGTGGTTCTGGAAAGACGAAAGAAGGAGACATGCATGAGGGGCAGAATAATAGAAAGCATGCCCATACCCTCCTACTCAGTCCCATTTATGCAGAACTCTACATAAAAGCTTCTCAATTATTACAAAACAAAATGCAATAAAGAAAAAGTACTCCTAAGTAACAGCTGCCAATATGACACATTTTGCTTTGTACTGATAGATCTGTTAATGCTGCCATGAACTTAGAGGGGGGGGGAAACACACTTCCAGCAGCCAAGCACTGCCATGAGAGTTTCAGTACATATAATGAAAGGGGTAACACTTTGCGAGGAAATCTGCCTTTCAAGATTTCCTTAACTATAACCATTTTAAAACTCTGTATCGCCCTGAGACCTCTTGCCATATTTTATTCCTTATTCTCACAAGTAAGTGGTATAAATCCTGGCAGAAAGAGACACCAGATTGCGATGTGTGTTCTTCAGTTTGAGAAATGCAGAAGCAGCAACAGTTGGATCCGCCAGTTCAGGTGACAGAGTAAAATGACATGGAACACGTCACCCAGAGGTTAAGCGTTTGCTGCACATCTCTGGAAACAACCTCCATTCCAGTGAGGGGCGCTGTAGCCATCACCTGCTACCCCCAAACGAGGGAGACATTCCACCCCAGTCGGGCTCCTTCCTGTAGGAGCTGCTAACTAAAGCAATTCAGGAGCAGTGTGTCCTGTCTAAGAAAAGCCAATACATATTTTCTCTGCAAACCAGCCACCCAATCATGGAAACATGCATAGGCATAACTTTACTTGCATAGGGAAGGACTACTCATGGGAGTAAAGGATTGCTTGTGCATTCACCTTTGCAGGACGGGGAGCCTGGATGTTTTTGCATCTTGCATAAACTCGCAGGTGAAAAGCTACACCATTTGTGCTACTTTTTGGGTTCTGATCCTCCCCACCCTCCCAATTTTCTGTTTGCTACAAGGTACCAAAGAAGGTGAGCATTCTCCCCAAATTCAGATTTACATTATACTGTATTTGTAATGGCTCAGCTTTCGATTACATTGATATTTAACTTTTCCTAAATCATCTGTCCCTCCGAAAACATCCACAGGTGCAGCTCAATCAGCAAAAATAGTCCTTTATTGTTGTAATGAAATCAGCCTAATGAACCCTGTCTCATGGAAACAGTTAACTAATGATTCTTCCATTAACAGCCCTTGTCTCTCTAAGTAGCAGTGACCCCATTTAAAGTCTGTAATATTTTCTGAACTGTGCACTCCCATGGACTGACCACCAGGTGTCAGAAGTGCTGTTGGGTTCCTAAATCATGTCAAAAGTTATCAGCAATATTGTGGCAGGCAGATTCCTCTGAAAGTCTCGTCTACACAATGATGGTTAATTTTTCACAATATGACAAAGGGGTTGGAATGGCAGAAGACAGTATAGTTTTAAAATACAAACAGTGACAATGCAAAATTAAAAGAGTAAATAAGAGCAAAATAACTAGAGCTTCCATAGTAGAGCTTGCCCTGGTTATTAAAACAGCAAACAGAATTGCTTGAGATTTATAACCAGAACCACTGTGTATAGAAATGGAAAACTTACTAGCGTGTAATAAGGTGCATCTGCAGAACAAGAAAAAAAAATCCACACAAAGCTATTTGTTTTTTTGATGATTCAACATATTCAAGCATAAAATCTGGCTGTTTCACTTTGTTGAATATGTAAATATTGCCAGTCTTATAGAAGAATGACCTTTGTGATGCTGCATGTTACTTGCACAGAGAACAGACAGTAACAAACGTATATAATAGAGCTAACGTAGTCAGCCGAATAGCGGAACAGCACGATTGATAAACAAGATTGCACATACAGATAATCAAGAAAACATTCTTTAAAGAAAGTCACCGACCACATCGGCACCTCCTCCTCTGTGCTCAAAACTGCTCCTGAGAAGTTTAGTGATGGCCATTTCTTGCGCACTTTATTACCATTCTATTTTTAGACCATCCTGAACACCAATAAAAAATGCAAAAGGTTCACTATCGTCAAATCGAAGCAAGGGCCATTTGCGCTAGACAAATCCATACTTATTTAGGATGTCATTTAAAAGATAATGCACAATCAGCAATAGATGCAGGGCGGACGGTCTACAGTCAGGGAACATGATTTCAACCCTGTGTGGCTGTTGCATTGATTACACCAGGCAGGTCAATAAAGGAATGGTATGTGGTTCTAAATCTGATAATGAAGCTCTCTTTGTGAGCCCTCCCCTCCACAGACATAGGTTAATAATATGTTCTGCACACGTCTAATACAAAGAGCACACTGGTTTGGTGAGCAGAATCTGCACAAAGATGCAAACAGATTATATCCAAGTCCAGCACTAATTCAGAGCCAAGATCACCTTAAAAGGTGACCACATAAAGGCTCATAAACTCAGCTTATCATGCCAGTGTTTAATCAAAAGGACTCAATATATATTTCTATAAACAAATCTAGATTCATATTAATATTCTTGGGGAAGCACTTGTTTTGCCCACTTTCTGGGTTACATCCATGTACCAACAAGTCCCAGCACCCAGCAGTTAGCACACTGGATCCAAATTTTTAAAAAGCATTAAAAATGCACCTGTCATATCTCCGAGTACATCTTTATGTACAGACCCTGCCCTCCGCGTGTGCATGAGATAGAAGAGCTTGTGCAATCAGAGAGGTAACCGGGCATGGTTTGCATATACAGATGCCTCTGAGTATTTTGCTGTTGGCTGCTTAGACGTGAAAATAGGTGTTCTCACAAATATTTTGGGAAGCGCTTTAAAAATTTGCCAACCAATTGCCAGTATAGTTTCACCTATTAAAATAAGTTTTAGATCCACTTATATGTGTCTTAAGACAAAAATGTTACAACCTCAGTCTCTCCCTCATCTTCTTTCTAACCCAATCTTGACACTTTCTGTGGGTCTCTGCCTGCTTTGATGCTGGCCATTTTCAAATGCCCACCACCTGACAATGCACCATGAAGACCAGGCTTCCAGAACAGAAGAATTTAATCTTTATCAGCAGTTACCTCATAAATGGTTTCAGACCGCTGAAGAAAAAAATTGTATTAAACATAATATAATTGAAAAGAGAGACAGCAGTAGAAAAAAAAAGCTCAGACTGCAAGAAAGGCCTTCAGCACATCTTAAATTAGGTACTATCGATCCTTTCCCACTGTATCCCTACGTATGAAAAGTGAACTACTATACCAGGTAGGCGGAAGTGTGAATCTTGAAGACCAGTGAGCACAGTGCGTTTCTCAACATTTTGGTATTACAGATATACCTCTACTAAGTAACCTTTTGTTGACCAACTGTGAAAATTCTCATTTCCTGCCAATGGAGGGGTGGTTTAGTACGGCAGTAGGAAACAAGACTAATTCAAAGGGCTTTTTCAACACAGCAAGTTACACTTAGAAAAAATCTCCTAAAGGTGACCTGCAAAGGAAAACTGAAGCAACTACAGAAATTCAAGCTCAGTCTTCCCACTCCCTCCCAACCATCCTCTATATACGGATGTTGATCAGAATTGGAGGCTGGGAAAGCAACCAGTAATTAAAATCATGCTCTCTCCACTCCTAAGCCCTGACCCTTATTAATTAATTTATTATTATTATTATTATTATTTATTATTATTATACGCTTTTATATAGCACCAGCGATGTACCTGGCGCTTTACAGAGAATAAAATAGACATGGTCCCTGCCCGAGAGCTTACAATCTAAAGACAGGGGGAAGACAATCTTAAGAACATACCCTTGTGTGACTTAGCCACTACTGTAAACAAAGCCCTTTTTAGCACAGGCAGCTTTGTTATAGGTCAAGGTAAGTGAGTTTCATTTTTTGCAAAAGGAGTAATGCAGAATGGATGGCAATTTAGAAAATGATGCCGCAGATGAAGCAATAGCATTATTTTAGTGGTAGGCTTCTTGAGGATTAGCTTGCAAAAAGCTTAGGCTGCTTGCATAGGAGACAGGAGCAGGAGGGGATTTCAGTGTCTTCCATCACTGAAATCATGGCAGAAATGGGTAATCACGTCACTCCGCACCCCCATGAGTGGGAGTTCATGCGATTCCCATCATGATTTTGGCTCACAGCAGCCCCCGCCTCCCGGGTCTCGTGTGCAAGTAGGCCCTTCTGAGCACAAGGGAACTTGGGTTTGGGTTGAACCTTTCTTGATTATTTCTTTGTTTTAACTTCTATATCGAGTACATAATAATAAAGGCTCTTATATATTTGAAAACTGCTAACATGGCCACACTTCCTCCCTTAGTCTTCTTTCCTCTAGGCTAAACATAGCCAAATCTTTGGGGAAAGGCTGAAAAAATTGGGTATGTTCAGCCTAGAGAAAAGAAGACTAAGGGGGGGAGGGGGGGGGAGATGAGTAGTTTTCAAATATCTAAAAGAATGCTACAGAAACGCTGGTGAACATTTGTTCTCCACTGCCACAAAAGGTAGAACAAGGGGAATGTGCTTAAATGGAAGGAATGGGAATTTCTGGTAAATTGCTGTGAGAAGCCTGGGGCAGCAGATTAATCTGCCAAGGGAAGTTGTGGAATCTCTTTGCTTGGAGGTTTTCAAAGCCCAGCGGGTTGAGCCTCTGCTACGATGCCGTAGGCAGAGGATATTGTGCAGGGGGCTGGACTCGATGGCCCTCGAGGTCCCTTTTCAAACCAATCGTTCTCTGATCCTGTGATACAGCAATCTGTTTTCAAAACCCTTTTTCAGCAGCAAAGTTAATATTAATACAATTAAAGTGGAGGAAGCTATAAAGAGAAAGGGGATTTTTAAAAATGTATTTATTTATTTTTAAAGCCCATATGATGGAGCAAAGCTACCAGCCTGGCATTCAAGCTGGGAGTCTCCCACGCTGCAACAAAATTCACTGCCAACTAGTCACAGGTGTACTACACAGGAGCAGGTGAAAAAATAAAATGCAACTGTGAGGGGTGTGATGATGGTTTGAGGCCATAATACATCCAGTCTATGGTGCAATTCTGCATCTGGTGTGCGTTTCGGTGTGTTGTACAAGCTGTTTTAGAGATCTACGGGCTACACAACTAAGCAGATACAGCTAAAGACCATATGTTATAGAGGGGTTAGGAGATGGCACAACAAGGCTAGCAATGCATGCTCTGCCAAGTGAAATCTATACGCCTTCTAGCAGTTTGTCACATGGACTGGGACTCTGGCTAAAGGTTATAAAGTCTCTCTCTCATTTTAAATCCCATTAAAAGGAACAGAAATCCCTCCTCCAATCATTTCAATCGGTATTATGCAGATCATAGATTCATGTAACAAACAGACAAAACGAAACTTCGCAGGTGATTAGTCGATTGGGTGCCCCGTGAATACGAGCTCGTCTAGCTATTTGCGAGTGTAAGTGGCTAGCCAAGTGTTTTACTGCTGCCCACACATCTCTTCTTCTAAGTCTGCTTTAGGAGCACATGATCGTCTTCCCAGACAGCATGCCAGGCGACGCTGAGCCAGGGTAAATGGAAGTCACCGTAGCCACAGGCAACAACACAAGCTGGAAACGTTGGCTCTGGTGGGGTTGCAAGAATGCAATTGCATGATCTTATGACATCTGGGAAGATAATGCCTATTAATCACTGTATTTTTCCTCCCCAGGGAGTCCTTCAGATCCCTGTCAAAACCTAGTGGATTCTTTCCCCCACCATTTCCCACCACGCAGCCAATACGGTCCCCGCCCCCCCCCCGATCCTTGAAGTCTCATTCTGCCACCCCAGTAGCTGGGGAAGACAGACACCCACGCTTCAGCATCCAACATTGACCCTCCTCCGATGGGACCATACCTGCGCAGCACAAAGCACTCCGTCTCTACCCCTTGAGGAAACTGGCTGAGGGAACGAGAGGCCAGTAGTGCAATACCCAGAAAAACAGGCATTCTTTGTAAAGCATTCAGTTCTGTTGCTGAAATTTACACGCAAATAAACCCTGCCCCCTGAAGTTTAGTCAGCAATAAATCATGCAAATGGGCACAAGCCTTAACTGAACACTCAGAATTAAAAATGATAACAAGAGCAAAACACAATGCTTCAATATACAGGAATCACTATCATTTAACTAAAGAAAAACAAATCCCCTAAATCCAGAGCCTCCCATAAAGCAGCACTCCTTTTATTTCAAATTTTGTATTTTCCACATTTTATATTTTTATTCAATGAATAGCAACCTACCAATAAAGATCCAAATCTTTGTGCCTTGACTTTATAAAGAGATTACTTTAGACAGAGGACACAGGAAGGCCCTTGCCCGAGCCATCGGAGATTATCGCTCCCTATGGAAAAACAATGAGCCTTAAATTGGTGCTGCGCTAATCCGAAGCTTGAGAGGCATTCAGGGGATGTCATGACCAACAACAGAGGAAAAATCAGAAAACCACTCAGAAGAGAGAGGAAACAGATCACAGAATGATCCGCTTTTTATTTTATTTTATGGCTGCTGCTTTGCCTTTGCTATACCGCAATAAAGAAAAATCACCTTTGCACCCACTTGCAGTTTGTATGTGCTTATTTTTAGAACTGTTTGACAATTATCCAAGGGTCTAAGACTAACAGATGGCCTGTCTTAAAGCCTCATATGTTCACTAGTTTGCACTTCTGACAAACAGTAAACGTACTCAAGAGTGTGCCATAAACAGAGCTGAATGAATACTCAGAACACAATTTAGTTAATACACTTCATTAAAACTGATAGTGGTAACCAATGTTTCTCATAAAACCAGGTGTTAATTCGCCTCCCAGTAGTTTCAGGTAACTCTTATCCAACCACATGTATCTGTTTAGATCTTCATTTTCCAGGAGATGCAGCATTTATTTCTCTCCTTTCCCCTGATGTTTCACCCACTATATAAGATGCTTGTAAAAAGTGAACTCCAAGTTATCATGGTACTCAGTAAAAAAAGCAAGACAGGTTCTTACCTCCCCATTTCATCTGAAGAATCCCTTGAAATTGTGGAAGAGGTGACCAAAAGGGGGAATGTCCTTTGTCAGCAGACAATTTTGCCTGCGTTACTGCTTCCCTCACATCTCCGACAATCTTATAACTTGCCATGCATTAATACACTTTAGCAATGCACTTATGACTCTACTTTATCAGAAATTGGACTAAAAACAATCACTTTATGCGCCTAGAAAAATATGTTTGGAGGATTTTCACTGCTGCTTCAGCAAAGCAAAACTAAGGGCCAAATTTCCTTCTCCTTTCTGCACCAGTACAAAAGATTACTGTTACCCTGGGATGAATCTGACCCTCGATATCTCTAGACACTAGAAGAAGCTCTACACTGAGAAGCCTCAGTCTGCTCTCATTGGATGTTAACAAATGTGACAGTGGCCCGCTGAGTCCTGCTTTGGCCTATGAGTAACTGGCACATTTGTCGGTGCACCCACTGCCAGACGTTCCCCTGAAATTGCTCCCAGGCGTGTCAGTGGCAAGCCCAGGCTGTAATCCTGGAGTTTTCCAGGATCCCAGCCCAGGCTCCAGACTGCCCAATGGGGACACAGCAGGCTAGAACCGTGACCCGGCCTGGATCAAGTCTGCCATGACCGGTCACCATGCCAGCTGTTATTGGCTGCCCATCATGGCAGGGAGTGGGGCACTGGGTGCAGTAAGGGGCCAGCTGTCTGCACATTTGTGCGGCTCCTCACCCTCCCTGATGGACCAGCCGCTGGCACATTTGTTGGCCAGCCCAAACCGGTCAGGATCATGTTGGTGGCGGGTTCCCGACCTGGGTTGGGTCGTGATGGCAGCAGCACTCTGCCATCACTTCTGTTAACACCCACTAACACCAATATAAATCTGAAATGACTCCATTGATGACCATGAGATCACATGCTTGTGTATAAACATTGTGAGATCAGTATTAACCTCATGGACTGTAATCAATGGAAAGATTTAGAACTCTTAAAAATTTTACAAAAGAAAAAAGCATTATTCCCTGCCTGTTTGTCCAGCAGCTGTCCACATTTCACAGTTTACATATTTTGTATTTAATAATTCCTGGAATTTATAATCCTATCATTTTTTAGAATCTGAACAAAAAGAGAAAAAAGAAAAGTAACTTCCCTCTAATAAGGCTTGTGTTCAGATGGATGACTTACATGTCTCGGTGCCTTGTGGTCTGATTTATTTCTCTATATACTGTCTTCACTTGGCTGTAAGTCAGAAATGATTGTTTCTTTTCCATGAAAATTTTCTATTTTTTTTCCTCTTTATATTTTTTCAGTAGTAACATCATTTTATTAACAAAGCATAACTTTCTGTAATCATACACTTCAAATTGATTGTTCATAACTAATTAAACTTTGTTGTCTTTTTAAGTTCCCCCCTCCGGCTAACACCATAGTGTCAAATTTTCTCTTAATGTTTTAACCCACTACTTAATTTTCCTCTGGAAAAGTTACAATGAAACAACTGGAAATTATCTCCTCCAAATACATCTTTGAGGCTGGCATGGTCTCAGATACTCCATTAAGAATTACACTTGGAAGGCTATGTACTGTCTCGAAAGAAAGAAAGAAAGAAAGAAAGAAAGAAAGAAAGAAAGAAAGACAGACAAACAAACGCTGGATAAAATGCTGTTGTGAAAAAAGTAAACTCATACCCATGGGAAAATGTCCTTAGCACAGCACTTTGGAAATAAAAACCACCAGAGAATACATTATTAAGAGATAACCAAAGTCCTCTTAGTCTATCTGTAAACACACTGATTCACACATGCACCCAATGAAATAAGGGAGATAATAATACCCATCTTGAGGGATAGCATGCTCCTGAGAATTTTATTCAGAAATGCAAATTTATCAAGGTCTTTGTGATTTGTAGTCTACAGCTTTTCATATAGAAGATCAAAATAAGCTGGCAGAGGAATGTTACAGTTCCTAAATGTAAAGCAAGATGAACAAATTTAATTACTATTGTCAGAAGCACATGAAAATGGAATATTTTTAGAACTCTTCCACTTCCAACACCCCCGCCCCCACCCCATCATTTCCATCTGACTGAGTCTTGGAGTTTTTGTTTATCCAAAGTGTAGAGAAGGGAATGGAGAATCCCAGCACACTGTTCTGTTGACAATAGTTGGCCCTTTAACCTCAACTTGGACAGTCCACAATTTTCTTGGGGAGTTGCTGATGCCTCCTACTCGCCAGTGTTTGAAGTTCTCAGGAATACGCATGCACACAAAGGGCTGGCTTCTGATCTCAGATACATGGGCATGCACCACTGCGCGCATTGTCATAATCAGCGCCTGCATGGACAGTGGCTCAGCACTGAAAACAGAGCAACAAGGACTTGGGCTTTTATGAGATCAGAAACCAACCCCCCAAATTAATGGGAAATCTTAATTCAAACATACCGAGGTCCTGCATTAACCTTAGACATTATGCACACACATACACACACTCTCTGCATTATGCCAAGGAATTCCCAGCCAGTCTAAATGCTGATCAGTTTTTAGCTATTTACAGGGTCAACTCTGGAAAGCAAAGTGTTTCAAAATCATTTTCAAGGGAGAAACTATTTCCCTGTAATCCTTATTAGCTCCTGCTCTCAAAAATATGTCACTGTGGATCATAGCTTTGTTGATTTATTTGAAGCCTATCTGAAGCATATCTTGTTAATCCCTCCTTGATCTAAGGTAAATTACATTTCTGAAGCCTGTTAATTGTTCATTTCTTTGAGGGCTGGCATCATCATTATGGTACCCTTTGTGGATCTTCTATAAACATGCGGTAATTTGGTGATTTCAACTATAATCTAGGGCAGGGTTGAGACTGGTGAACTGATGCTCTTTTTAATTCTAAAAATACTCAAAACAGGGCAGGGAGAAGTGCTCTGTGGAGGAGCTTTTGCCCTCATCAGTCAAAATGCATAGACAAAAGGTGACCCTGAAAGCACATTTCAATGGGAATATAAACAAACCAAAGCAAGGAAACTCAAAGTCAAATCTGAAACTGCCCTGCTGCTCCTGGCTACTGCAGGGGTCGCTGAGCAGCAGCTGATTGTGTCCAGCGTATTTGCTGCAGTGGGTAGGGGTAGCAGGGGTGAAGGTGAGAATAAAGACAAGTTCCATTCTTGGACGCTGAGGTTTGATCCTCTGGCTATTTAGTACCGGTGCATGCTACTAGTCCCAGTGAAACAAATGGGATTTGTGTTGGTGCTACAGGATCGCACCAACATGAAAACTGCTCTTTTTAAAGACACAAGTTAATGTTAAATGGAGAAATTCCAGATTTTCACTCTTGTAGTACTCCCTTCAACTGCAGAAATTATCCCCGGCTCACATTTATCCTAGAGTAAGACCGGTTTTACACGTGTGTGTGGTGCCATGCCATAAAGTCATGCGCTATGTCAAAAAATCCCATGGGCGGGGTTTAGACATGACATCACGTGCATGATGAGTTGCTCGCACATGCTTTAGCACTGCGGACTAAATACCTCGATATCGAGGTATTTAATCCAAGGCGCATGATTTTACGGCATGGTACCGTGTGCCCGTGTAAAAGTGGTTTCCGTGAAGGCCACGCTGGCTTTAATGAAACATGTCCCACTCACATCCAGTGTAGAATAGCATAATCCCTTCACCAGCAACGTTGTCAAAAACAGTACTTAAAACTTTTATGGCACATACATGCATTTTCATTTCAGTTCATAAACATGAAGCCATGCCACTTTAATGTATATGTATTACAATGTCATCAGCCCATTTTATAGACTGTCATGTCAATAACATGCTGGTTTGGACACTTTAGTTGCTATTAAAGAGGAGAATAGCTACAGGTTTCTAGTTCAAGCGGGAATGAAGCACCTCAAACAAAGCTGTTTGTGTGCTACGGAATAAGAAGGCCACAGGCCATAAGAGATGTATCTGCTGTCCTACCACAAATTCCTTTAAATATGAAGATTGAAAATAGCAGATTTTTAATTACAAATTTCATCCTCTTCATGTAACTACACAAATTAATTCAGAAGAACTCGTCTTGTGGCTAAGGCATGCAGGACTGGACTCTGTGTGTACACAACTGGGATCAAACCATTTGTGTACAGTCCCACAAGACAAAACAGTAATTAGAGAAATCATCACCATGGACTGTCTCTGACAAGGTGGCATGAAAGCCAGGGACAGTGGAAACCTTTAGAAACACTAATTTGCCCGTCACCACTATCCAACCACCAGAGCATGATTACTGTCAGGAAATGCTCACTTTTAAATACCAACCACTGTTCAAAAGATTTTAATCTAATCACTTATTGATACAATAAGCTCTAATATAAAGCATTTCTATGCTTCTTTTGGAGATATTAGAATATGCAGTGATGGTTAAGTATACATGCCATCTGAGTTGGGGAACCAGGTCCGGGGGCCAAATGCAGCTCACAGTTAGTTTTAATTTGGCCCCTTTCCAGTTCCTACCACCAAGCACTCAAAGACTGAGCTCAAGATAAGGGAGCAGAGACAATAGCATGCACACAAGGACCGAGGACAGATCCAGGGCACAGATATGATCTGGACCCTCCTCTTCGGGAATGCACCCCAGACCCGAACTTCTATACAGCCATCAGCGCTTGTACTAATTTTTAAAGTGGCCCCTCGCAGAGAAAAGGTCCTGACCTTTGCACGACATAGTACACCAGCAGTCTCCAAGCAGTGGCTCGGTGCCCTTTCATGTTGCTTGTGACAGCCACCATAGCATGTTTATACAAAATACTGAGGGGGAGGGAGGAAGAGAAAGAGAGAGAGAGCACTTCGAAACCAGCAAGGAAAGGGTTAAAATGCACCAGGCATTTCCATGTGCTGCTGTGCCTTTTGCCAGTTGTCACTCTGCCCAGAGCAGCGAACCATAAATCTTGAACTCTGAAAGTGGCTTGCGACTAGAAAAGGGTTGGGGACCTCTGTACTGTACTAATAGAAACTAAGGGCTTGTTCTTCATATAATTATAGATTCTAGTAAGGGCTAGAGCCCTTGTTCAGGAGAGCATTTGCTTGGAGGTAATTAGCTCTTAACTCACAGACAGAGGGGGGAAAGTCAGAACAAGGTGTGTGCATGTGTGTGTGTGATATTACCTCTCCACACAAGCAAAGTTAAAGTGGGGAAGAGGTTCTCACTTTTGGGGATTGCATGTACATTTCGGAGGAAAGTTCTCTCCTCTATGCAGGCCTCTGCTGTCCTGGTAAACCTCAGCACTTCCTCCATTGTGCCTCCCTCACGGCTTGTTATTCCAGCCCCCCCAGCTGAAAGTTCCATGTAATTTCCAAAGCAGGGATATCAGGGGATGATCTTTTCATGAAAACAGAGGCAGAGGGAGGTTGTTAACTCCAGAAAGGTGAATTTCCACTTACTGATGAATTCCCGTTCTTCTCCCAGTGCAGAGTGGGCAGCCTGGACTGATGGGATTGTCCCTCCTCACTTGCAGTAGGTAGGATTGAAGATTGACAGCCTCTGTGAGTAGAAGGGGTCATCCTCCCTCAGCTTCATAGGATGAGACTATCAAAGCTAGCCAACCTAGTAAATTATTCCACAATAAAAAAAACCTCCGGTTTACAAGAAGAGTTAAGGCTCTTAACTCTTGCAAGTTCAATCATGCACTAAAAAGCATGGAAATTGCAAGTTAAGGTTCCCGTCTTAATTTCCGTGCCATGTTAGGAGTAAAGACATTGTACAATCTTCGTTGATGGGGTCAACATCCCATTAGTCTTCTGAATCGGTTATGTAACTGTGTTGTATAATTTCACAATCACTTAATTGGATGTCAGAATAACAATAGTATTTATTTAGAAATTGGCACTGCTGCTGCCTCCATTCCTTCCAATGGCCATTCCATTTTATTAATTTCAATGCATACCCAACTTAGTTTTAGTTTAAAATTTGTACACGACTCTATCCAGACTCACTGTACTCTGGGAGGGCAGTGGAGAGTAGTGGGTAAGAGGGACGGTTGTGAGCCATTAGTCAGCTGTCCCATTCTCCCCAACTGAAATGAAAGAATAGAGGGAAAGGGGGGGCTGAGTGGGCAGCTCATGCCCTCTTGTCCCCAGCTTCAGTGTTGCTCCCAACCTGCAAAGAGGAAGAGGATTGGGACTGAAAGACGAAGGCAAAGTGTGGGTGCATGGAACCTAAGTTGTAAGTGAGCACAATATGTGAGACTGTACAATGTCTTTACTGTGAACATGGCATGGAAGTTAAGGCAGGAGCCTTAACTTGCAGTTTCCATTCTTTTTAGTGCATGATTGAACTTGCAAGAGTTAAGAGCCTTAACTCTTCTTGTAAACCAGAGGTTTTTGATTACGGAATATCCAAGTTTTTTGTTAAATACAATGCAATGGAGAAAATTGTCCTGCTAGCGCAGTAGAATACTGAGCAGCATAACCACTATGGGAGCAGGGCTTAGGGGATGCAAAGGTGGAAGAGCTGCTCCCTTTAGTTTAGAAGATTGTTACTTCCTTCAAATAGCAAGCAAGGCGAAGCTGGATTTTTAGTGGTAGCTCCCTGCTTTACTAAGAATACAACAACTGGTTTAAGCATTGCAAACTTCCAAAAACTGCTCTCTATGATTTCTCTAGCTCATGGCTTGTACAGGAGTCTTCCACTCCCACTGTCAGAGCTCTTTTCCTTGTGCAACACTGGCCATTCTGCTTTCTAGGACCTCCCCCTGTACAGGACCCTCTGGCTAGTTCACTCCTTGTACAGGACTCCCTGACTCTGCTGTGTCCATATAGAGGACTCTCCACCTGGCATAATGCTGCCCATCCTGCAGCTCTCCCGCTGTACAAAGCTCCCTCACTCAGTTCTCCTCTGTCCAGGGCTCTCTCCTGGCACAATTATGGCCATTATGGCTTTACAAGACTCCCCCACTTTACTCCCCCTTGGACATGGCTCCCTTTCTTGCACAACGCTGCCCACTCTGCAGACGTACTGGGTTCCATATTCTGTATCCCCAATAAAGCTACTCCCTATAAAGTGCTCCCCCTGTGCATGGCTTCCACTGTGGAAGCTATTTACAGAGGCTCTGCCCCTACTCTCTCCCCTTAATGTCCCCCCTCCCCTTGTGTATGCTCCCTCCCTGCTCCCCCATAAGATTTCCCTCCCTGGGCTGTGGCTTGATCTTACAGTCCTCCCAAGCAGACTACACTTACCACTCTGCCCAGGACCCCACCATCTCCCTGCCCCCCTCCTACAGAACGCCCACTGTATCAGCCCAGACCACCCCCTCATTCCTTAGTGGGGTTGGGAAAGTTGGAGAGAGAAACGCTGAAAGATCAATACTATCCCGCTTGTAGCGTCCTGTCCCTGTCTCTGGGATAAACCTCTGCCCTCTTCCTGCACCTGGGACCATCCCAGGAAAACTCCAGCACTTCGGCCCCAGCCATGGTCCTCCATTGGAGGCGCCCCATTGGAGCCACAGCCCAGACTCCCCATGTTTTTGGAGGGGGAAGGGCTGTCACTGAAATCCATGGGCTCTCTGGTTCTGGGTGGGTTTAGGGGGCAAGACCAGCCACCCCAAACCTCACTGTGAGATTAGCCAGCTCTGTTGTTTAGCCATTTCGGCGTCTCTGGCCCCCAAGCTGAGGCGCCTGCTGTGTGGGATCAGATCAGAATGACCTTCAGCTCTCTCCCTTCCACAGGCCTTGCCAGACCAGTCACTCACACTGCCCCCTGGGGGGGTGGGGGGTGCGTGCAGTTCCCTCTCTTTCCCCAGCACTGATAGGTTCTGGCAAGCAGTGCCTGCTGGGAGTTGTAGTCCCCAGTATTCAAGGCTGTTTGCTTTTAAACAATCTCTGCATTACACATAGAATGCTCGCAAACACTCCACACTCAGGATGGTCTCCATACGCTAACATTGAATTTTCAAGATGTCATAACTTAAAGACTACTAGCTGGATTTACAAAAAGTAAACCAAAGGCACACCCCACCAGCCTCCTTGAAGTTTCTAAAAGGCTTACGTCTCCTCCCAACCAACACAAAATCCCTTTACCCTGCTGAGATCGAGATGGTCTAACTTTTGAAAAAACAGGCTTTCAAAGTGCAGTTATAATTCAAGTAATAAAATTGCGCTCTAATAATTCAAGTAATAAAATTGTTATAATCAAACAAGATAATAACTGATAACTATTTACTAGAGAGTAAAGCGTGGAAAGTTCTCAGTGGAGAGAAATGTATTAAACAATGGCCTCCTTAAGCCTCCCACTATACTGTGCTGGAAAGGTCAAGGGAATCCGTGCAGGGGGCGGGCCAGGCTGCCCACTCTGCTAGGGAGAAGAACAAGGAGTTCATCAATAAGTGGAAATTCACCTCTCTCCCAGCGCAGAGTGGGCAGCCTGGACTGAAGAGAAGTCCCAAAGCAGTGCCTTCCCTAGGGAGGGCAGATTCCCTCTTGGTCCACTCCCAAGGTTGTCCTTCCCTGACTTAAGCCCGGTAGGATTTCCCTGCAGAACTTTCTGTAGCACCCTGTGGCCAAAGGCTGCCTCTGCGGATGCTAAAGACTCAACCCTGTAAGTGCCTCGCAAAGGAGTGAACCGAGGACCAGGACACAGCTCTACATATCTCTTCCAGAGAGGCCCTATTTAGGAGTGCCACGTTTGCTGCTACTCTTCCAAGACAGCAGGCAGTTACCCCATACTGGTGGAGATAATTCAGCTGCCTTGTAGGTTTCTATAATGCAGCTCGATCATCTAGAAAAGGTGGACTTTGCTTCCTTCTTCCTTTTCCTTCTACCCCAAAGGCTAGGAAGAGATTGGTGTCCTATCTAAAGTGACTAGTTCTTGAAAGGACACCTTGAATGCCCTCCTAACATCTAGGGTAATCGTTTTCAGTCCTGTCTCCAGCCCTGCTTGGAGGAACTTTAGTACTTCTTCCACACCTACACCTGCTTCAGCTGCGCTACATACATTGGATTAACAGCCATCTATGAACTTTGACCACATAACCCCGTAGATCTTGTTCATGAAGAACCTTTGGGATGACAGTAAGATGTTGAGCAGGTTTCATAAGTATTCTGCTGCTGTCAGTTGTGCCTTTTCAACCTCCAGGCAGTTAGATGAAGTGACGGAAGGTTTGGGTGAAGTGTTGGGCCCTGTGAGAGTAGATTTTGGTGACGTAGTACTGGGAGAGAGTCCTGGATGCTCAGACTGATCAGGTCTGAGAACTGTGGTCATCTTGGCCATTGGAGCGTCACCCCTATCAGTTCTGCTCCTTCTCGGGTACGTTGCAGCACCCTCGAGATCAGAGGAATGGGTGGGAAAGCATATAAGAACCTTTTTGGTGATAGGTGAGTAAAGGCACCCCTTTGGATCTCATGTTCTCGAAAGGTAGTGCAGTATTTTGTAGTTTGTGCTGGCTGCTAACAAGTCAATGCTTGGCATGCTGAACACTTTGCAGATCATCTTGAAGACCTGGGTCAACAGTGCCCACTCTCCTGGGTCAATCCTCTGTCTGCTTAGCCAGTCGGTTTGATGGTTGAGGACTCCCTGATATGGACCACTTTCAATGATAATAGGTGTGCTTTCACCCATTTGAACAGCGAGATTGCTTCAGCTTATAGTGCTCTGGATCTAAATCCTCCTCAGTGGTTCACATATGCCATTGCTGTAGTACCGTCTGTCTGACTATTGTAGCACGCTCTATGTAGGGCTACCCATGGTGATGGTTTGGAGACTGCAGCTAGTGCAGAATGCGGCAGTCCGTCTCCTTATGGGAGACGGGCCACCATGAACACATTACATCGGTGCTCCGGGCACTGCACTGGCTGCCTATAGTCTTCCAGGCCTGAGGGTTTTGACCTATAAAGCCCTATATGGTCTTCGCTCAACTTACCTGCGCAATCGCTTCACTCTCCGTGCTCTGGAACGACCCCTGCGGTCTGCCAGGAGCGCCCTTTTTGAGGTCCCCCGTGTGGCCCAGGGGGCCACTATGGAGAGGGTGTTCTCTGTGGCTGTACCTAGACTGTGGAACTCCCTCCTGGAGGAAGCCCGGATAACCCTGGACCTCCCTTCCTTCTGGCGTATGAGTAAGACCTGGCTGTTCCACTAGGCTTTGGGCGAGGGAGATGGGGTGGGTGGGTTAGGGATGGGGGGGTTTATTGTTTTATTACCTTCTCTTTTAATGTGTTTTGGTTTTATATTATATTATATGTTTTATTTGTTTTATGATATAAGCCACCCTGAGCTGCCTGGAGCAGGAGGGGCGGAGTAAAAACCAGTTTAGTAAATAAATAAATAAATAAATATTAGGACATGTCTTGACAGGATAAAGTGGCAGAACTCTGCAAGTGCCAGGTATATTGCTCTCAACTCCAGCAGGTTGATGGATTGTTCCCCTCTGCCCGAGACCAGGTCCCTTGGGCTGATCAGGATCCTAACTGAGTCCCATCCTGTGAGACTGGCATCTGTGGTTAGTACTATTCTTGGGAGGGGGGTTGTTCTCATAGAGGCATATCAGAGGAGAACTTCTGTGCCTGCATCCACCATCGTAGGTCTAGTTTTACCTCTGTTGGGAGGGATAACCAATAGGTGAGACTGGGTTGAGATATCCTCCTGATAAGGTTGGAGCACCCTCTGCAGCAATCAGTGGTGCATGCAAGCCCACTGGACCGTGACTATACATGAGACGAGTGCTCCAAGTTAGGAACATCAGCTCTCGTTTGGAGACGTTCCAGCAGGGTCCTCAGTTTTACCTGCCTCTCCATGGAAAGGAAGACTCTGTCCAATCTGGTATCCAAAAGAACTCCCAGATGGTTCAGGAGTTGTGTTGGTGTCAGATGGCTCTTTTCCCTGCTCATGAGAAAGTCGTGAGACTCCAGACATAGAATCGTCTTATTCAGAAGGATTTCTGCCTGGGAACTCAAACGCGCTATCACCAAGATGTCATCAAGGAAGGGATAAATCCACCCTCAGGTGTGCCACCAGAACCACCAGGACTTTTGTGAACACTCTCAGTGAAGACGATAGTCCAAAAGGTAGTGCCCTGAATTGGTAGTGTATGTCCCCGTAGATAAACCAAACGAAGTGATGGTGCGATGGGAGAATGGGAATGCGGAGGTATGCCTCTCTTGAATTTATTGATGCCAGAAAGTCCACTCTCTGGAGTGCACCTAGAATGGAGGGTCTCCATCTTGAATTTTCTTTGCTGACTCTTTTGTTTAAGAACTTGAAGTTCAGAATGGCCACTGAACTTTTTCGGAACTGTAAAGAAGGTGGAGAAGGTGTGCATTTTTGATCTTGGGGTACTGGCTCTATCATCCCAATGTTCAGGATGTGTTTGATAGCCTTTAAGGTTGTTTGATGCTTTAAGATATCCCTTAATATCTGGTAACAGACGGAACCGGTCTCTCAGGCAGATGGAAACATGATTGAATAGTCCCGGGCGATTGTGTTCCTTACCCAGGTATCGGAAGAGGATGCTGTCCACTGCCGGAGAACAGCTGAAGTCTCCCTCTGATTTTGGATGTTACTGGAGGGATGGGTGGGAAGAGTTGCCAGTCATGTTGAGGACTGGCTTGGCTTGCTGGACTAAGGCTGCTGTTTCCTGTAAGAAGACTGGTTGAACTTGCCTCTTATGCTGTCCTCTGAATCTGTTGGAGCGATGATACATGGGGCTGTCCTTGGTGACAGTTCAGACACTGCAGCTGGTACAGAATGTGGCGGCTTGCCTCCTTATGGGGACATGTCGCCGCAAGTACATAACACTAGTGCTCCGTTTGCTTAAATGACTGTCGATAGTCTTCCGGGCCCAATTCAAGGTGCTGATGATGACCTTTAAAGCCCTAAATGACCTAGACCTCATCTATCTGAGTGATCGCCTGGCTCCCTGTGTCCCGTCGCGGCCTCTGCAATCGGCTGGGGGCGCCTTCATGGAGATTCCAGTTTTTCACCGGGTCTCAACTATGAAGAGGACATTCTCAGCTGTCGCACCTGTGTTATAGAACTCCGTCTCCCAGGAGGTCCACCTGTGTTGAAGCCTGGTGGCCTTCCAGAAGCAATGGTAGACCATGTTGTTCCATCGGGCTTTTGGCAGTAGGGACTGAACTGGGGTGTGTGTGTGTGGTTGATTCTAAGGGGGAGGATGGCCTGGGGGATGGGGGGGAATTAGGTGGGAGATTGTTGGAGGGTGGGTGTGGGTTGGGTCTTGGGGGGATTGTATGGGAGATTGTTGGAGGGTGGGTGTGGGTTGGGTCTTGGGGGGATTGTATTTAAAATGTTTTTATATTGTATTTTATAACAATAAATTTCAAGTCGCCCTGAGCCTTCAGGGAAAGGCAGGATATAAATGTTAATAAATAAATAAATCTCTCTCCAAGACTGATGCTGCCTTTGGTCCCTAAAGTAATGTCTAGGGTGAAAGGACTGTTTCAGAGTCGTGAATGATGAGTTGCACGGAGGCTCTAATTTCTTTGTGGGCTCTGTAGTCAGGGCCTTGTCCTCTGATTCTCCAAACAGCTTGGAAAGCCTTCTACTAGGTCTTTTAGATTTTCTGGGGGACTTGAATCCTTTCCATCCCTGGGCTCTCTTGCAGCCTGGACCTGGTACCTGGAGTGCCTCCCATACATATTATCCTTCTTTTTACGTGGGCTGGTGGATCGCTGGAGGAGCTAGAGGAGGAACTGACTAAAGAGGAAGATGATGGGGAAGGGGAACCCTTGAGGTGGAGTCTGCACTTCTTCCCCTCACTCCTTCTACTGGTGGAGCTTTGCTCTCTAGCCCTCTTCGTGCTTGGATGGTGCCTTGCAGATTCCTGGCTGAATGGGGTCTCTGTGAGGGCTAGACTGGGTGCTTGAATGCAGGGAAGCGTTGTCACACGCAGGGAAGCTGGGGTTCATTTTGTAACCCAAGACCTGCCTGACAAAGGATTCTATGATGTTCAAAAGCTTGCATAGCTCCACCTCCTGTAGTTGATCCAATAAAAGATATCACTTTACTACTTCACCTCTATTGTCTATATATGGGACCAACACAGAAAACCCTACTTTCTCTGCGGCTCTTTTCACACGGGTGCCACCCGCAGTGCGTGTGTGGTTGCAGGGGATGTCTGTGGGAAGGGCGCCCATGGTGGGTGGTGGTGCATACGTGCATGCTCCCACGTTCCACCCATCACCCATGCACGGAGCAACGGGCTCCAATGTCAGTTGCTCTGTGTGTGGAGGTGGGTGTACATCCATGAGAATGGCCGTACACCCACTTTCACCTACCATGGACGCACGCCCATCCCCACCGCGGTCTGTTTGAAAAAGGCCTACATCTCCCACAGGGTCTTTCTTGCTCCATATAATGTGGCCAATGGCCCAGAACAGGCTGACAAGCACTGTTCTAGGCCTTCTGCTGCTGACACGACCCATTCAAACAATGAAGACGGGAGAGGACCCGCTGTGAGCCCACTCTGTGGTTGCTTTAATCATACCTGCAGTTGAACAATGCAGTGTAAGGCATTGCTTCTTTGCTTACTCGGCCCAGCATCCTGGGATACATATGTTGCTTCCGCAGTAGTCCCATGTCTTGACAGCCTGGGGAGCTAGAGCCCAAGATTCAAATTGGAAACTCCCAAATGGCAGTGGCCCTTTTCACATGAGACGCACCACCCATCCCCATGCAGTTTCGCTGCGTGGGGATGGATGGGGGCGCCCGTGTGGATACCGCGGGGGATGGGTGGGATTGCGTGTAAGCTCCCGCGCTACACCCACTTCCAGCCACCTCCACCCACACACGGAGCAATGGGTTCCAATGCCCGACGTTCTGTGGATGGAGATGGGTGGAGGTGGAGGGGTGTCTGTGGGAACGGGCGCACACCTACCTCCACCCATCGTGGTCCGTCTAAAAACAGCCAAAGATAAGAGATATGCTAGGCCGGCTCTGGGGCTTTTAATTTTTAAATTCAGCTATTTTTATAGAGCCTTCTAATTGTAAAGGCATTTGAAATCCCCTGAACAATACAGCATTAGGAAACAGTATAAGGACCATTCAAAACGTCTGTAAAAGTTAAGCTTTAAAGCCACAGCAAATGCATACGGCAATTTCAAAAACTTGTTGGGAACACAAGATGGTTGCCATTAATGTATTATCTTCCTGGGGGGAAAGGATATAGAGAGATCAAAAGAGACAGTGTTTCCCCTCCCTAGCAATTTATTCCGTTTAAACTACCAATTCATTTCTGGATATAAATTTCAGATTTGATTGAAATCCCCAAACCCAGACACAGGCAGTTTTTACACAGACGTGGGGGGATGGGTGTGCGCCGACAGTGAGTGGAGGTGGGTGTGTGGCCTTCTCCATGGGTGCACACTCACCTCCACCCACGGAGTCTCCTCCGGTTTGCCGGATGGCTCTGTGGGTGGAGGTGGCTGTTGCACGGGAGCGCACATGCACCCCTACCCACCGCCCATACTGTTTGCACAGATGCACCCCCACTCCCCCACCACTGCGGCATTTGCACAGACGTCCCCCCACCACCACACCTGCACACCCAACGGTGGGGGTAAGAGGTGGGGAGGGTGTCCGTGCAAGAACAGCCATACTGGAGTCTAGGGCAATATATCTTTTCATTTGGCGATGCCAGAATATGGTGCTGTATTTTAACTTTAAAATTATATTGCAGACAAGCAATTAGATGGTGGTAAACATTGTAAGTATCTAGTTCTGTGTATCGTACACAAAGTTTAAAATATCCGGACACTGGAAAGGATCCTCTCAGTCTCGGGGGTTTATTCATGTACAGACCGAGATGTTTATTTATTTTTCCTGCAGTAGTAATGGGAATTTATCTCTAGAATGTTTTGTCATTTTGCTTTCATGCTGACTATGTATCATCTGTATATCCATGGACCTCACTTTATGTAGGAAACACCTGCAATTAGAAACACCACCAATGACTTGTTTATTTCTCCTGAAGAGAAATCAAACCAGCAGTTCACATTCAGCTGGTCTGAAGGCAAGTGTAAAAAGCCAGAGAATAAATTCATATTAACTGTTACAAATATATCCATCTACACCCAGACCAACTAGCAACTGAAACTGATGAATCCACTGAAATGTAATTCCAAACCCACCAGCGTCTGTCCTCCACTAGTAATAAAGTTAATGCTTTTCAATAACTGAGAGGCTTTGGAATGCCAATTTCTATTTAAGGAGGGCTTGGTTTGCAATAAATAAATAAATAAAAATAGCAAATGCTTTTTCTTTCAAAATGTCAAACAGAGATTTTTAAAGAGCAAGCAACATTCCAGCAAGCCAGACAGGACAAAACTCCAATCAGATAAATGGTCTATGTAATGATTTTGAACTGAGGGTGCCTCAGGTTTCTTCAACGAGTTGTAGTATAGGTTTTGGCACAAACAGTCTGATATGTTCAAGCTTACATCTCTTTTACTGCAGACAAGAAATTCACTAAAATAGATAAATAATGAATGTGGCCAGGGATCTCTGCTGGTATTACTGCTGGTTCTGCAAGATGCTGGAACAGAAACACAGAATGCTCCATGTTTTTGTTATTAATGAATCCTTGTTCTCCTACAATACAATGGCTTCTGTAGCACACACAATATAAGTTTCAGCTCTCCGAAAGTGCCAGCAAATTGCAGAAAGATAAGTTACGAAGACGTACCTAATTTGCTGTGATGAATTGTGTGCATGCTTCAGTGATCAAAACTGCAGCTGAGACCTATTATATTTAATGATCTAGACGTTTCTTTTGAAAACACTCAGGCATATATTGTTATGTCTGGACAAGCAACCCAGTTTTGCTCTAGCAGCAAGCAAATGAAGACACTGCATTTACAAAAGTACACTACACAGCCGTTTTCATGAGCCATTTAAATCATGGGGGTGAAGTACGCTTAACTACTTCCTTAGATTATGCTTATGCTAGGTCCCCTCAGATGCATCATTTTAGGATCCTTTAAAACCAAATGAGTTATTTTGGAGGAGAGCGACATCTCGAGGTGGAAGCAGAGCGTATCAGCTTTCTGATCATGTACAGCAAGGAAAGCCCAAGGAAACTGAACCAGTGGGTTTGTTAGCTATGTTCACTCTTTCTCAGAGTCACAGAGATACAAAGTTATAAGAGAGAAACTCTGGAGGAAAAGCTGGTTTCTTGCTTTTATTAGCAGGAATCTAACCATAGGCCTTAAGAATTTTCAATCTGAAACAGAATAGATTGGGTTGTGTTTTTTTCTGAGGCACTACTACCCACCTGTTAATAGGGAGGAGATGAAACACCTAAACACATGCACCAAGGACAAGAGTCTGCAGGCATAAAAAAACTCCTTTGCACTCTGTTACAATGAATTCATTCCAGAAAGCATTCCCTCCGATGCCCTCACTGAAATATTCCCTTCTGCAATATATGGTGCCAGCTGACACCCCTGCAAACCTGCTGGCATCTAGCACCCACAGATGCAAGATGATTACTGCCTATGGAGAGAGGCCAAGGCAGGAACCAGGCACCCTGTACCTCTCTCCATACTGGCAAGTATCGTTGGACCCCTAGACAGGTAGAGACAAAAGATAGCCTTACAGCTGAAACACAGGGCTAGCAGTTGGAGGGTTTGGGCTCTATTAATACACGGCATTGGTCAATTTATTAACTTCTCAGATTCTCTTTCCTCAGCATTAAAATGAGAATAGATTATCTACCCTAGAAGGGTTTGGGGAAGATTACTTTATTAGCATTCATACAATGTGATGAGATCTGGTAACAGAAGGTGCTACCGAAATGCAAAGTAATTATTTGCATTGATGATAACGACACATCACATTTTTGTCACTATGGATTCAAGAGCTAGCTGTCTCTCCACCTCAGTCAGTCTGATCACAGCTCTGTTGTTCATTGTTCAACAAGGTGGAATGAAATACACACCCACCCACCCCTGCAACTGTCTCGGGGAGAACAGCTTTTAAAGTACCATTTCATTCATCTGCTGAGCCATAAACACCATCACATTGGTAAGGTGTGATGGTGTGTGTTAAAGAATGAAGAAAAGGTATTTGTTAATTGTTGACATAACCAAATTAATTTTCAATACACAGACTTTTTTCTACCCTCTCCTGTGAGCTCTGATGCAATGTTACTGACTGGCACCACTGAAATGCCAACTTGCATTTTTCATCATTAATTTCTCTCTAAATGTCATTAGTAATTGTTATTGCCAGACCAGAGAGTGCAATCTGGCCTTCTAGGGAGGAAAAAAAACCACAACTTTCACTTCTTCTGTGTTATCTCCTTTTGAATGACTATTTAACAGTAATATACTGTAATACTGCATACTTGATTTCCAGCGAGAAAGGAAAATTTTAGCATATCAGTAGCAGAAACATGCCAGTTTCATTTACTTACATCAGTACAGTATAAATAGATCTTCATTCTGCTGAAAATGAATACTTAATTGTTTATTTAGAGATGTCTTAAAATGACATCTTTTGAGAATACTAACAAAGTCTTAACCAAAAACAATTTATACACTCTTTATTAGGGCCCTTATGTTTTATAGTCTGGGTCCAGTTACTGTGAAAGTTCCATCACTAGCACTTTCCAACTGATCACCATTTTGTGAAAGAGGCAGAGAAGTGGTCTTTCAGCTTCACGGAGTGTTTTGAATACAGTAAGTACCACGGCAAAGGGTACACTCAGGGTATTTTCAGACGATACGTTGGCCGTTGGCCCCGTACCGGCACCAACGGCTTCGTTCCCCGCCGGGGTCACCCCGTAACGGCACAACAGACGTGCCGGG
>QEPC01009579.1:2424212-2457984 GCA_003113815.1 Sphenodon punctatus
CCCCTGTGCTGTGGAATTCGCTCCCGGAGGAGGCTCGGCTGGCTCCCACTCTCCTGCTGTTTCAGCGTATATGTAAAACCTGGCTGTTCCGTCAGGTTTTTGGCGGGGGGTGGGGATGGGGATGGGGGCTTTCCCCATGTAGTGTATTTTAAATTGTTTTAAAATTTTATTATTGTTTTAAATGAAATGTTGTTCGCCGCCCCGGGCTGCCCTGTGGGCAGGAGGGGCGGGATATAAATTTTAAATAAATAATAAAAAATAAATAAATAGTTAGTTAGGAAGTAGAAGGGGAGAATTAGCCACCATGTTCCCCAAGAGTGAATAAGGGACAGGCAAGGAGAGCATGGCAGTGGTAGCAGCTCTTGACCACCACCATGCCCTTCCTGTTTGCCCCTGTTTACATATCACAACAGCTACCTGCATGGTTGACCTGGATGTCCACTTGGGCTCATCATACAGAGCAAGCAAGTAAACACATAGCTGCAGAATTAGGGTTTAAAATACACGTTATGCTGGGTGGATGTTTCCAGTGTGATGTGTATTAACACCCTAAACGACAACACAGCCCAGCATTATCAGTTGCATAGATGGAAAAGACTCATTAGATCATGTCCATCCTCTTAGAAGGGTAGGCTACATTCCCTCTTTGGAAGGCACATCAAATACTAAATGGATATTACACTTGATTATAGGTAAAAGGCTGCTCTGCAAATGAATAAATCAGCTTATGGTCTGAACCAAAGTGCATTGAAATCAATTGAAAGAATCCCACACATTTGATTGGCTCTGTATCAAGCCCTAGTGAACAATTAGTGACAAGATATTCATACATAATGCTGTGTAGCTCATACAGTGATTTTGGCAGTTTAAAATCCGCAGCTTTTGATATATATTAAAAGTGGGGGTGAGGGGAGAAAGGGAACAGTGATGCTAGCCAATGAGCCAAAGCATCCTCTCTACTTCCAACATGTCCACATTTAGAGAAACTTGGCACTTAACATGACAGCAAATTCTTCCAGTGAAGCTCCCATGATTTAGTGGTTTGACATATCTCCAGATTTTTACAGAAAAGAAAGCCTTTTCTTCATAGCAGGCAATAAAACACCTGAACACCTGTTCCAGGAAGGAACTGGCAGGTACTCTGCTCCCTCAGTACCTGCATTATTTGTGGGTTGTTTATTATATCCCTTGCTTTAGTTTTCATCAGTTGTAATCATTTAAGAGGAAACAGTATGATTAACAGCACACAAGCAAACAGCGGGAATTAATCCTTTAAGCACAAATACTTTAGTGGTTAGGCAACAGCTCCTAGCAAAACAGTGGGGCAATGAACACAGATGAAAACCATCCTTGAGTTTCTTCTAAAACCACTATTCATTCACAATTTGCTTAATGCAATTCTTAGCAAAAGCAATTAAGCACAGATTCAGCTGCTCTGATTAAGAACACAATTTGAACTATCAACACCTGATGTGTGTCATGATTTAAGACTATCTTCTGACTTGGCAAGCTTGCCTACTTCAGCACAAGTAGCGAAGGCAAATGTTTCAGTGGGCAAATTTCTTCCACTAGTTCATTTCCAGTGTAAGGGTGTGCGATTTCAATTCTGCTATTCACTACTTCAAAAAGCGCATTCAGAAGCTAATGATCAATTTGAAGCAGAGGGTACTAGAGAGAGATCATCCTATGCTTCACAGAGGCTTCTTTGGTTTTTCTGTAGCATGAATAAGGCTAAATTCAAATTTAATTTAACTCCAGAGATAAGTTGTCACTTTTCCTTGTTTCATTAAATAGATTCTAGTATGAAAGCTGAAGTACTTGAGAACCAAAGTATTAGAGGTTATGGATAAATTTACTTCTGTAAAGTGTCATTAGTTGGGAAAATATTTACGTAGCAGGCAGCTTTTCAGAGATGTCAAAGTTTGACTAGATATCATCCTGTGGGTTGAGAATATAGAATACTCTACTAATCTGCTACAAAGCATATTGTATAACCATCGAATCATAGCGTCGGAAGGTCATCTAGTCCACCCCTTTGCTCAATGCAGGGAATTGCTAAGATATACCATATTCTTTCACCAATTCTCTTCCTCTCCTAGCATGCTCTGTGCATGGATATGGTGTGGTATATTTTTTTGAAATTGGGACCCAGATCCTGAAAAACATTTATGAGAGCATTTAACTTTACTCCTCTGCACAGTCCTACAATTTGAATGGGATTATACAGGGGACTAAAGTTAAACACTCCTGTAAGTGATGGTGGGACAAAAGCCTACATTTTATTATTTTCTTCTGTCTTGTTAGGGTGTTAATGGCACACCCTTAAACCAAGAGATCAAAATCTCTTCTAACTTACCCTCGCATCTATAAGGCTCCTCTGGATTTACACCAGCCTAACTCACAACAGAATTGTCACCAAGTCGGAAATATATTCTTTTCCCCCTGTGAAAGTACTGACCTTTTAAATTAAGGCTCATTTGCTCATGTAGCTTAACTACATGCAACTTTAAAACTCTCATGTTAAAAACCAACACCTTTTATTTAGAAATTAAAAAGGTTGGGGGAAAAAACCATACTACTGAAGCAGCAAATTGTGTTTTTCCTATAGCTACTGAAATGTGAATTTACAATAGCAATTAATTTATTTATTTGGATTTCTATCTGGCTCTTCCTCAAAGTCATGGACCCAGGGCACATTACAAATAAAATCAGATACATATGTACAAAAAAATAATAATCAATAAAGCCAAATAAACTTGGAAGTCCTCACACCCCGTCTCCTTTATCATGCAGTCTATATATTACACATACCATGTCATGTACCAATGAAATTTGCAGAAATTTCTAACTTTTTTTTTTTTTTTAAAGTTGGTATGTTCACGATCTCGTCATTGTTTTATAGACTACGGGGCTGCAGTGGAAAGTTTTGCTTGCTAAAATTAAGCATTAAGGACAAAATAGTCAAACTACTTATGAGCTCTTAAATTCTAGTCTTTCAGCTGAAAGAAAGAAAGAAAGACTGATATGACTTCAATTATTTTGATTTATACCAGTGTGACAGCAAGATCAAAATCAAACCCAAAGTCTATGGAAAATTAAATTAATCTATCATTAGACTGATTTTATATAGAGAGATGTTAACCTATTCTTAAAATTGCAGTTTTGAGAGGCTGGAAGCACTCTCCAGATGAAATAGATAGCAGCTGAATAACCAATTCACTGGGCAAGTCAAAATGTATAGAATTTAAATTAACAAACCAAAAATACAACAAGCAGCCAGCAGTTGAGAACAGGCAGACTATAAATAAGCAACTCATGACCATATTGACCCTAAATAAGGTTAGTAGTTAAAAAATCTTCAGCAATCTGAACCTACTCGCACTGTCTGGGTTGCATGTAAGACCGGGAAAACCATATAGTTTATGCCTCTTTGGTTGAGACATTTCAGTTGATAACAATCTCCAGCTTCCATGTAAACAGCTAATCTAAGTCACCACGAAACACAAGGTTAAAACTGTGCAGTTAAATATTGAATTTTCATTCAGACAACACCATTTGAAATTACTTGCATAATTATCATGAGCACAGGAATTTTAAATGCACACAAATCCTGAGTAAAAACTGGAAAATTACAATTATAATATAGGTTATCTGATGAAAGCTGCTATTTGCATAGAATTTGCTATGCACAACACTTCAGAATTTAAACACTATGTAATTAAAATAGTTAATTGCAAAAACCACTTGGTCGTTAGGCCTACCATTTAACAAGGTTTTCTGTATTTGACCATCTGATTTTAAAAGGTTAATGCAATGACCTAGGAAGCCACTGCACCCATTTTAATTGTGCTGGCATTTTGACCAAAGAGCACTTGCAAAGGAAAAGTGGGGGAAGGGAGCGGGGGAGGAATCCAAGCTTGCTGTTACACACACAGTTGTCATCCTCAAACCCGTACAGTGAGAAAGCAGTAAAGCACAAAAACAAAAACTGCTGACTTTATTAAAATATTAACAAGGTATAGTTAAAACTTTTGTACACTTATGCAAATGAGGTTGCCAGAACAAGGGAAAGAAGAGGTTCCCCTGAGAGAAAAAATATAAAATCAACAAAGTGAAAAGATCAACCATCCTTCCACAGCATGACAGCACGACACAAGAGGCAGCAGCTTGGGAATTCAGCTAGATAAATAAAACCCCTCCAAAGTTTAAGTAAATCATGGTTTATAAAGCTAATAGATTTAAATGAGGCATACAGTATCATTCTATAAAAAGATTATATTTACCAGGGGACAGTGGCAGCATTTTGGTAGAAGTGCTAAACAGGTAAAATATGTATGATGAAGGCCAGGCGGAGAACCTCTGTGTTTACTGTTTAAAAGTTAAAGATCTGGAGGTAAATTTTCCAGAGATAATCAGATATGCAGGGGTTTGCGCTGTTGCTGGATTAGCACAAAGTTAGAGAAATAAAGAAGGTTCTCCACATTTAAAGAGGTTTAATACTGAAGGTCAAAACTTAATTTAAAGCACAATTGATCCAACACTCACATAACAAGTTCTACTCCTGAGAAATCCCCTTATATTAAGTGTTGCACTGCCTCTGTTCAGGCACAACTTGCATAAGGGGTGCAGATGTCCAAGAGGTAATTGTCAGTCTTTGTGCCTCAGGCAGGCCTAATGTCTCCAGGAGAGCCAGGGAGTGTGGAACACAACAGCCCCTCCTAGCCCCACTGAAAGGATACAAGGAATGTTTCCGCCTGAATGTGCAGAAAGGAGGCAAAGGAGCCCTTTCTTACAATTTGGGATGGCTGTGGGACTCACTCATTTCAGCAGTGAGACTGGCCTGTCATTACCTGCTATTCAAATTGGATACTCACTCCCATGCTACAGCAGTTGTGAAGGGGCTGATTAGTGCAGCATACACATTTTGCTATTGTGCCTCGATGGGCAAAACAGCTTCATTCTTTTCCTGTTTTAATTTGGGGGGAAAGGGAGGATGTCATTATGTTAACTTTAGTTTTTGTATGATAATCACTCCTTAAATTATTAATCTATAAAAGGAAATTATTTACATTGTGCTTGACGTAGACGTGTCAGCGCACTGCAATGCTACTGTCAAGAGAAATAATCATAGAGAATCATTTTATCTGTCGTGTCTTATTTATTTATGCCAGTCATGCTCAGAGAGCCCTTTTTCCTGATGGCACCCAGGGAGAAAGAGAAACTAGGAGAGCTTTCTGATGTTGCAGAGAGAAAACATGGGGTTATGCATCGGTTAGAAACATGGTCTAAGCATTCTGCCATGACAATGTGGTTATTATACACAAACAATACAACCGGCCTAAACAACACCGTGTTTTCGTAGTTACTCGTTTTAAAAACATACCTGAAGTTCCGTCTGAAAGAAGAACTTCTGTGGGCACTGGGAACAATCATAAATTTTATCCTCCTGTCCATGGACTGCAAAGATATGTTGCTGCAGCTTATTTGCCTGTACAAAAACTGAAATACAGCATGGTGGTCAGAGGCTACGTTTGCTCTAGGTAAATCACACCTCTCCTATTGCCCCACATTTATTACTGCTATAATCCAAAAAGGTACAGTGATATTTATCAATAAATAATTGATATTTTTGTTTTAGTACAATTATTTGCCAGAACTAGACAATATTAATAATTTAGGTTTTACAGGCTGATGTTTAGCTTGGTCATAATAGATTCTAAATATCATACAGATTTCTGATATTCTGCACAACACACACACCCTCCCATCGGGAACTGGGTGAACCAAACTGTCCAATAAAGAAAAGATGTCACACTTCTTCCAGAAACATCTGAACCAGATGTAAGAGATCCCCACCCCCACCCCAAAATTATTTATAATCCAGGAGAATTAGAGCAGAAGAAGTCTTAGGGGACTAGCTGGGGGAAAGTGTGGCCAAATGCAAGACTTCTCAAAGACTAGAAATAACAGCCTTACCCCCTCAAGATGCTATACTCTTCCTTCACTTCCAAAGGGCTTATGCCAGCAGAGCATATTAAGGATTGAGCTGTAAATGTGACCCCAGAATGGGGTAGCTATTGTCACAATAAAGTGTTCCTAAACTGTCAAATACACAGCTTCTTGTCAAATACCATCAATATCATTTCACCTAAGTGCTTTCAGTTGGGAATCAAAAGTTTCCCTGATTTTGACATCAGAATTTCAAAGTGAAACACACTAATTCTGAAACAGCTAGCTGGCTAAAATAATTGTAAGATCTACTTCATGTAGACATTTATACTGCTGTCAATAGGAAACAGGTGTGAGTCTATCTGCGTGTATATAAATGAGCATTCTGTGGGTGAACATCCTTGTTAAAACTATACAATGTTAGAGCTTGAGCCCACAAAAGCCCATATTTACATGATTACCCCCATTCTAAGTTGACCATGAAGTTGACCAGGTATCTTGCATGAGCAGGGCTTGTAAGAGAAAGTCCACTGTTCGCAAAAGCTGCATTTAGGAATGTTTCCAATTTCCCAAACAACAATTGCCATTTAAAAAGGCCCAGACTCATTAGCGGTCATTCAGAGAGCTTTGTGACTTTGAAAAATGCGATATGGTGTCAGAAATCAAAAGACTGTTCTTCAGCTAGCTCCAGTTTTAGACAGATGATATTTTAAACATTTCCTAGCAGAGGATTTTTTTTTCCTAAGGAAAGGAATACTGTATTTAAAAAATCCCCTGTGTGTCATTTCTGGATCAAGCCATGCACACTGAGGCTTGTCTAGGTCTTACTGTCTTACCTGTGAAACAAACAGGGCATTTGAATGTGCCTCCCATCCCCTCAAAGCTGTGCTCAATCAGGTGACACAGAAGCTTTGCTGGAGAGTCAAACATCTGGTTACACAGCTTGCACTCATGATTGATGCCTTCCTCTGCAAGGTTCAAATGATACAACTTGTTAGTGACACAGCAGATTAGTGTCTGAAATGCAGTAGTATGCTAGAAATAGTAGTGCTGGATTGCACAGATTCAAGGACCCAAAGACATTACAATTTCTATGTCCCCATTACAAAAGCATACATAGTCACTTGCACAATGCATTCAGGTGTACAGCCGCAAGTCAAATTTAGGGGCATTTATTTTCAGCTGTGATGAAAGTGACGCTGTGATCAAACCACCAGAAACATATACTCCTGCTCACAGGCTTGTGACAATATTATACTTATCCACCTTGCATCCTACCACAAAGACAAAACATCACTGCTGTGGGTATATATTATTAAATACTCAAACTACATTTAAAACAAATGTAACAGTGTGAGTTCAGCCAATATCACCAAAAGCAGCCTGAAATGACATCTTCAGCTCAGGCTGCATTGTGACTAGCAATAAGAAGCAGCAAAGAGTGTCAGGGAATATAAGGAGTTCATGGTAGTGTCACTCTTTTTTTATTATTGTTGTTTAGTTCAAGTTTAAGTGAGATTCAAGGCTATTATTGGTATTCAAATGACATTTTTGTATGCAAGTTTCTTTTGGTATATATTGTTTTTAAGCAATCTTCCATGAAAAGATATTGGATCTACTATACCTCTTTTAAAAAAATCATTACCTTTCCTCTTTATCCAGTGGGTAACTATTCCCATTTTCTATCAGCATATTACGCTACTATATCCAATTTGCGTTTTTAAATGTATTATGCAGTGAGGGCTATAGCAGATATATTGGACCATCATTTCCAAAAGATCCCTACGAACACGATACATAATATGTAACATTTTGTGTGAGCACAAAACAACAGGAAACAGAGTAATGCTGTTCTATAGGTATAAATGATATTTGCTTCAAATGTGCAAAAAGATATGCACGCAATTTTTCAGGTGGCTTTATGGATGCCTGATGAAAAACTGTTCCACCACAAACAACATACACAGGATGTAAAATTCTCATTAAAATATACAACGAAGATACAAGTAACTTTTGGCTTGCTATATATACAAATGGTTTTATTTTTATCAATAAAACCACATCTAACATTTTTTATTTCCAGAACAGAAGAATGATTACAATCTGTTATAAACTAGTCTCTTACCAAATATATTTTGCTTTTAAAGAGCACACAAAATCTCAACTTCTAATTGCTGTTCTATTACTTGGTTTAGAAGTTTAAAATAGCTGAACAGAGGTTGATCTTTTTTTTTCCCCTCCAAAAAGCTGATAACCACTTGAAAGATCTCAAAACTCTTTACAAAGTTATCAAGCTAAATATTAGTAGTTCAGTAACAGAGCAAATGTAGCAGCCATTATGTACTTAACTTAATACATTTTCTTCCCCTCCTCTTTCTCACACACAGATGTTAGAACCTGGCTCTAGGTTGAAAATGGGGCTGGCAGGAAGGATTGGCGGTGTGTAGATGAAATGAATTCCCACAGCACGTGTCTCTTAATGGGTCCTACTCTTATCATAAAAATATTTTAAAATGTCTTTAAGTGGTGCCTGCTTGGTACAGTGATGAGCTACTGCATGTGACTGTGCTAGGAGCGGTCCGTGCAACTCCAAATACAGGTAGGTATACTCTTGAAGAACATCTTGTAATAGATATTAGATACTGTACGTCCCACACTGCCTGTAACCACAGAGAGAGCTGAATCCTGGCAACAAGAAATGCTTCAGGAGAGAAAGCAGCAGCCGGCAAGCATGGGTAGCTCCTGCCACCAAGGGATACTCATCATCAAGCCCACAATATTTAAGGCATTACCATAATACTTACCACAGTATTTAAGGCAATTTTTTCTACCCTGCAAGAGAGCAACCGAACCAGAAGGGGTTGCCTCCTGACCATACTCACACCCTGGGGCCTGACCAGCAACATGAACTCATGAATCACCTGTAGCAAGCAACAGTCCCATCCTTGCCTGAGCTTGGGAAGGAGAGGAGAGGGGCGGGAAGTGTCAAGGAGCAGGGTTACTAGAGTTAGACAGTGCAAAATCAGCAAAATCCTGGACGTTCCCTTGCTAGCCTTATTTGCATGGTGGCGAATGCAGAACGTGTGACATAAATGTCACTGGGGTTCATCTACAATGTGGGCCAGAGAGGAAATGTTGCCCTTTTCGTCTGTATTATTTGGCAGAGAAAGAAGAAGATTGTTGGAAGTGGAAAGGAGGCAGACAGGTGATGCTGGACAGAAAAAAAAGGGATGGTTGGAAAGGGAACACAGAGGAAAACTAAGAAAACCTAGTTGTAGGGAGACCAAGGGTAAAAACAAACATGACATGGGCCTGCATTGGCCCACTGTGGCCCGGGACTCACCTGCACATGTGGTCTTGCACTGCCAGATGTTGGCCTGGGACTGACCTGAGGGTGGGGGAAAGCAGGCAGCTGTGTCCTTGGAAAACGTTCCATTCTGTTCCTGCTCCTGTTCAACATGTATACGCAGCCACTTGGTGAGGTCATGAGATGGTATGGGGTGCAGTGTCATCACTATGCTGATGACAGCCAACTCTACTTCTCATTTTCGTCCGACCCAGACCCGGCAGTCTCGGTGCCTACCCAATGTCTGGCGGCTGTTAGGGACTGGAGGAGGGCGAGCCAACTGAAACTAAATCCCGACAAGACGGAGGTGATGGTAATGGATAAGGCAGTGGATGTGGCGGTTCCCATCATTGATGGGATTCACCCTCCACTGGTTTCCCACATTCGCAACCTGGGCACGCTCCTCGACCCACAGCTTTGCCTGTATCTCCAGGTGGGGGCTGTGGCAAGGAGTGGTGTTTCGCCAATTACATCTGGTGCGACGGCTTTCGGATAGTGACCTGGCCACTATCATCCATGCCTTCATTACCTTGAGACTGAACTATTGCAACATGCTCTACGTGGAGCTACCCATGGTGATGGTCAAGGGACTGGTTTTTTTGGTGGGTTTTCCTGGTTTCTTGCCTTCTCTTTTAATGTATTGTTTTGGTTTTATGCATTTTATATGTTTTTTAATGTAAGCCGTCCCGGGCTGCTTGGAGCAGGAGGGGCGGGGTAGAAAATTGTTTGATAAATATAAATAAATAAATAAATAAAACCTCTGAGGAGGCAGTCAGCCACCCATGTGGGTCAGCACATTTTTTTTCAGCCCTGCCATCCCCACCTCAGGGCAGTGGCAACTATGGCCAAGTGCCATGACTGTCCATCATGGTGGAAGCAGGACAGTGGGAGTGGGTCGGGGTCAGTTGCTCACACATTTGTTGATCTCCCCACCCTACTGGGGCTGTGAAGGCCGCAGGCCGGCTCTCTGACCATGGGCACATTTGTTTGGTACCCCAATCTGTGTGTGTCTGCTGTTTCCCGCCCCAGGGAGCCGCCACGCCACTAGCACGTCAAGTAAACCCACTCTCCATTTTGACCACCCCAGAAATCCTCTGGTGGCAAAAACTAAAGGTGGGGGGGATTACAATTAGTGCATGAGCATGGTATGGGATCTTCAGCTTCCCATCTGGGCAGCCACAAAAGATGGGGAGATGTTTCACCATTAAATGTGTGCATGCATTAAAACTATATCTTCCTGTCTGCTATATGCCCAAATTGGACCTGCTGGATAAAACTCTAATGTGTGAAATTTCAATCCTGAGTGAATTTGTATAGTTTAGTAAAATAAACTCCTGAGGGTAGAGGAGGAGAAGGAGCATTGTGACAGAAGTGCTGAAGGCCCCTTAACCAGGGGAGAGCATCAATGTAGTATTGTAAACATGTAGACTACAAAGCAGATCCTCCACTAACAGAATGAATTCCAGCCACTAGGAAATCAGAGAAACCATGTTTTGGCATTCATTTGCTAGACTCCATATGCTGAAACCCATTCACCGGTGATTCATATACAAGATGCTTTCTCAAATGAGCATGGGCATTCATAAATACACACAGACAGATACAACAAGGAATAGGAAAAATGTTTCCTTTGTGTCTACAAGTCCACAATCTAAACACAGCTAAAAATGAAAAATGTGCAATAATTTTTTTTAAATGAAACATTATATTCATGGTGTTCACCTGTTTAATCAGGCAACACCGTCACCTATTACATTTTTTGGGGTCAGTCCCAGCAGTATTTTAAATAGTTAAACCCGTAACACGCAAACTAAAACTAGAATGAAAAATAATAAAACATAATGGGTTCCTGCAGATCTGGAAATTCATCCCACTCGAGGCAAGACCTTTTGATTTGCAAATCCACTTCTGAATTATAAAGGCCTTCTCCTCACCAGTGGGGTTTTTTATTCCACTCCCACAGGAGTCCATTATGTATTTTCTCTGTCTATAAAACCATCCAGGAAGAAAAGGGGGGGGGGGGGAAGGTACCATGGTTAGCATGACAAACGTTTCCCTTTTTATGCATGTACATCCAAAATATGAAAATGCCCAAAGATATAGATAGAATTGCAGCTATAATCACTCTCTTCTCTATGTCGTTTTGCAGCATACAATTTTACATGGGAAATTCAGAGTATCTATAGAGATATACACACACACATCTTTGGAGAATAACTTTCTTGAATTATATAAGATCACATAGGCCCATGTGTGGCAGCTTAGCAGTGATGACAATACAGTGTCTGACAGCCAGAACTCCGTTCAAGCATATGGGGTCGAGCTTTAGTAAGAGAAAACATACAATCATTTCCCTCATTTTCATTCCATTTTTTTTTTTTTTTGGTAACATGACAGGCATCCATAAGAGAGACCTAGGTAACTCGCGTGAATTATGCAGCCCCTCTCATTTGTAAAATAAAATGCAGATTTCTACCACTTGCTGTGCCAGATCTTCTTGTACCTATATGTGGACCTACTGATTTTAACACTGAACAAACAGCCTATTACAAATGTGATTTTTAGGGCTCTGTTTTTTTTCCTAAGCGCAAAATAATAAGAATTAATTTTACACTTCATTTCTCAAAAAAATAAATAATAGGATGTGCTCTTGTTTAAAACAAGCAGGCCTTCTGAATTCTGTCAGGCTGAAACTATGTCAGGCCAAAAGAGGAACAGAGTGCTTTGTGTAAAACTATCATGGGGAGATGATAGTATCCTGTAATGTTCTCAGTACCTACTTTTGTCTCCAAAAGCAATTGATCCCTGGCAGACACATACTTATTTCCATACTGGTCTTGAGGGAAACCAGTAGGAATGAGAGCTGATTATCTGAATCCTGAAGGTGAAACCTGGGTAGTGCCCACTGATGTCAAAGGCAGGCATTTGTATAAAATTTTAGGTACATAATTTACTGCCTGTTAGTGAGGATTAGTGGGTTGCACTGACCCATTTGAACTGCACTGGTGAAGCATGCAAGCTCATTGTTCTTAAGTTCAAATGTATTTGCATGATATTTCTAAATACGTTGATAGGACGCTTAATACCACTTCCACTGTCATTCGGCCCATTTTATAGTGGGAATAGGCTTCTCCATAAAGCTATTTCTGGTGCAGCAATGTGCATTTAATACATATTACAATGAGTCTCTAAGCCTCTAAGAGAACTGACAATAGCAGCCTCCTGGCGAGGATGCAGTATAATTAATAATACTATATTAAACCCATGTACTGTATCAGTTGCATTTCTAATTATAACTACACTAATGGCAATAAAAAAACCAATGAATTAACACTGTCATGCGCTGACATGTTATCAAACCAACGGCAAAGAAGACATTTGAACAATAAAACGACACAATCTTTACTGTTAGTTAAAACTTCTCTGTGCAACTTGATTTAATAAAACAAAATTTTCCCTTAAGGAAGAAAAATAAAACAGTCCCAAGCTGGGCTGTGAAGACATTTAAGACAACCTGACACTCATCCTTGACAGCAGCATGCAAATCCCACACTGTAGCTTCCACAGAACAGTACATTTCTGCTTTGTTGCAGCAAATTAGGATAATAAAAGGGGAAGAGCCTTGCTTGCAATAGTGAGTCACAGAAATCCCTTAGTTAACTGCTTCTAATGCACTTTGATATACTGAAATTCGTTGTAGCAAGCACTGATACACTATATTCACAGAGTATGCATCTTCTTCATTATATCATGTACCATAAAATTTAATGGGGGCTTTGCGAGGACCTCTTTTGCTATTGTAAGAACAAAGAGATACTGAAATAAACACATGCAAATATATTTGTAGGAGAAACAATTCAATTTATTCAATTTATTTCCAAAATATGGGTATGTGAAGAGAGAAATTATTTTTAAAAAACCCCAAACATATAAAAGTGGAGTTTACCTCATGCTGTCATTTATGAGTTTGAGCACTATAAACAGACAAGAAACACAGATAAATGAAATAAGGTCTGACAGTAAAGAAACCCATGTTCCCTGATCACAAAGAATGCAAAGGCAGAGAAAGAAAGTAATAATTTCACTCTAGATGGACAGCACAGTTTTACTATTGATTTGTACTGCAAAGCTGAACATGGAACCATGCTCTGAGCAAAGCAGCATTTAGACTACTAGCAAAGTAATGCTGCAAGCAGAAAGTCGTGGATCAACAAATGTGATTGCTATTACAGTGTTATGGATACTACAAATATGTTGGTTCACCACCCACTTTGTTACTTAAGAAACCATCTTTGCAAAGCATCTGGCCTATATTTCTTGTTAATATTTTTCTAATTAATCCAGGAGGATACAGTTGCGCCCTTCTTTAACCCCCGAGAGTATGCTTTCCAATATCTTTGTGGAAAGATGGGACCCAGGTCTTTTCTCCCAAGTGTCTTTGGGAGACACAAATGAGCTCTGCTAGTCTTCACTTGGCACCAGTGGGACAAAGGCACTCTTCAAAACAGTACCCTGACAATTAAGTAGTCTGGGTTTTGAAAGGCTTGGGATTGATGGCGTGGACAGTGAAAATATCACCTGGGGAACAGGGTGTAGTCCTCTGAGGGTTGCTTGAGGTCAGTTACTATAGCAACACAGAATGAGCTCAACCTTGTAACTGACCCTTATCTTTTTTTGATCTGTGGGCAACTTGGGGCCATAGCTGGAAATCAACTGGAAAATAATCTGGTCACATATCAGAAAGAAAACTATTTATACTTATTTACTCAGGTACAGCTCATATCTCCCTTTGATGCCTTTGCCACATTAAGTGGCCCTTAATGCCTCTGCAGCATTCTGTAAAGCTATGTTGAGTCTTATTCTGTACTATAGCCAAGGTGCAACCACTCACATATGGATCCCTATCTACATTGGTATATGGTTGAATTGTGCCCTTCCAAGCAGTTCCATTGACTCTACCATACATGTTTACATGTGCCTCCTACATGTTCTTCCTAAGTGTAATATTTTACACTTGCATCTGTTACTTATATTCTTTGGTGCTTTATCTCTCAGCTGAAATAGGATGCTGCTTTGACATATATTTATATGATGCAGAATGGCATAACTTTGATGTCTTTTATGAGCGGAAGATTGGTTAATAAAATCCTGTATTCCTTCTTCATTCTTAGGACAATTTTACTATTATAAGTTTTCAAGAGATATGAGAGCTGTCCACAGTGGTTAGAAACATCACTTTAATGAAAAATGATAACACAGGGAGTTTAATATTTTTAGATACTGGATAAGAAAATGCTACACCACATCTGCTTTAAAGCATGTCTGTGCTGGTATTGGACCAACTTTATTTAAAATTATATCAGATATTAGGAGCTAAGGCTAAGGGCTCTCCTTTATATAGTGGTTTGACACAAGCGTATGCTCAGGTATGAGCAACAGCAACCATGATGGAAAAGCTGGTTTGGGAAAGCACTAAAGGTATTTGGGATGACAGTCTCCAAATCTCTTTTCAATTTTCACTGCAGTTAAGAGGGCGCATCCTACAGATTCCCCAGTAACAGACTGTCTATCACCATCTTTGTTGTGCTCATTACACTCATCCTTGGTCCTAAAAAGCTATTCTTTCCCCAGACTACACCAACCTCAGAATAAAGCAGTTTAAAATCTTTTTCTTTTTTTTAAAATCCCCTGGGATCCTCAAGATCAAATTATGTGGAATAATTAGATCCCAAATTATGTATTATATTTGAGGTTTAATGTGTAATTATGAATTGTGTGTGCTTTCACTGTATACTGTGTGTTGTACTTTTCTGGACTCTACATTATTAGAATGACCATTAGAAAGGAGGAGGGTCCCAGAGGTGCTTAATGATACTGTGTAAATTGCATGGGATTTCCTATTGAACAGAAGAGTAGAAGCCAGAAGTTATTCAAGTTTTGCTCCTTTTCAGTGGTAGGTAACAAGATAGTGATTTTTATTCATTAAAGAAGGAAGACAGCTTAAAATATAAATACTGTAGTGTAACTGGTTCGGCACAGGCCCCAGTCAAGGGACAGAAGCCTGGGTCTCAGCCCCACCCCCTGGGACTATAAGGCCGCTTTTATACGAGGCGCTGAAAAGCACCTCCTGAGTCCCGCGTTGAAAGAAAAGCCGCGCAGGGAGTGTTTACATGCTCCCCGCGCTGCCGGAAGTGACGTGCTCCCCGTTGTCGGCAGTGCTGGGGTGGGTGTGGCGGTGCCACTGCTGACAACGGGGGAGCATGTCACTTCCGGCAGCGCGGGGAGCATGTAAACACTCCCTGCGCGGCTTTTCTTTCAACGTGGAACTCAGGAGGCGCTTTTCAGCACCTTGTATAAAAGCGGCCTAAGAGCCTGAAACCTGCGGACGAAGGCAGTAAGTCCCTAGCTCTTGGAAGGAATAGGGCTGTAAGAGAGAACGGTTCTACCCAGGGAGCTCTACAGAGTCCTGATTGGAGGCAACGAAGCTGTCTGGAAGAGTAAGGTATGAGCTGTGCTATGCTTGTTGTTTATGAATAAAACAGCTGGAAGTACTGGAACCTGCTGGAGTCGTTTTGTTTTGAACCACCTCTAATTCCCCAACCATGGCAGACTGAGCGCCCTCACACACGTAGTGGAGAATGCAGGCACCGCTGGAGTTGGACCTCTGAATCCCTGGGATGGGACCAGCTAGGGCAGATAAGGGAAACGGCAAGGCAACTTGCTCAGTGGCTGGTGGGCCAGCAACACAAATGGTAGCAGAAGCAACAAGAGGTTCATGCCCAGACCCATCAACGGTTGCTGCAGCAGGTGCAGAGGTAGTTTACAGACCTGGATGCTGACCCAGTAGACCACTATGATGCAGCCGAAGGAGGGTTGGTGGATCCAGGTCGATGGAGCCAAAGGCATGTTTGCCCTGAAGGCATGTTGGGAGTGCAACTAGCTGGAGCACGTAAGCTCACAGAGGTTGGGGGGCTCTATGCTTCCAAGGGGACAACCTGTGGCTGGGGAACACTGGACAGTAGCCAAGGAATTCCAGTGGCAGGGGCCCACAGCCTCCTGTAGCTCCCACCTGACATCACTGTTGGTATATGGGAACCCTTCGGAAGGGGCCGCAGCCAGAGCCCAGCAACGGGAAGGGCCATAGGACGTAGGACAGGTAGGTGAGCGCCAGGTTCGCCCCCTGGAGCAAATAAAGTGGCAGATGTAGATAGTGCAACAACAGCTAGAGGGCATCTGGAAGGAGGTGGAGCAACTAAGAGTCTCCCAGAAGTGGATCCTGACTTAGGCTACCAGAACAGAGCATGAGTTAGTAGGCTCCAGGTGGAACTAGATGCCCTGAAAGACTTTACACCATGATCCAGGCTGGTGGCAGACTGGCTTGGCCAGAAGGACTTGGGAGACTGAGGGGGGGGAGGGCGGGGCTGTGGGATAGGCCACATCTATGCGATGGGGAAATACAGATGTTAGATGGACACGCCACTGGGGGCCCAGCACTTTGGGGCAATGGTGGAGCTGGGACAGAAGCTGTCTGACAAAAGGGACTCCAATCTAGGAGAGTGTGCAGCTTTGGGATGCTGAAGGGCAAGTAGTCTGGCCACCCAAACAACTGGACTGTGGAGTTCAGGTAGTTGTACAACAGCAGAACCTGGAGGTTCAAATGAGGGTACCACCCCAGGTTCCAGCCCAGAATGAGAGAGGGGCACAGGTTCGGAATGCCTCTGGAATGGATAAGGACCGAGAGGGAGTGCACTCAGCTACTCGGGAGAGGGCTTAAGCCCTCCAGTGAAGGCAGTCCAGGGGTTCTGTTTGGTGGGGTTTATGTGGCCATGCCAAATCCATCCAAAGGGAACCTCAGACAAAATCAAAGGGAAGTGGGAAATAAAGGCACTATAGTTTGTAACTACTGTGGGGGGGTTGGCTGAGGATGGGAATGAGTATTGAGGGTTATGGGTAGTTTTGGTAACATTATTTGGGAACAGCAACAGGTGGAAGGTGAAGCCAGGGTTTGGTAGGATAGTGAGGAAACTCCTGTATAGTAGGGAATGGAAAGGAACAAACAATGTAAAAGGTATATGAATGATCTGGGGAGCGGTTTACAAGAAGATGATTTGGTTATTGGGTGGTTTGTCTATGTGAGGTATGGTTCTGAGGTACATACCTCATGTATGATTCTGAGGGACTGGTTTTGTATATGTCGTTATATTTGGGGAGAAACAGTATGCTGGTCGAGCTTGCCAAAATAGCAAGGCTATGAGGGAAGAGGCATGTAACCAGTTAAACGTGGGGCCCTTTAAGGGACAGGAGTCCATTCCCCCCCCCCCCACCTCAGACTCCAAGAGCCTGGAACCTGCAGAATGGGGAAGTCAGTCCCTAACTCTTGGAGGGACTTAGGGCTGATACTCGCTTCTCAGATTCTCACTTTTCTCGACAAGAATCAGGGTTCTCAGCTTGTTCTTGCAAATGAGACAAAGCCAAGAATTGCCCTGACTCTCACAGAGAAAAGCGAGAACCATGTCCTCCCCGCACACTTGATTAAAAAAACAAAAAACTTTTACTCACTTGGCTGCCTCTCTCCATGTCTGAGGCTGCTCGGGGACTCCTCTCCACCCTTTCAGCTTCTTCACAGGGGCAGGCAAGTTAGCTGAGGAGGCAGCCATCTCACAGCGAAAAAATAAAATAAAAAACACTATACATGCACAAAATGGCCACCGGGGCCATTCTTTGCATGCACAGTCCTTTTCCAAAATGGTGCTGGTGCTATTTTGGAAAAGGGCATCTGATCCGCACGTGTACAAATGGTGCTGCACATGTGGAGAACGGCTGCCCTTTTCCAAAATGGTGCCAGCTGCATTTAGAAAAGGGCCATGCATGTGCAGAAAGGCTGCAGTGGCTGTTTTGCACATGAGCAGAGCAGGTTTTGAATTTTCTCAAGATTCTCTCAAGATCTTGGAACGTCAGTAACATTTCTCAATCTTGAGAGAACCGGCAACAGTTCTCGATTCATCCCTAGAAGGAATAAAGCTCTAGGAGAGAACAGTTCTACCCTGGGGGTTCTCCAGGGTCTTGACTGGAGGGAACTAAGCTGGCGGAAGAGTAAGGTATGGACTGTGTTATGCTTGTGAATAAAGAAGCTGGAAGTGTTGGAACCTGCGTGAGTCATTTGGTGGCAATAATAATAATAACAACAACAACAACAACAACAATAATAAATTATTATTATCCCAATCTTATCCCTATTCCTCCTGTCTCTAGCCTACCACGACGCTCCCCTTCTCCCAATCTTATCCCTATTCCTTGCCTCCCCCCTCATCAACTACCATTTTTCTGCTCCCTCTGGAACTGTCGCTCATCTATCAGTAAAGCTCCCTATATCCATGATCTTTTCCTCTCTCGCTCCCTCCAGCTCCTTGCCCTTACTGAAACTTGGATCACTCCCTCGGACTCTGTCACGCCTGCTACCCTCTCCTGTGGGGGTCTCTCCTTCTCTCACCAACCCCGCCCTGAAGGACGGGGTGGTGGGGTGGGCCTCCTTCTTGCTAAATCCTGTCAGTTCCAACCAATTTCTCCTCCCCCCTCTCTCTCCTTCCATACCTTTGAGGCTCACTCCGTGCGCCTCTACTCCCCCCTCCATCTACGTGTTGCTGTCATCTACCGTCCCCCTGGTCCTCTCTCTTCCTTTCTTTCTGACTTTGAGTCCTGGCTCACTTTCTTCCTCTCTGTTGATATCCCCACTCTCATCCTTGGTGACTTCAACATTCATGTTGATGACCCATCTCAGCCCTCAGTCTCTCGCTTCCTCTCCCTAGCCTCCTCCTTCAACCTCCACCTTTGGACCAACTCCCCCACCCATACTAATGGCCATTCTCTTGATCTTGTCCTCTCTAGAAACTGCTCTGTCGCTGATCTCTCCTTCGATCCTCATCCTATATCAGACCACTTCCTTGCCTCTTTCAACATTTCCCACTGTCCCCCCTCCTCTTCCCCTTCTCTACGCCCCTTCCGTGACCTTCAAGCTATTGATCCCCTGGACTTTGCCTCCTCTCTCTCTCCCCTTCTTCCTACAGTCTTCTCTTCCTCCTCCCCTGACTCCGCTGTCTCTGCTCTCAACGCCTCTCTCTCCTCCACACTTGACTCCCATGCCCCTCTCTCTTCCCGCCCTGCCTTCTCCCACAACCCCCGTCCTTGGCTCACCCCTAGTATCCGCCACCTCCGTTCTTGCACTCGTGCTGCTGAACGACTCTGGCGCAAATCCCATTCTCACGCTGACTTCCTTCACTTCAAATTCTGTCTCTCCACCCTTACTTCTGCTATCTCCCTTGCTAGACAACACTACTATGCCTCCCGCATTGAGTCCTGTTCTCGGGACCCTCGCCGCCTGTTCTCTACCTTTGACTCCCTCCTCAAGCCTCCCTGTCCTCCCCCTCCTTCTTCCCTTTCTGCTCAGGATCTTGCCTCCTTCTTCACCTCCAAGATAGACAAGATCCGCCTCGACATCGCTTCCCACTCCTCTCTTCCCACTCCCACCCCTCTCCCTCCTCCCCCTCCTTCTCTCATGTCCTCCTTCTCCCCTGCCTCCCTTAAGGAAATCTCCTCTCTGCTCTCCTCCTCCAACCCTTCCACTTGCCCCCTTGATCCCATTCCTTCCCGCCTCCTCACCTCCATTACTCCCACTGTCGCCCCTTCCTTCCTGCACATCATCAACCTCTCCCTCTCTACTGGCTCTTTCCCTTCTGCCTTCAAACATGCCACAGTCTCTCCTATTCTCAAAAAGTCCACTCTTGACCCCTCTGACCCTTCTAGCTATCGTCCTGTCTCACTCCTTCCTTTTGCTTCCAAGCTGCTTGAACGTGTTGTCTACTCCCGCTGCCTTGACTTCCTATCCTCCAACTCCTCCCTTGACCCCCTCCAATCTGGCTTCCGCCCCCTTCATTCTACTGAAACTGCTCTCGCTAAGATCACCAATGATCTTCTGGTGGCTAAATCTAAACGTCTCTATTCCATTCTTGTCCTCCTTGATCTCTCTGCTGCCTTCGATACTGTTGACCACTCACTCTTGCTGGATTCCCTTCACTCCCTTGGCTTTTGTGGCTCTGTCCATAACTGGTTCTCCTCCTACCTCTCTGACCGCTCCTTTAATGTGTCTCTCTCCAACTCCGCCTCCTCCTCCTTCCCCCTCTCAGTTGGTGTTCCTCAAGGCTCTGTTCTTGGCCCTCTCCTCTTCTCGATCTATACCTCATCCTTAGGCAAACTCATTGCCTCCCATGGCTTCCAATACCACCTCTATGCTGATGACACTCAACTCTATCTCTCTACTCCCTCTCTCTCTCCCTCTGTTCAAGCTCGTCTCATCAACTGTCTCTCTGACATCTCTACCTGGATGTCTCAACGTCAACTCAAACTCAACATGGCTAAAACTGAACTCCTTATCTTCCCCCCTCATCCTTCCTCTCCTTCCTCACTGTCAATAACTATTGATGGAGTCACCATCCTGCCTGTCCCCCAAGCCCGTAGCCTAGGCTTCATCTTTGACTCAGCCCTTTCTTTTAAACCCTACATTGACTCTGTTGCTAAATCCTGTCGCTTCTCCCTCCATAACATTGCTAAGATTCGCCCTTTTCTCTCTGTCTCGTCTGCCAAAACTCTTGTTCATGCTCTGGTCATCTCTCGCCTCGATTACTGTAACCTCCTTCTCACTGGCCTTCCCCGGTCTCACCTTTCTCCCCTCATCTCTGTCCAAAACTCTGCTGCCAGGGTCATCTACCTCGCCAGTCGCTTCGACCATGTGCAGCCCCTCCTCTCTTCGCTTCACTGGCTTCCCCTTCCTGAACGAATCCTGCACAAGCTCCTAGTCTTCACCTATAAAGCTCTTCACAACCTTGCTCCCCCCTACCTCTCTGCACTTATCGCCCTCCATACTCCAGCCCGTGCACTTCGCTCCTCCTCTGTCCCTTCTCTCACCCTTCCACGCCTTCCCTGCTCCCCTAAGCGCCTTCGTCCCTTCTCACTTGCTGCCCCCCATGCCTGGAACTCCCTCCCTGTCCACATCCGCCTTGCCCCCTCCCTTCATACCTTCAAATCTCTCCTTAAAACTCACCTCTTTCGCTCTGCTCTGTCTGACTCTTTATCCTGCTGAGCCACTATTCCTATACCTACGATCGGTTTACCCTTATCCTTGCAACATGGACCTGCCTGCTGTCATTCTCATCGTAACCAAGCCAAGTACGTGCACTTGAGACCTCGCATCTTCATGAATGTTAGACCCCTTGTCTCTCCCTCTGTTCCCCTTCCTAAGTCTCTCCCCCAGCTCCTGTCTCTCAGATTGTAAGCCCTAGGGGCAGGGACCCTGTCTATTTTATTACTTTGTAAAGTGCCAGGTACACTGCTGGCGCTATATAAATGTTTGTTAATAATAATAATAATAATAATAAATAATGTAATATTATTGTAAGCCACATGGCTATAACAACATATGCGTAAAAGGATAACAAAGTATTCATACACTGATCATAATCTTTACAATCCTGATCATAATCCTTACCAAATATCATATAAAATAAAATAGTATAATAAAATTTAAATCAATATAATAAGGTATATAAGTGATATCACATCTAAAGCATATACAATACATAAATCGATGAATAATTATTCCCGAGTTTAATCTTAAATCCACCTGCCAACCAGATATTACTATAAACCTAGAGACAATACGCTCCTTATAATCATAGGTTAATTCAATTTGGGCATAAATCATCTGTATATTTCCCTTCATCTCAATCAAGGGTGTTGTTATTGCTGGTATCGAGCCAAAGCTTCGACTCACGTTTAAACGGTATTTTCGCAGCTCTCGAAGCATAAATTGCAACCCACTTAGATCTTAAAGAGTCCACATCACCTAGCAGATATATTAGTTGTTGGATTTTAGATCGAGACAAGTCCCATCCTATGGCAGATTGCAGCTGATTACGTAAGTTATATAAAGGGCATTTCAGTATGTAATGTCTTAGATAGATCCGTCTCCAGTTCACAAATACAGATCCGGTCTTTATAAGGGATGCCCTGGTACCTACCCAGCAACACAGAAGAATGCATAGTTTGCAGTCTTAAGCTGGTGAAGGCTTTCCTGAGTACTGGGTCTGTTAGGTTGTAAATGTAAGGCGCACCACCCCTAGCAGGAATCATGTACTTGTACAGAGGAGAAAAAAAAAGAGATCTTGATGCAATTGCCCTCAGTCCTGGTCTATCAACATCCGACAACCATACCAGCCAATATTTGGAAATAAAAAATGAGGTAGGTGCAGAGTACTTGGAAACTGAAGTCTGCAGGGTATAAATACACACTTTGGAGAGAAAATTTTATTTTTGTCTCTCATTTCCTCTCTCTTTAATTTCAGTCTCCCTACAGTTCCTTGTTATTTCCTTTTTCTCTTTCCTTCTTTCTTTTTCTCCAACTTTCTCTCTTTCAGTCTTTTTGCTTTATTTACTCTTCTCCCACTGCCCTCCCTGTGCTTGCCCCCTTTTTAAAAGGGCAGGCGGCAGTGAGACAGGGAGCAGTAGACAGAGCTCTGAGTGCACGCTTGAGCCTCCATTGCTGCTGCCTGCCTGGCCCTGCTGCAGCTCCTCTCTGCCCAAAGGAGCAAGCAGCAGAGGGAGGGAGGCAGGCAGGCAGGCAGGCAGCAGCAACTTGGGATGGAATGTACTCAGGACTCAAAGTACAGAAGGCTAAAGGGATTGAGCCCTGCTTCTTGTGGCCAAGGCAGTAGACCACATTAGCACGCACACATTTAAATTGCATGAAAGATACATGAAGGTGATGGTTACAGTCAGATACATACAAAAGTTGCATAAATTTCCAACACTGCATAATACTGACTGCCTATGCACAAATACACTGGGCCAGTTTGAATGACTTTAGTCTCTATAGTACAGTAGTGAATCAAGGTCATGATTTGGCCCACCTGTACAGTTCCTGTGCTAGTACACTGCACATAGGTTCACCTCTTTATCCAGTTCAATCAATAGTAGTCTTTCCTCCACAAGTCCACACCACTGTCTTCTAACCTTAATTTGCATCATTCCTGACATTTCCATCCTGGGCTTCTTTCTACTGAGCAACATCTAGTTATTTTCACACAAACTGCGTGACATGAGAAATGCTATCTAGATGAACCCACTCACAGTGTCACCACCGAACTAAAAATTCAAGCTAGTGAAGATCTTCTCAAAATGAAATGTACTGCCCAGGTGTTGGGCCAAATAAACACCTTTTAAATTACAGAAGCGTTTTAAACCAGTTTAAATAAGGACAGATTTCTGACATCTTAGCATATTCCACTAACCGCACACCACAGATGTAAAAAAATGTAACAGTCTTCTCCTGCCTTTACAAACCAATCGATCTCAAATCTTACATTTTTATGACACAAAATAGCACCATTTGTTACAGAGCACTGATAGGTCACTGAATAAGTCACATAGTAAGCGACACCCTCAAGAATTTGAAAGAATGTAAAACCAAACCTTAAACTCTATACTTGTACTCACTTGGTGACCACCAGAGAATATAAAGTAAGAGACAGCTGCTGGGAAACATTCTGCCTGTCACACCCAGTAAGAACTAGGATGAAGCAAACATCTTTACTTGTGACTAAAATTCCAGGTTTGTAAAAGGTAAAAGCAAAGGTGCTAAATCACGGTGACATCAGTCCCTTCAAAGATACGTAAGTAAAGGATCAATACTTGCTGTGCATATGCAATGCAGATTGCCTTTTATATACCAAACTCCCACTGGTGTGTGTCACTGATCTTTAGATTAAAGTTTCTCAAGAATGCATTGACATGATAGACTATAAATCTATCACGTAAATAATCATTGGATTAATGGTCTCTAATGGTATACAATTAACATGACAGACAGGCTCCAGGCTAGATGCAGTCGTCTACACTGGCAGTGATATACAGATTATATGAGTGTCTCATATCACTTCCATTAGGATGTGTTTGGGGGGTGGGGAGGGAACCAAGAGCCATTAAAAGAAAACAAAAGCACAGAGGAATATACAAAATTGGACATAAATGATGTCAATAGCTGCTTTTAAACCGACAGCAGCCATGGTTCTGCTCTGCTTAACACCTGGGTGGCCTGTCCGTGTAAAGGTGAGCTGCCAGATGTGTAGGCGGAGCAGAAGCTGTGCAGCCAGCACCTGCCCCACTGCAGCCCTGCTAGCGGTGCTCCAGAACATCCTGGAACACAGCCAGTGGAGTGGGTCACCTAAAGCTGGGGCATCAGTCGGAGGCAGAGCTGCAGTCAGGCTACTCAGTGGATGGTTGCTGCAGCTCTGCTCCTAGCACGGATTGCCCCAGGCAATGCCATAGAGTTCCAGGTGGCAGCCTAGAGCATTGTGCAATCTGCTTGCAGCTCTATGGTGTGTGGGAGGGGGTGCCGTGCAGGCAGACTGTGGGCCATGCCAGCTGTAGGGTCGATATAAACCCAGCGCAGGCAGGCTGCACGTGGAGCTGGCCACCCCCGGAGCAAGTCAAGAGGTGGCCACCCCTGGGTCTGTCTGAAGACACCCAATGACTGGACACAGAGAGTAATAAGCTCTATTCCAGAGTCATAGAACTAATGCAAGCGTTAAACACTGTGCTGTACTATGTATAATGGGTTAAATTTTCAAATATGGCTCAGTGACTTAGGAACCTAATGTGATTTATGAATCTTGTAGCTGAAGTCTCTTTGAAGCATAGGCCTCAGTCCTCAAAACACTTGCACCAGTGAAGACAAACTGACTTAAATGACTAGTAGACAAGGGTTTTAAGGACTGCAGTCTATGCGTCTAAACGACCGAGTTACTTTTCAAAATGGGACACAAAATACATTCTGAACTCCATTTGGTAAGTACCATATGTTGGTGTATGACCATGGTATTACTGAGCCATAACCTGGATAAAGTTGGAATGTGAAACGTCTCTGCAATTTCATAACTTACAAGGATTTTAAACATATTTCTTACTGCTTTTTTTCCCACTGCACTTTTACAAAGGGCTTGTAGAAAAGAAACTTGACATTCAAACACACAGTAACTGTGCCACTGCCAGCTGAGATGTTAAAAAAACACTTTTCTTAAATTATGATCTAATTCTTCTTCCTTGGGAATAATTTCAGACTAGCTAGCTACGGAGGTAAAAATGGAAACATTTTCATAAATTTCCAACGAACAATAAGAGCTGTAAACCAGGGACACGTGTTACTGCATTTCTCCCATTGCTGCCAATGGGGAAAACCTAGTGAACATGGGTCCCTGGCTATATTGGTCGTCAAACATTCCCATATCAAACATACATTTAATCTGAAACATTCACATGATGTTCAGTCCAAATATGTCTGAGTAGCTGGAAAAATAGGAGCCTCCTTAGCAGAGGTTTAAGGAACAAGTAGCATATTAGATTCTTCAAGGCAATCAAAAAAAAGTGTCTGTGAAAGAACAAGAAAATATCTTAAGATCCTATGCATTATGCAAGCTTTTACATTTCCATGGTAGAGAAACACTCTCAATGAGCAAAATATTTCCTATTAATATTGGAGGGATTTGCTTGGCTAAAGCTCCACTGTTAAGGTTTTAAAGCTTTTTTAAGGGTTTCCAAGAAGAGTTCTTAACATTGTACAACCATTCTGCATAACCCAGTGTGATATTTACTCTCAGTAGTACATGGTCAGCATACAAACTACAACTGCTATAAATAAACAAACAAACAAACAAACAAACAAACAAAAGAAAGAAAGAAAGAAAGAAAGAAAGAAAGAAAGAAAGAAAGAAAGAAAGAATGAATAAAATCCACATCAATCATCATCATCATCATCGGATTTGTTTGTTGCTCTCCATGCACTGGCCCACTTGTTCTCTTGTCTCCATGTAGGATCTGATGTGTATTTTGTCTAGTGGTAGAATCTAGAGATGTCAGTGATTAAACACTTGCTCTGTGAACTCTCCATTTACTGCTATGAGTGTACACAACGAACAACAGCTCTGAATTTAAGCGGGTGAAACCTGCCTCCAGGAACCTAGTTTCAACTAAGTGCTTCAGCTTTTGCTGTTGTAAACAAATGTCTTTTATTTATTTATTATGTTCTGTGAGTAGATCAGCCAGACACCAGGCTGTTGGCAGATACATTCTCACTAAACACAATAGGCAGCATGGTTTCATTTAATTAATTTATTTTTAAACAAAACAACCCCATTCTCTAAATTTTATGTGTCAGTTCACATGGTGAATTGCAGAGAAGGTTACAAGGGACATGGATGAGAGAGCTGGTGTGGTCAAGTAGCTGAAGCAGGAGATGCAGATTCAAACCCTGGATTGGCTATGGACTCATGAAGCGACCTTGAACTAGTCACTCTTTCAACCTCGTTTCTGTAAAAAGGCAATATGTAAAAAGGGAATATAATAATATTTATCTAGCATAAAGCCTGTAAAGCCAGTCCGACTGGGTTTGTGGGCGCAGGGAGGGAGGCAGTGCTGTGCTCCCTCCCTGTGCACCCACAAGTCCAGAGTAGTCCCTGGAACAATGCCGCCGCCTCCTCCACATCGGGACCCAGACCCAGCCGAGTCGAGGGAGGGGAGGCACCACTGCCTCGTGTAGGGTGGTCACTGACGTATCCCGCGGACACAGGACATGGGGGAAGGAAGCGTGCAGCTGGCTCAGGGCTCCTTCCCCCAGCCAGGGCTGAGCAATAAGCATTGGGCGAGGGGTGCAGAAGGGGATGCAACAGTACAGGCAAAATCCCAGCCTTAGGTGCATATTTAAAAAAATCTACCTGGATGGGGCTGGGCCAATCAAAAAAGTGGCTATGGCCTGGAAAATCCAGACACTATGGTAACCCTACCGCTCCCTCCCCTGCAGTGCTGGGGCACTGGCTCACCTCCAAGTCCACATGCTGCTGACGCTGCTGTTCCCCCTGGAAGTCATGAGATCATGACTTCTGGGGGAATGAAAGTGCAGCGCTGGCAGCATGTGGAAAATACAGACCTAAAACATATAAATAAAGGACAACGGACAAACCCTTCAAACAAGAGTACCATCCTGTATAAAGCAGGCCCAGTGACCGCCCCACACTGTGATTTATGTGAGAGACTATTAGGTGTGGAAGAAAGATATTTGTTTTGTCCAATCAAAGGGGTTCGCAAGTTGATTCCATGAGGATACTAAGCAAGGCCCTCTTGTAGTCAAGCCAAAAAGAGTAAACTCAGAGACAGGTCAAGGATAAATGGAGATAAATTAGTTGTCTTTTATTGAACCAACTACAGTTGGTGAGATTATGCAAGTTGGTCCAATGAAAGTTATATAACAGTGGGCCCAAGAAAAGATATTGTCTCTTATGTTTGAGGCCAAACATGGCAACCACCTTCTCTCTCAAGGGAAAAATGACGTTTAGGAGGCCTTGACACTTCATCGATAGCCACACTTCTATTTAAACAGATTCCTTACCCTGTATAAGGGCCATCTATGACTGGCATTGATGTCCCTGTACATGAGTCCACTTGCTGCCTTCAGCTGAACAAAAATATTACATGCTTCCAAGATTTTATCTCACAGAGAACACTGGCAGGATATGTGTGTACTTCATGGATAATTCAGTATATAGACTGATCCTTCTGTTGGCACCTGCTTTGTAGTGCTGGGGAGGGAAAAATAAAATAAATATAAAAAAGACAAATCACCATCCATCTCCATAGCCGCGAGAAGACTGTGGGAGTGTTAATCCGGGGTGGCAGGTGGAGAGAAGTGACTTGCCCATAGCCACTGAGAGGGATTCCCAATTTCAAATCCAAAATGTAACCCATTGGTCTACATTGATTCCCCAGCCATAGTAATTGGATATATTTTTTAATACGTATACTTTGGTAAACTGAGATAGGCATATTGTGGTAAAATTCAAGGTCATATAATTAGTCAATAGGAGAGCCAAGAACAATAACCAAAATTCCTAACTACCAATACTACTATTCTGTACCCTGACCTCAGGGCCAAATCTAGCCTGTGGTTTGTTTGTTTTTTATTTGGCCCCTTTCAAGTTCCAGGATCTGGGTCACAGATTCAGCCTCTACCCTCAAGCACTAAAAGAATGAGCTCAGGGCAAGGAAGTGGAGATGAAGGCCTACACTGAAGGATAGGGGATGGATCCATGGATCTGGATCCCCTCCTTCCTTCCCCCATCCCGAACACATCCCTGAAGAGCTTCCACCACAACTCCTATCTGGCCCGTGGAGCTTGGACTAATTTTCAAAGTGGCCTATGAGAGGGGAAAGGTTCCCCACTCCTGCTGTGTAGTGTAAGTAACATTAAAATTTAATTAGAGAATTTTCAATTGTTCCTCCGCTCAGGAGTCCTTATGTTAGTACTAGATCCCTCGTTACGTAAGTACCAAGGGTGCCTTGCCCAACAGGCATAAAAATAAAGGACCCTGGAGATGGTAACTGCTTTTTACACTTATATCTAAGTTAAGTGTAATGGCAGAAAGCACACCAGTGCACAAGGAGAAAGGGAGAGACCATGGGTGAAATCCTCATGTGTCCAGCGTGTAAGGGGGTTACGCACATGCAGCTTGCATGCCAAAGTGCTGCATTCGATTGAAATAGGTCCCAAGTCCTCTTTCACAATGAAAGGCATCATTGTCCGTCACCCACACTCACTTGCACATGCAGCGTCATCCCCGGAGCCCAGCACAGCCCCTCAGAGCAATCAGGACTGACCACTTGTAAGTGCACTCCCAGGAAGAGTGGTGTCCCACACCGTCACGTTACAAGCAGAATCTGTGGAATTATGCCTCTTGCTGTGAGGGAGGATTTTGCACTCACGTTAGTGAGTGGATAGGGCGGGGTAGAAATCAGTAAATAAATAAATAAATAAAATAAAATTAAATAAAGTCCATTGTGACACTTTACATCTTATGTGTACGTAAACTTGTGGACCTGGACGAATAAGGATTGCACTCTAGATCCCCATAATTCAGCTTCTTTCTGGAGTGGTTTTCTAGAGCAGCGATGCCCAAGGTACAGCACTTATGCACCAATCCCACTGGCATGCTCAGACCAAAAGGCTCTTTGAAGCAAGACAATTCTGAACAAGGATCCCCATTCCATTCACAAGGTAAGCTGTTCTTGTTAGTTCTAATGTACAACTTGGGAAGCCATGCGCAGGCAGCGTGGCACACAGAACAGTTGAATCTTTGCAGTCAGATGAGCACAAATTACATGTTGTATCAATAAATGAAAAGCCAGAGTGCGGAACCGCTCAGACAAGCAGCATGTGCAAAACAAATGTAGCATAAATGAAAAATGTTTACAAATAGTTGCAAGGCAATCAGAAATTTTTCATGACACACTGTAGATAGCTTCTCATTGTGCAGAAGTCAAATATTTAGACAGAGATTACAAAAATATTCAAAGATACAATATTTGTATTTTGAATGTTAATTTGACATAAAGGAGTGTGCATGAGGGAATGTTTATAATCAGCACTCCAATAAACTCACAAATGACTCTAGTATTTTATATGCTTGTTAGGAACAAATCACTCCCTTAGCTTATATTTACTTACTGATGAATCATAAAAGGCCTCAATACACAAAAGAGTACATTCAAAAATGTTTTCCTTTTGTTTTATCTTCTACAACAATACCGCAGCCCTTCCAATAAGGATACAAATCTTGCAAATGCACCTCTTAGATTAATGGTGAAATGACATTTTCCCCCAGAAGAGTACATAGAATTCTGAATCGCATCCCTCCCCCCACTCCCTACTGTAGAATGGCTACCCTAGTTTGAAGCTCAGTCCAACTAGCTCAAGTTGCTTCCTGTCCTTATACTGCCTGGAGAGGTGTCTATGGGAGCATATCCAATTGTGCTAATTTGCATAATGATGAAGCTTTATGTGAATCTTCAGTCTTAAGAGGGATAGGAGAAAATATAACCTGTCCTCTAAATAAAAGTAACAGAAGGCACAATGCAGGCGGACTATGCAATATATTTAAAACATGCACAGGTATTGAGTGTTACCTTAGTACAAGTATATGTACTACAAAGTACATCACTACCTGCAGGTCCAAAGGCATGAGTGAAGTGTCAACACACTCTGAAACTGACTGCTATTACCTTTGAAATAAGCCTTCACATTTTGTCTGTACATCAGTCCCTCCCCCTCTCCCAAAAAAAACTGTGGAAGAAAAACACTTCCATCCTTTAAAAAAATAAAATAAACACCACTATGATGCTTTAATGCAACATGGCCATGCTTCAATGGACAATGTAACACAGACACCTTCCAAATAGTATTAGTTGTACACTAGCTCACAACAATAAAGCTCTAGTTCTAAGCACAGGAGACCAGTGTTAGACACTATTTCTGGCAGTATTCAGTCTACTGTTACCAAAGTGTGACATGGTGACTGGGTTTTAGAAGTAATTGTTTTAGGAGATCCACATATTATGCTCATAAGCACCAAGCAATAAAAAAGGTGGAGGGAGAGGGGAGAAGCTGGCAAAAGACAGCCTTATTTTTGTAATGTAACTAAATGTTGTGCACAGTAATGGATGTCATGGGGATATTTAGCTTGCTGTTCTTTATTTACCAGGCAGGAAGAATATTAGGATTATCAGAATAGAGTTTTTACTTAAACACTTAAACATCTAGTGGAGCATCACACTAATACTACTTTCTTGTGGTCATCAAGCATGTGATGTGGGGCAGCTGGCTCATTTAACTATGGCTCATAATCCCCATGCTCGATTCCAAGTATTGCGGACCCGTAGTGTGAACTCTGTGGGTTTGGGAGAACGCAGAAGGATGGGGAACCAAAGTCTGATGCTTCCTCTTCCAGCTTTTAAAATGTGAATGAACGAATAGGTCAGGATATCAAATCTGATCCCTCCCCCACATCCCCCCAAGCTGAACATAGGACTGAATGAGACCTCAGGGCCAACCCTCTGCACTAAGACAGGGAGAACTTGACCTAAACCATCACAGACAAATACTTAATCCATCCTCCTCTTGAAAACCTTGAGTGAAAAAGGTTGCTCCATTGCCCAACCATTCTTACAATTAGGAAGTTCTTCCTAATATTTAACCTACAGCTGTTTATTTGCAACTTAAATCCATTTCCTCTAGTCCTTCCTTTAGTGGCAATGTAGAACTGCTGTCCTTCCCTGTTCTCTTTTCTGTAGGCTAAAGATATATGAGAATCCATTACGATGGGAGATGGAGCGGGTATATTAGATGAAGTACAGCAGTTTTGTTGTATGGGAAGTACCGTCAGAGTTAATGGTAACATATACCAGGAGGTCTGTGTTGTATAGGGAAAGCAAATGGCGCTTTTGTAATGCTGGCTAACATGTGGAAACAGAAGCTTGCAAGTCTTAAGGAAAAGTGAAGAATACACACCAGCAATATCGTATCAGTGTTTCTATACAGCTCCAAAACATGGAGCAATTTCAACAACACAAAGATGGTTTTGACAGTAAATGTTTAAGAAAGGTACTTAGTGTTATTAAGTGGCAGGAGAAGGGAACCAACGACAGCATTTGACAACAAACACAGCAGCTGCCAGAAGTTGAACTTGTCAGGATGAGAAGGCTCACCTGGCTTGGATGTCGGAATAGAATGGAGCCATCCAGATTGGTGGCTCAGGTTAAGTGACTGGGAAAAGGAATGCCTCAGAGTGGACAAAGACCTCTCCTAGTTGGGCGTTACATCAAGGTCCAGACGCTGGGCACAATCCCAAGCAGTTTACGTGCAGGCACATGTGTGCAGTTTGTGCACGTGCCATAGTCCTCACCGCAGGGTTGCCCATGGATATATGCGAGTTACATGAGTAGGAATACATGCGCATTGAACTTGGAATGGACCCCCACTATCCTCGTATAATAGAACATGGAGGAATCTGGTCATCATTACCTCATATTCTATTTGGAATTAAGAGAACTGACTGACTGAGGCTAAATGTACCTCGCTTCTTCAATATTTCCTTACAGGGCTTGTATTCCAAACTCTTTCTTATTCCTGTTGTCCTCCTCTGGTTTGTCTCCAGTTTGTTCACACATCCTCCTTAAAAAGCCATGTCCAAGAATTAGAAATAGTGCTCCACTTTAGGCCTAGTCAGTGCCAAGTAAAGTGGTACAACTACAACACAACATGTTAGCAGATATTTCCAAGCAGCACAACTAATAGTCCTGGTCTACTTTCCAATCAAGCTAAATATCTCAAACAGCTTCACTGAACTGAATTTCTCCATCATGGGAAATCTTATCCACCAACTGCAACAATGTATAAATTGTTTTCTTGGTACCCTGAGGGCACCACAAGAACTTTCTAGGATGTACTGCATAGTATATTATTGTTCTCTATGCAACCAGGTTAATACATTATTTATTTATTACATGTTTATTCCGCCCTTCTCCAAGGACTCTGAGTGGCTTACAGCATAAGAAATATAAAATACAATCCAATACATTTAAAATCCCTTAAAACCCACATCATCCCAACCACCCCTCTACCTTTATCCCCTCCTACCAATCCTTCTCCCAAGCCCACCCTATTCCTGACCACCAAAAGCCTGGCCAAACAAAAAGGTCTTACATCTCCTCTGGAAGACAAACAGGCTGGGGCTTAGCCAGACCTCCAAGGGGAGAGAATTCCATCATTGTGGGGGAGCAACTGAGAATGCCCCCATGCACACCTTCATTGTAGAGGGCGCCCCCAGCTGACCTCAGAGGCTGCAACAGTACATAGGGGTAGAGGCAATCTTTCAGATACCTGGGGCCCAAGCCATTTAGGGCTTTATAGGTCAAAACCAGCACCTTGAATTGTGCCTGGAAGACTATTGGCAGCCAGTGCTGACACCAGAGCACCAGTGTAATGGGCCCCCAGTAATCCATCCCTGAGAGAAGGCAGGCTGCTGCATTCTGCACCAACTGCAGCTTCCAAACAGTCTTCAAGGGCAGACCCTCATAGAGCACGTAGCAATAGTCTAGCCTCAAGGTTATGAAGGCGTGGCCAGATTAAAATCCGATAGAAAAGATCACAGCCTTCTCATCAGATGAAGTTAGTAAAAAGCGCTCCTGGCCACGATTGCAACCTGACAATCCAAACCTGAGTGACCAAGGGAGGCTGGACCCCATCAATGACAGGGATTCCCACCTCTCCCAGGTCACAAGTTCGGCCAGCCATCATCACCTTGGTCTTGTCTAGATTCAGCTTCAATTGGCAAAATATTATTATTTACAATAATACTTGCAAATAATTATTATTTATTTATTTATTTATATATATATATATATATACACATAATTTGTATTCTGCCCCTCTTGCCCACAGGGCAGCCCAGGGCAGCGAACAACTACTATAAAAACAACAACGAAACATTTTAAACAATTAAAAATTCCATATTATGCAGGGGAAAAAACAACAAAACAAAACACTCC
>QEPC01009579.1:2458734-2485420 GCA_003113815.1 Sphenodon punctatus
CCCACCAACATCACCTCCATCTTGTCAGGATTCCGCTGCAGATGGCTCAACCTCATCCAAGCCCCCACAGCTGACAGGCACTGGGAAAATAAGGAGACTGCATGACCTGGGTCGGTAGAAAAAGAGAGGTAGAGCTGAGTGTCATCAGCATACTGATGGCACTGCATGCCCTGAAACCCTCACAATCTCCCCTAATGGCTGCATGTAGATGTTAAACAAGAGGGGGGACAGAATGGCACCCTGCGGGACTCCACATGTGAGGTGCCGGGGGGAAGACGTATACTCCCCCAAGACCACCCGGTGAGTTCTCCCGGCCAGGAATGAACAAAACCAGTCCAAGACCGTCCTGCCAATCCCGGCACGGTCCCGCAGGCGAGTCACCAACACCTCATGGTCGACTGTGTCGAATGCAGCTGAAAGGTCTAGCAGGACCAATAAGGTCTGACGACCCTGGTCCAATGCCAGACGGAGATTATCAACCAAGGCCACCAATGCAGTCTCCGTACCATACCCAGGCCGAAACCCAGACTGAGAGGGGTCAAGGAAACGGGTGCGGTTCGGATGTTCCTGGAACTGCCGTGCCACAGCCCGTTCAATAACCTTCCCTAAAAAGGGGAGTTTAGAGACTGGACGATAACTGCAAGGAGCATTAGCGTCAAGAGATGATTTCTTGAGCAGGGGCCTAATCACAGCCTCCTTCAGGCAGTCAGGCACCCTGCCCTCCCGAAAGGAGGTACTAACCACCCCAGTCAGCAATGGCCGTAATGTCTCCTGGCTGGCTTTCACCAACCAGGATGGGCATGGGTCTTGTTCATAAGTGGTGGCATGAAGAGATCCCATCAAGGACTCCACATTGGCAGGCAACACCATCTGAAACCGATCCCACAAAACCGGACAGGACAGGGCATCCATAGCCCCAAGATGATCCTCTGCATTTAGAGTTTCTTCAGTTCATCACAAATTTCCTGATGTACCTTATGAGAAATTCTGGTTCTTAAGATTTATACTGCAGCCAATCAAGACAGAACGTATCATGGTACTTGAGTGTCTACCGATGAGTTCAAATTTGGAGAAAGGAGTACTTCCAAAAACCATTTTATCTTGTTAGTATGATAGATAGCTCTTCTAAGTTGTGTATATTCTGTGAACCAATGTGCTGGGCTGGTACCCTCAGCCTTGAGGAGAACCTTTGGAAGTATTATCAGAGCTTTGTACATTCTGTGCTGTTGTAATCACAACAGATTTTTGAGAATCTCATACAAACTGCTTCTGGCAGCGAGTAATTACTGCTTGAGTGGGCAGCCCCAAAGGTGGGCCAATGAGGATGCTGGTGTTATGGCTGATGACATATTCTGGGGCCAAAAAACACCTTACCACAGCTGGCAAAGATGAGCATCACAAAACCCAGCCCAGACAAAAAAGCAAAATACCTCACAGACCTGCTGAGATGTTTAGGTGGTATTTTGCAAGCTTTGGAAGCTATAAAGATGTTCAAAATTGATTGAATGGCAAACTGGAAAGCTCATTTGCAATGGAAATTTACATAATTTAATCATTTTGTATAATTTATTCTTTTTGCAAAATTTAGGTATCCTATTAGCAGAATTTTGCAGTCTTTTTGCACAAAACATGTAGCCTGACTAATCAGCTCAGCTATTGAGAATAATCAAAAATTGTTGCAAAGCACAAGTCTTCAATTAGCTGCTAATTTGCATTGCGAGTGAGTTTCCTTTTACACCTTTTCCCTGGCAGGGCACAGAAAGTGTATAAAGTCAGAAAATACAAACTTCACTTTACGTTTTTCACACGAGGTTTATTTTCAATTGACGGCTGACCAGCCCCTCTAGGGTCAGCTGCAGGTACACCAATCTAAACCTATAACAAACAAGAATTCCTCCTGAACACTACTCTACTTCCCAATTCTCCAAATCCCAGCCCCTTTCACACTGCCAGAGGGAATGTTTCCCTGGTTCTGCTAAGGAGGAAAGAAAAGGTGGCATGTTCTTCATCTGTCCCCTGGAAAACACTTTATGGAGAACACTATGTGCTGCCAGAGGATGATGCTAGAGGAAAAGTAAAGTTACATGCTGTCACCTGAAGACTGTACCAACACCAGAGTAGAGCAAGAAGTAGTTCTGAACACCAGACTCCACACTAGTTGCAGGCTATGCAAACATCAAGCCAGAATTACTAACATTTTTCAAGCTGACACTCAACTTTGCCCAGGAAAACCTAATGAGGAGAAATACATCATCCTTGTCATCAAAAATCTCGTGAAGTAGCGGATACCCTTGAAAATGAAATGGTTGCATCCATGCTCTTGTGCAGAAGAGTGAATGTTATTTTTTAAATAGGTCTGATGGTGAAATAACAGTTGTGGTCTTCCATAAATACACATGCAACATGATTCTCTAGCTGCTCCATCAGTGATACCCTCATTCATCTCAGTAGGGCTGGCACCGGCCGAGCAGACTGAGGATTGTGCTGTAAGTCTTTTGAAATTCTGGCTACTCAATAACAGTTGTGAATGAACTAAAAAATTACAGCCACTGTATAAATGAATAGAAACATACTGTGCCTTTCCTTCTCTTTATATTTCCTTTGTGACCAGGCAGACAAAATATTCTATCATCCACTGCATTTTTAACTTAGATTACAAAAGAGGGGAAATGTTATATATTACATCAAGATTTTACCTCAAATACTTCATCCAGGTTTGATTGTATCAGCAATTGCTCCATTAATGGATATTCTACCATTTCATGTACTAAATTATTTTCTGCTCTGCATATGATGTGGATGGAACGGATTCACCTGTGTTCAGCAACAATCTTGTTGAAGAGATGGAGATGACTGACATCAAAAACATCTTAACATTTTTATTTAATAGTGGAGTCACATGAATAATTAATACACAAACAACTGAACACCAGGAATATAATTTTGTTGATGGAATTTGCCAAGAACATTAGAATATAGATTTTTACAAGAAGCATGGAATGTTTTTTCCTCTTCCTCTAAAATAAACAGATACTCTACAGCTCTACAAGCCATACCTACACCTGGAGCATTCTCCCATACAAAATGTCCAGCATGCAAAGATTGCTCCTCAGGATTCCCATCATGACAAGGAACAAGCAGAGAGCTCAACGGATCTTGAACAAGCAAGCTCATACTCATGCTAAATTCTGGACCTCTCAGACTCTCACATACTGTTTCCACATCCAGCAGGATTTTATTTCTCATCCCCATACTATCAGCTACCTCCAAAATCACCACAAAGGTAAAGTAGTTTCCACAGCAGTGAACACAAGCAAACACAACATAAGAAGATAAGAAGTGCCATACTCAGTCAGTCCAACGATCCATCCAGCCCAGCATCCTGCCTCTGACAGTGGCCACCATTAGTTGCGTTAGAGAAGTACACAAGAATTTATTCATTCCCTCCTATTTACTCCCAGCTCCTGATAGACAGAGGCTACATCTCCCAACCATAGTTATCTATGCACCTATCCATAGTTATCTATGCACCTATCCTCGAAGAACTTATACAGTTCTTTTCTAAACCCAATGGAAACAGTACTTCCTTTTCTTTGTTTTAAATCTGCTGTCAGTTTCATAATGTCTCCCCTACTTCTAGCACTATCAGGGAAGGTCGATAACAGCTCCTTACTTACTTGTTTTATATCACTCCTGATTTTGTCAACATCTAGCAAATCCCTTCTCAGTCATCTCTTTTCCAAGTTGAAGAGCTAAGAAGAGCGTCAGACTGATTTAAACAGTTAGCAAATTTTCACTGATTTTTGGGTGTAGTTAAAATGTATAATTCATATACTTTACTCTTCCTTTAAACCTTCTTTCATAAACTCAACACCACTCAACGTGAGAATCCCTATTCCTGAAGAGGATCTGGTGACAGAAGAGTGTGAATACATCTCGTGACTGCTATGGGACTAATTGTTACGTATATTTTTACAGTTGGGTGTAAGTACAAGAACTATCTGACTGTATGTCCTTCTGGGCAGGAGGTACCTTTATGCTACAACTGTGGGCAGTGCTTAATATTATGGGCTCCAGTCCATCACTGGCCCCTAACTGCTACCACAATTATCAAAGAAGTTTCTAATGGCTCTTTCACTTTTACACTCCTAGCTGTCTGACTAGTTTTTATTTTCTCTACCCAGACAGGAGGATTTTGTTTTTAATTCTTATGACTTCAGTTCAAGCTTTGCCCTGAGTGGAAGCACAGAATGAGACTGATTATTTTTGAATAACATATTTGTTTACTTCCAGAAAAGTGATATTCAATTGTTATATTCTTAACAAAATGCAGAATGCCCAAAATTACAGAAATAAAAGACAGGGCCAAACCCAGAATAATGCAAACTCCACAACTGATTGCACAGGGCCCTTTGTGTCATGGAGGGCGAGGGGGTGAAGGGCTTCCAATCCATGGAGTCCATGAATAAACCTTAAATGACAACATAGCTGTGAAAAGCACTAACATAAAATATGGGCCCACAAAGAGGCGCCTTGGCCTGTGGAGGCCCAAAGCACATGGGGGCCAGGAATAAATTAGAAATAACAGTACATGCGTAACATGCGGGAGCCCTGACCCCTCAAGGGGATGTAATGTTTAAGTGAACATCAATATTCTGGATCGGCTCCAGAACGCTCTCTGGGATATACCCTCCAATCTTGATGGCAGATTGCTCGACGACCTAGTTGCTTTTTGGAACACCTTGTTAGCCGAGACCATTGACCAAATGGCTCCCAAGTGTCTGTTCCCCACGCATAGGTGATGCAGGGCTCCGTGGTTCACAGATGACCTGCGTCGGCTGAAGCAGGAAGGGAGATGGTTAGAGCGACAATGGTGCCGCATTCGCACTAAAGTTGACCANGCTCTTGTGCAGAAGAGTGAATGTTATTTTTTAAATAGGTCTGATGGTGAAATAACAGTATTTGTGGTCTTCCATAAATACACATGCAACATGATTCTCTAGCTGCTCCATCAGTGATACCCTCATTCATCTCAGTAGGGCTGGCACCGGCCGAGCAGACTGAGGATTGTGCTGTAAGTCTTTTGAAATTCTGGCTACTCAATAACAGTTGTGAATGAACTAAAAAATTACAGCCACTGTATAAATGAATAGAAACATACTGTGCCTTTCCTTCTCTTTATATTTCCTTTGTGACCAGGCAGACAAAATATTCTATCATCCACTGCATTTTTAACTTAGATTACAAAAGAGGGGAAATGTTATATATTACATCAAGATTTTACCTCAAATACTTCATCCAGGTTTGATTGTATCAGCAATTGCTCCATTAATGGATATTCTACCATTTCATGTACTAAATTATTTTCTGCTCTGCATATGATGTGGATGGAACGGATTCACCTGTGTTCAGCAACAATCTTGTTGAAGAGATGGAGATGACTGACATCCAAAACATCTTAACATTTTTATTTAATAGTGGAGTCACATGAATAATTAATACACAAACAACTGAACACCAGGAATATTATTTTGTTGATGGAATTTGCCAAGAACATTAGAATATAGATTTTTACAAGAAGCATGGAATGTTTTTTCCTCTTCCTCTAAAATAAACAGATACTCTACAGCTCTACAAGCCATACCTACACCTGGAGCATTCTCCCATACAAAATGTCCAGCATGCAAAGATTGCTCCTCAGGATTCCCATCATGACAAGGAACAAGCAGAGAGCTCAACGGATCTTGAACAAGCAAGCTCATCCTCATGCTAAATTCTGGACCTCTCAGACTCTCACATACTGTTTCCACATCCAGCAGGATTTTATTTCTCATCCCCATACTATCAGCTACCTCCGAAATCACCACAAAGGTAAAGTAGTTTCCACAGCAGTGAACACGAGCAAACACAACATAAGAAGATAAGAAGTGCCATACTCAGTCAGTCCAACGATCCATCCAGCCCAGCATCCTGCCTCTGACAGTGGCCACCATTAGTTGCGTTAGAGAAGTACACAAGAATTTATTCATTCCCTCCTATTTACTCCCAGCTCCTGATAGACAGAGGCTACATCTCCCAACCATAGTTATCTATGCACCTATCCATAGTTATCTATGCACCTATCCTCGAAGAACTTATACAGTTCTTTTCTAAACCCAATGGAAACAGTACTTCCTTTTCTTTGTTTTAAATCTGCTGTCAGTTTCATAGTGTCTCCCCTACTTCTAGCACTATCAGGGAAGGTCGATAACAGCTCCTTACTTACTTGTTTTATATCACTCCTGATTTTGTCAACATCTAGCAAATCCCTTCTCAGTCATCTCTTTTCCAAGTTGAAGAGCTAAGAAGAGCGTCAGACTGATTTAAACAGTTAGCAAATTTTCACTGATTTTTGGGTGTAGTTAAAATGTATAATTCATATACTTTACTCTTCCTTTAAACCTTCTTTCATAAACTCAACACCACTCAACATGAGAATCCCTATTCCTGAAGAGGATCTGGTGACAGAAAAGAGTGAATACATCTCGTGACTGCTATGGGACTAATTGTTACGTATATTTTTACAGTTGGGTGTAAGTACAAGAACTATCTGACTGTATGTCCTTCTGGGCAGGAGGTACCTTTATGCTACAACTGTGGGCAGTGCTTAATATTATGGGCTCCAGTCCATCACTGGCCCCTAACTGCTACCACAATTATCAAAGAAGTTTCTAATGGCTCTTTCACTTTTACACTCCTAGCTGTCTGACTAGTTTTTATTTTCTCTACCCAGACAGGAGGATTTTGTTTTTAATTCTTATGACTTCAGTTCAAGCTTTGCCCTGAGTGGAAGCACAGAATGAGACTGATTATTTTTGAATAACATATTTGTTTACTTCCAGAAAAGTGATATTCAATTGTTATATTCTTAACAAAATGCAGAATGCCCAAAATTACAGAAATAAAAGACAGGGCCAAACCCAGAATAATGCAAACTCCACAACTGATTGCACAGGGCCCTTTGTGTCATGGAGGGCGAGGGGGTGAAGGGCTTCCAATCCATGGAGTCCATGAATAAACCTTAAATGACAACATAACTGTGAAAAGCACTAACATAAAATATGGGCCCACAAAGAGGCGCCTTGGCCTGTGGAGGCCCAAAGCACATGGGGGCCAGGAATAAATTAGAAATAACAGTACATGCGTAACATGAGGGAGCCCTGACCCCTCAAGGGGATGTAATGTTTAAGTGAACATCAATATTCTGGATCGGCTCCAGAACGCTCTCTGGGATATACCCTCCAATCTTGATGGCAGATTGCTCGACGACCTTGTTGCTTTTTGGAACACCTTGTTAGCCGAGACCATTGACCAAATGGCTCCCAAGTGTCTGTTCCCCACGCATAGGTGATGCAGGGCTCCGTGGTTCACAGATGACCTGCGTCGGCTGAAGCAGGAAGGGAGATGGTTAGAGCGACAATGGTGCCGCATTCGCACTAAAGTTGACCAGTTGTGGCTTAGAGCTACATTAAAAGCCTATGCCATGGCTATGCAGCCCGCAAAAAGGAATTTCTTTGCTACCATCATATCGTCCGCAAAGTTGCGTCCAGCTGAACTTTTCCGGCTAGTCCGGCTTCTCTGCGCCTGGAACTGGAATCTTCTAGTGCTTGCTGTGACATGTTTAATAATTGTTTATCAACTATTTTGTGGATAAAATTGCTTGTATCCATCACAATTTCGAAGTCACATTTAATGCATTAGATGTGTTTGAGGTTATGAATGCCCCATCTGGTCTGGTTTTGTGGGATCAATTTCAGCAGGTATTGTCCGCCAATGCGGTGGAGTTGCTGAGGGCTGTGAGGGCCACAACTTGTGAACTCGCTACTTGCCCGTCCTGGCTGGCAAAAGCCAGCAGGGACACATCAGGACCATTGCTGGGGGGAGTTGTCAAATGTCTTGATTATGGAGGGCAGGGTCGCGGGGAGTTTGAAAGAAGCTGTGGTGTGACCCTTGCTTAAGAAGCCATCTCTTGACATTGACGTCCTTGCCAACTATCAGCCAGTCTCTAACCTTCCCTTTTTAGGGAAGGTTATTGAGTGGGCCGTGGCCCAACAGCTTCAGGGGCATCTGGACTGCATTGGTTTCCTTGATCCCTTGCAGGCTGGATTTCATCCAGGGTATGGCACTGAGACTGCGCTTGTGGCCTTGGTCAACGATCTGTGCCAAGAGATGGACCAGGTTCAATCCACTCTCCTGATTTTGTTAGATCTTTCAGCAGCATTTGACATGGTCGACCATGAGATGTTGGAGACCCACCTGCGGGACCGTGCCGAGGTGGGCAGGACTGTTCTTGAATGGGTCCGCTCATTCCTGGCTGGAAGATCTTGGTGTGTGGTACTGGGAGATTGTACATCTTCCCCCTGGACCCTCATGTGTGGAGTCCCACTCTGTCCCCTCTTCTCTTCAACATGTATATGCAGTCGCTGGGTGCGATTAGTAATTAATTATTATTATTATTATTAGCAAATATTTATATAGCGCCAGCAATGTACCTGGCGCTTTACAAAGTAATTGAATAGACACGGTCCCTGCCCTAGGGCTTACAATCTGAGAGACGGGAGTGGGAGGGGGAGACGAAGGAAGGGGAACAGAGGGAGAGACAAGGAGTGTAACATTCACAAGGATGTGAGGTCCCAGATGCATGCGCTTGGCTTGGTTACATCAATATCATGAGAGGATTTGAGCTTTGGTGTCATCAATATGCTGATGACACCCAGCTGTATCCCTTATTTTAATCAGACCCAGACCCAGCAGTCTTGGTGTTTATCTGGTGCCTGGCTGCGGTGGGGGATTGGATGAGAACTAGCCATCTGAAACTGAATCCTGACAAGACGGCCTTTGACACCGTTAACCATGAGTTGTTGGTGAGTCATCTGTGGGACCTGGTGGGGGTGGATGGGACCATTTTACGAAGGTTCCATTCGTACCTTGCGGGTAGATCTCAGTGAGTGATACTGAGGGATTGTACTTCGTCCACTGGTGGTCTCCCGTGTGGGGTCCCACAGGGTTCCATCTTATCCCCTCTCCTGTTTAATGTGTATATGAAACTGTTTGGGGAGGTAGTGCGCAACTGGGGGGTCCCCGCTGTTATCAATATGTGGATGAGACCCAGCTATATTTGTCATTTTCATCTGACTCAGGCCCTTCTGTCTCCTTGCTGTCTTGGTGCTTGGCCACTGTGGGGGACTGGATGAGGTTGAGCCGACTGAAGCTCCCAGTAAGACAGAGATTATATTTGTTGGCGGGACTGGTGATCTGAGTGAGGCGATTTCTCCCATTATTTTGAGGTGTTCGTCCTCCCTTGGTTCTATCTGTGCCAAGCCTAGGGGTGCTCCCAGATTCCCAGTTGTGTCTGGATCTCCAGGTGTTGGATGTGGCCAGGGGCACCTTTTGCCAACTACATCTGGTGAAGAGACTCTGCCCATTTGACTCGGATTACGATCTTGCCACTATCATCCATGCGTTCGTCACCTCGAGGCTAGACTATTGCAATGTGCTCTACATGGGACTGCCCATGGTGACGGTTTGGAAGCTGCAGCTAGTGCAGAATGTGGCAGCCCATCTCCTCATGGGGATGGGCCATAGGGAGCACATAACACCAGTGCTCCAAGTGCTGTCTATTGTCTTCTGGGCCCGCTTCAAGGTGCTGGTGTTGACCTCTAAAGCCCTTCACAGTCTAGGCTCTATTTATTTGAGAGATTGTCTCACCCCCCGGACTCCTGGTTGGCCCCTGATGTTGTCCAGGGGTGCTCTCCTGGAAGTTCCACACTGTTGATGAATTCGAACAGACAGGAAGGCATTCTCGGTGGCTGCACCATCGCTGTGGAATTTTCTTCCAGTAGAGGTGTGCCTCAGTCCAAATCCTCTCACCTTTGAATGAAATTGTAAGACCTGGCTCTTTCACCAGGAATTTGGCAGGGGAGGGGGTGGGAATAGCTTGTAGGATTGGGTGGGTTTTGGGGGCGGGGTTTGCACTAGGAATTTATTTATTTTTTTGGCACAGAATGTAAGTTTTTGGATTGTTTTAATATCTATTTTAATGTTTTAATGTGTTTATTTTTTTGTTATATTTTTAGTATTTTGTAAACTGCCCCAAGTTGCTTGATGCAAGAGGGGTGGGGTTGAAATACAAATATAAACAAACAAACAAATAAATAAATAAATAAATAAGATGGAGGTGATGCTGGTGGGTAAGGGCAAAGGAGTGGAGGCCCCCATCATTGACGGGGAGTATCCCTCCTTGGTTCCTCAGGTTGAGAGCCTTGGAGTCCTCCTCAGTTCACAGGTCTGCCTGGATAATCAGGTGACAACTGTGGCAAGGAGTGCATTTGGTAAATTACATGTGGTCTGACGTCTTCAACTGTACATCTCGGGCTCTGATCTTGCCACCATCATCCATGCATTTATCACCTGAGATTGGACTACTGCAACATAATCTACATGGGACTATCCCTGGTGATGACCCGGAGACTGCAGCTGGTGCAGAATGCGGTGGCCAGCCTCCTCACGGGGATGAATCACCAGGAGTACATAACATCAGTGCTCCGATCTCTGCACTGGCTGCCTATAGTCTTCTGGGTATGATTCAAGGTGTTGGTTATCACCTTTAAAGCACTATATGGCTTGGGCCCCACTAACCTGCAGGACCGCCTCATCCCTCATGTCCTAGATCAGTTCCTGCGGTCGGTCAGGGATGCCCACTTGGAGGTCCCCTAGGTTTTCCGGGTGGCCACATTCGAGCGGGCATTCTTGGTGGTCGCGTTGCAGCTATGGAACTCCCTCCTGGTGGAGATTCACCTCTCTCTGGATCTCCCTTCCTTCCGCAGACAAAGCAAGACCTGGCTGTTTTGCCAGGCGTTTTTGTGAGGGGGACGGGTAGTGGGTGTGTGGCGGTGGTTTTTGTTGTAAAGGAAATGGGTTTTTTTACTGGACCCTTTTATTGTGGATTTTAATTATGCTATTATATTATGTATTTTTATCCTTTTGATGTTTTTATATATGAGGTACACCAACCCAGGCTGCCACTTGGCAGGAGGGAGGTGTATAGAAATAGTATGTATAAATAAATAAATACATACATAAATAGATAAATAAACATGCATCACAGCATAATTTTTTTATTTTCTAATGGGGGAGTCAGTGTGTGACCATTGAACACTGCCATGTTGGCAGGAGGCCCATGCCACCATTTTGCGTGGGGCCCAACTTCCCTAGATCCAGTACTGATAAAGGGCATTCCTGTTGCTCAGAACAAGTCAGTGGAGACAAATTAGAGAGACTGCTTTCAGTACTTACAAATTTAAGAACCCAAGCCTTTTCTCTTTGACACGAGACGAGAGCAGGATTGGAACCCAATGATTAAATGCATGGAAATTCAACAACCTATAACACCCTCAAACTTGAAAGGGACCAAACCTTTAACTAACATGAGATTATTTTATGAATTTTAGAAATTAACTGAAGTGGCATCAATCTTGCCACCCAATGGGCCCAGTCAGAGAAATGGGGTCACAGAAAGAAGAATTTTGCTTGGTAGCTCAGAGGTCAAAATCTGCTTTCTATTTATAGCGGCACTATACCTTAATTTCAAACATACATGATTATTCTTGCACACGCTGGTAACACACCACCGTGTGCTGCTATCTGTCAGCAGGGATTTTCCACAGTCATCAGTAGTGATGGGAATTTCGGTTTCAGATAAAACCGAAAGTACCAGAAAATGGCCACTTTGAATTGATCCAAAATTTCGGTTCTTTTTCGGTTTTGGTACTATCAGATCTTTTGCATTGATTTTTTGTACCGGATTCTTAACATTGCAGTTTGTCCCACATTGAAAAAGCGCAATGTTAAAAATCAGGTACAAAAATCAATGCAAAAGATCTGATAGTACCAAAACTGAAAAAGAACCAAAATACATGAGAACCGAAACCAGAATTGACCGAAACTGAAATTTTGCCCAGAGTTCCATCCCTTGTCATCAGTATCGATGTTAATAGCTATAGCAGGCCACACATCTGCATGTTAGACATCTGAAACAATATCTGAGCCCAGGTGCTTGCATCTTTAATTATTATAGGCTCTTATCACACATGCACAATTAGAGAGTTTAAATAGCTGGTAAGATTTTTAAGTGTCTTCTTTTAGAGTTTTGGGTTTGGTTGGGGAGGGGAGCTGGCATGTAAAACAAAGAAATACCAACCAATAAGGATTTCACAAAAAAATAATAATCATCCTCATCATCAAGGAAACCTCCCTGGTGGAAAGGTCTCTAATGTCTGCCTGAGTCATCTTCAATCCCAGCTACGGATATGTCATCTATGTCATACTGTACTCATGTTTGGAGCGTGGGGTAGTGGGGGTGGGGGCTGGAATAATATTAGATCAATACAGCTGCTATCAAAAGCTTTCATTCTTTTTGGACCTACCAGTGTAGCTGTAGTATTCATCAGATTTTTACCACGAGAATTAATGCTATAAAATGTCACTTGCTACAGTAAAATTTATCAGCATTATTATATACCATAGAAACTGCCACTACAGACAAATGCACTACATTAAAATTTTGTCTAGAGTTCCCCAGAGGAAACATTCACTGCAATTTGTATAATAGTTTATATATTTATGCTATTTAATGGTACAAAGTAATAATTATGACTTCACTCACTGGTAAGCAACAGCATTACATAAATCTGATGCGGATTTAGAACATGCCAGCTTTGTCACTGGCCTACTAGTTGTAAATTATGTTGCTGTTAAAAAAAAAAAAATCTAAGCAAATATGAGTTAGCAGCAGGAAGCTAATAATGTGCCTCCAGCTGTTCCAGTTAACCTGCAAATGTGGCCATCTGCACCTCAGGAGAAAAAGAAAAGGAGAGATAGAGGGAGGGAGAAAAAGGAGAGAGGAGAGGAGCTACCGCCAATGCAGGCACAAAGCCTAGGCCCAGAGCAGTAGGAATGACCTTGCTCCTTATGACCAGGCAAGCACATATTTAAAATCAGAAAAGTTACTAAAGAATAAAGGACTTTTTCTCCCCTAGACCCACAAAAAGTCTTTACCATTGCCTTTTTTCTAGAACAGCCTGCCTTTCACCTCTGGGGTTATTATTTACTGCATTGCAGGTTTGTCCAGTGAACAGGTTTTTCTTACAACTTCAGGCTTTCATTTTTACTTTTTAACACCTCTTCATAGGACCATCTTGTGTTATTGAGAGAGAGAGAAGTAGTTATTGTGATAGATTTATCCCTGCTTCAGACGATTCAAAATAGATCTGCAGGGCACAAAGACTGAACTATCAAACAAGACAAAAATTCTCAGATAGAAAGTCACAGATCTTCCAATGAACAGTGGCTTTAGTCCTGGCTTTGGATTCATGGGGGATGAGGTGGCTCTTAGGACACGTAGGAGAGTACTGTTTGCTAAAAGATTATTTTAGAACAGACTTCTGTAAAAACTGGGTCACAAGGAACTGTCAAAAATATTTCCTTTGACATTTGTCCCACTACTAAACCTGCAGTGTCTAAAGAGTGCGCTCATATAGAGGGCTACATTTTAGTAATTTAGGTGCAATTTAATAATGAAGTCTCTGCAAGGCTGGTTGCTACATACTGCACAACAGAACATCTCATCCTCAAAATGAGTTATAACAGTTCAACAACGCCATATTCTCAAAGCTGACAATCAAACACCATGCCTGCTATTATTATGCCAGAATTTTACTTTGAGGGGCCTAATTCTGAAGATTCTGGTGTTCCTCAAATTCCTATGCAACAGAATCTGAGGGGGCTCAAATCTCTGGCAAGAAATATTCAGCCTCTCATGACCTGTGTTACTGTCTTGGGAACTTCCACTGCAAATCCAGGTGAGTAAAATCACAGGACAGCCTTTGGGGGCATGTGCTATGGCAGCAGTTGTTCTTTTGATATTGAAGTAGGCTCTTATGATGTCCTCGTTATTTCTTTTAAGACAAATATTCCTCTGCTTCATCATAAAGGAAACGAATTCTTTTGTTTGCTGTTTCACATTCAGTGCGTGATTAAGAATTTTCATTTTATTAATAAGTATGAAACAGGGTTTCCAATTAATGCTTTCCCTTTCTAAAGCCCACACTTTACTACTATGACTGGAATAAGGCAATGAGATGCATTCTGTTACAAAGCCCAATTCAACACAGAGAAAGGAGGGTTGTTACTCAGCTGTAAAACACAGTTTGCATTAGTGGGTCTAAAACATTTTCTTACATTAGTAGCTATCTGGAGGAGCCTGTTGCCTAAAATGGAAGCACCATTCCCGCCAATCGGGGAAAAGGCAGTGAACACGGATTCCTGCTGCTAAAAACTAGTATGAATCCTACTGATGTGGATGGGACTTGTAAACAGACTTAGGGCTAAAGTGGTGGCAAGGGGAAAACTCATGTCCGATCCAAGGCACGCACACAGCCTAAAACGGCAATTGTGTGCGCACATAGTGCACCTAGACAGGGTGGCCTGGGTAACCTCCTCTGCTTCCTGACCCTGCTGCCACTGTGGCAGCCACTTCAGCCCTGCCTCACCGGGTGGTTTCAGACGTTACGTTTGTCTGAAATCACCACAGACAACCTCAGTCAACCGCGGGGGGTGGTGAACAGAGGTGAACGTCTGTTTGCACGCATCCAGATGTTCACCTCAGTCAACCACCCCCCGTGGTGAATCTAACCACGCTTTGTTCTCCCGCACCATGGCGGCGAACGAAGCATGGTTAGGGGGAATCCGGAATGCGGTGAAGGAAAAGTAACGTCTGTTACCTTACCTCCACTGCATTACGGGGTCTCAGCAGTGGGCAGTGGGCAGCAGCAGCGGCCGAATAGGCTGCTGCGGCTGCCTGTCTCAGGGAAGGCAGGCGGCCGGGGAACGCAGGAGGCAGGGCCATGTGGCCGCATGCTCCGTTGCACGGCCCCGCCCCCTCCGGGAGGGGTGTGTGCCCCTTTAGACGTTACGGCCGGGCGCTTTCACCACAGGCCGTGGTTAGGCGGTCCCCACGGCCGGGGGCGATAGGGGGAACATCTGTTGGCTCCCCCTTCACCTCCGGCCGTGGTCTGAACCACCCTACAGCCCGTGGTGAAAGCGCCCAGCCGTAACATCTGAAATCACCCACCATCTCCCAGTGGGGTTGAGAGGTGGGAGGCTTTCCCTGCGCCACACTGCATGTGTGCAATTACCGTTCTAGTCTGTGCATACACCTGAGGCACTCAAGCAGACCTTGAATCAGGACTTCAGTCAACATGAGTTCCTGGTGTTAAAGCAGTGGCTCCCAAGCTTTTGCCTGTGTGACCCTATTTTGAGACTTAAAACATAATCTCATGATCCCAGACAGCAAGAAAACTGTGCAGAGAACATCCGTATCAGTTGGGATTGTGAGTAACAGTTGCTACTAGGGGTGGGACTATCGGCATCGGATTAATCCGATCATTTATTTTATTTATTTTTATCATTATCGGTGTCGGTATCGGCAATATTGGATTTTTAACATTGCCGGTTTTCTCAGATTTTTAACATTGCCCATTGAAGTCAATGGATGCAATGTTAAAGATCCAAGAAAATTGGCAGTGTTCAAAATCCAATACCGATAAATCCGATATCAGGAGATCCGATGCCGATAAATCAGACACCCAATAATCCCCCGGGAGTCCCAGCCCTAGTTGCTACCTCTCACGGTTTGACCCTGACCCATAGGCCAAAATGGGATTGAGGGTGAAACCGTGAGAAGTGCCAGCCCTAATTGTGAGCCCCTCTGTAATGACTCAACGCCACTTGGGGTTAATTCAGATTCTATGACCCTGCTTGGGATCCCAACCCAGTGTCCAAGAAGTTCTAAGCTAAGGCATCAGTGCTAAACCACCAGATAATTGCATCCTAAATCTCATTAATGATTTTCTCTTCCAAAATATTTTTCAGGTCACTAAGTGTGTAACAACATCTAACACTTAATAATAATGTCATACAAATAAATGAAATAATAAGAACCATGGACACTGAACAGTGGTTACCATACATCATCTTTCCCCCCCCAAAAAATATTTCACATTGTTGCATAAATAAGAAAAATTCTGACTCACAATGGCTAGCTCCCCCAGTGGTTAGGTCACCCAATGGGTGGTGGATGGAGATGGGTGTTGCATGGGAACACGCACGCACGCACCTACACCCACTGGCCACGGTGTTCACACAGACGCCTCCATCCATCTCCACTAAACAAAACTGGGTGGAGGCATCTCATGTGAAAATGGTCCATGTTGTAGGGTTGCAGTGTTGCCCTGTAACATGTATAATAAAATGTAACACCAATTTTATCGGTGTGTGAAAAGGGCCTCTGATCTGAAAGACCTGGACAGCAGTGGGTGCAGAGGAATGCTAATGGATGGATCCTGTTTGTGTGGTAACAGCTAGTCACGTTTGGATCAGAATAGAGTCCCCACTTAATCTGGGTTTTCCATATAGTAAACTAATGTGTTGCAGCAGCATCAGTAGATTAACCTAGATTTCTCCCATTTTGCTGAAGCTGGAAGGGTTTCCTTAAGCATTCATAAATAAAAATGGACGGCAATATCACTTAGGCCTCCTCCCCCTCCTCTTAAGTGACTTGTACTTGACTTTTTTGTTTAAAATAAAGCTTAAAATGTGTCTTCTGCAATGCAGACTGACATGTTTCCTTTATGAATTCTTGTGCATTACTATTGATTTTTAACTGTGGTTTTCAAAATCCTACCTCTAGGACTCTTGAGATTTTCCTGCTGCAATAATAATGTATTGTCATTCTTAATATCTCAAATCTTTGACACAATATATTCATATTAAATCACACAAAAAACTGCATTAGAGAAATGCTGAGGGTCTGACTCAAACCTACTAAAGCAAGGAAAATCAGAGTCAAGGCTGAAAATCAGGACTGACATAGTGGAACTCATCCCATTGTGCTAAAGCATTGTAGCACATTCAGAGATATGGCCCCTTTTTACACAGAGCTCTCCCACTGATGAACACACAAAAATCTGCATGCTCATGAGTGGAAGAGGTCCATGTGAAGGACGCGGTGGGGGCATGCGGGGTGAGTGGGGGTGCGTGCGCACGCCTGCCTAACGTACATCCCCACGCAATCCCCTCAGACTCTCCCACCCCCATGCATGGAACAACTGGGGAAAACAGCGGTTGCTCCGTGCGTGAGGATGAGTGGGTGTGTGTGCACGCCCATATGCAGGCACCGCCCACACACCGCCGCGTCCATGGAACCCCCACTCTACAGGGGCCGTGTAAAAAAGGCCTTAGGATCACTTCCACTTTAGAGGTCAGCAGGTGTGCAGCTCCAAGTTAGGAATGGGTTGTATGTTGCCTGAATTTACTACCGTAATTAGGATTTCATTCTTGCAAATGGAGAAATGCTGACTAATCTGCACCACTGAGATTATTATTATTATTAATAATAATAAATTAATTAATTAACGTCCTTCCTCCACTGCTTATAAAATCGCTGTAGGCTTCATTTTAACTCCATTGTCACAACAGTTCTCAACCAAGCAGGCCCAGCTCAGTAGTCACTGAATTAATGTGGTGCCAATTTGAAAATGAAAACATACTCAGGGAAGTATTATTTAAAAATAAAATAAAAAAGCTTTCTCTTCTGTACATATGAATGCACAGTAGCTCACTCTCTCTCACTGGAGTCCACACAAGATGAATTTGGTTTAATCAAAATTCCTTTTAAGTCAAACGGCTCTTTTTCCCTAACCTTCAGTCAATTTAAATGTACTTCATTTTGCACAAGAGAACTCAGTCTTATACTCCAGTTTCTAGATACGTTGAAGCTGATTATCAGGAAAGCAAGGGCTGGCAATGTGAGTGGGATAGAGAGCTTCCTAATGTACAGCAGGGAAGCAGGATTCACTCCCACCTGCCCTGCAAGCTCTCCTATGGGTTTTGCAAGGTGTGGAGGGTGCTCTCAGCAGCTTATAGGAGCAACCACCCCACTGGTAAGTCCCCCAGTGGGTCTTGCAAGAGGTCAGAGGGACTTTTCAGAAATCCAACTTATCCCACACTGGATAAGGGCATCCCCTTTAGTTCAAGGTAGAAAGACTCCAATGTGTGTTTGTTTAAAGTTGTGGATTAGTGATCCGAATGGTATAAATCGGTTGTCATGAACATCTTTGTTTCAGCTATGACAAGTCTTTCATTTAAACACTCTTTGAGACTCAAAAGTTTCATGCTTGGCCAAGGCACAGAGGAATTTTCTTTTGTTTCCTTGGTAAGTTTGAGCATATTTCAATTATTCATCTGCTGGTTGCACAATGGTTAATCCCCATGAAGCCTTGGGAGCACTGGGTGGGAAAGGTAAAGATGATGTTCCAAGTGCAGAAAAGAGGCAGGGTGGGTGTACGCTCCAAGGGGGAGATTTCAAATGCCAAAGTGCATTGATTGCTGGTTTGTTCAGCCCTGTAAACGCTCCCCTGTTGGTGTGTATCTGCTCCTCTGTTGGTGCAACCAACAGAAGCTAGGCGAAGCTAAGTGAAATAGATTTAAATGTGCAGTCTTCAAGTTATATTGTAATGTACTTTCAAAAAATATCCATGTTAACAGCATTCACCTTTTCTCATTCATTCTTTGCTAGCATGATGTTAAATGTCCAAAAGAGAGTCTATCTGTCCTGGCTCTAATCATTAACTGGCAGACTTCAGTAGATGGGGACAAAGTAATTCAGATGATCTCTTTCATTGGACCAATTACTGCTGATGAGAGTATGCAAGCTCTTGGGCCACACAGGGCCGTCCCTCAGGCTTCTAAAAAGTCAGAACTATAAGCTAAACCAATTGCAGGAAAGAGGATTTTTTTTAATAAATGTACATTACTCACTTAGTTACTTAAATATATTTAGAAACTTTTAAAATATCTATTACTGATATTACTTTTGTGTTACCCAATATTTGGTAATCTGAACAACTGACCAAAAGTGCTAATGTAAGTGAAATGATAGTGACTGCCAAGGAGAGAGAGAGATGGGGGCAAAGTAGTGAAGATGATGCTTTTATTGGACCAACTTCTATTGGTATATGTCTGTCAACTTTGCAGCGTCACAGAGTCCTGTGTGATGAAGGCTTTACATAAGCTTGTGCGCATTTATCAGCAGAAATTGGTCCAATAAAAGGTATGTCTTCTGTCTGTTTCATATTTGGAACTAGCATGGCAGCTACACTCTCTAAATGTTGAATAGGATTTAAAACATAAAAATAAAAAAAAATCAGTCTATGAAAGCTTAAGAACAATTATGTATTCACAATAGTATTTTGCATGATACAATCAACTATCATATATTGACTTTTGTTGAGGTGACCATCAAAATTTGTTTACTTGTGGTAAATATACCAAATTTTCTTCAGACATAACTTCTCTCATGGGTCAAACTCAACCTTGATTTAAACCAAAACACCACTGAGGATGATGAAATCATAATTACACTCATGACTGAAGTTGGCCCCGTAAATCTTGATATTCACTAAGAGATGATGTGACTATCTGTACTGTTACATACTTTCCAAATGTCTTCATGAGAAATGATTAAGTACTTTGCCAGCGATATTGCCAGCGATGTACCTGGCACTCTAAAGGAATTCATTACAGCCAGATCCCTGCCCCCAGGGGCTGACGGTCTAGGGGAGACAAGGGAAAAGGGAACATAGGAAGCGACATGGGTACATTAAAGAAATTGAGACGCCGCAGGCACACATGCTTAGCTTAGTTGGAAGGGAGAAGGAAATACTAGGTAAAAACGTGTAGAACTATCACAGTTTTCAAAAGTGTAACAAGTTTCTTTAAAATTATTGTCATTTTACAATATTTTTACCATGGGTGGTAGGTGGAGATGAGTGTTGCGTGGGAGTACGCACACACCTACGGTATTTACACAGACACCTCCACTCATCGAAATGCACCCCCCACCCATTGCCCGCGGTGTTCACACAGACGCCTCCACCCATCTCCACCAAGCGAAACTGGGTGGAGGCATCTGAAAAGGGCCCATGTTGCAGGGCTGCAGTGTTGCCCTGTGGGTGCCCTGTAACATGTAGAATAAAATGTAACATTCATCTTATCGGTGTTAACAGTGTCTGTGTGAAAAGGACCAGACTGATTTCAGGAACCAGTGGGAAGGGGGAAATTAGGAAAAGATGGTGTATCGGTGAATGACTGGGTATTGTGAAAGAATTGTAAGGATTTTATCAATCAAAAGGAACTCAGAGCCAGGCAGCAGGATGCAAGAAAAATGAAAGCCTCTTGTCTGTAACTGAGGTTCTTCAGGATGTGGAGTCACGATCTTGACACAATCCCACCCTGTCAACCCCTCTACTATGAAGACCTATTTTCCTTTATATTGTGTCCAAATATGTGAAGTCATCAGTTCTGCACATACCCGGGCCCGTGTTGGACACTGCTGACAAGAATTAACCAGCTGTGCTAACTGTAGGTATGGGCCTCGGGATCCAACACTAACAACAAGCACAAACATCCATATGTGTAGATTTATGGGGAATCAGAGTACAAACGTCCAGTGATGGGTTCTACAGAAACACTGGATCTGGTTTCAATCAAAAAGGGAGGATAGAGGAAACACAAATGTATATTTAATATTCCATGCAATAACTTTCTAAAATAGGCAATACTGTACAAAGGTGCATACCTGTTAAATAAAAAACTCAATCAATGAGAATTTCTCATAATGCAGCATAAAATGAATATTCAAACAAATAGTTGGCAAAACAAGATGATCACTCAAACACATGCTCCAAGCATCACTGTATATGCATAAACAATAGTTTTAAAATGTCATAAAAGGGCAATATTATTAAAAAAACACAAAAAACGCATTTCAGGGACACCCCCTTCAGTGAAATGCAACACCATAAAAGCCACGGATAAGCACTGAGGTAGATTCTGATTTCCTACAGGTACCAAGACAATTAGTCCATCCCAAGCTAAGGAGGAGGAGGAAAAACAGATTTTTTCTTTTAAATTCTTAATAGCAGATTCTAATCCTCTCCTTCTCATCTGGTGCAGTGCTGAACCATTTACAATGCAATACCACTCCTCATACACACACAATGTGGTGAGTGTGCATCTGGTTTCAATCCAAATACATAGAGAGAGTTAATTCATGGAATATATATTTGTATGTGGTATACAGTAAATTGACACATATCATAGTTTTATTAAAGTATTGATCTTCCTAACAACTCAAGAAGAGAACTGTTTTCTGGTGTTGAAAGGAATAGTGGGCTTGATACTTGAGGGCATTAGTCACCTTTTCCAGGAGCCCTTTGAGTACCTGAGTGACATCCATGAACAAACTCTCATATCTGGTTTTTTGGTGGGTTTTTTTTTTTTGGTATTCTGTCCTATTTTTTTCTGCTCAGTTGTTTTAGAATTTCAGTCATTTTAGTATTTCTGTTGCATCTTTTTTGGCAATTTTGCATGTGCGATAGTGCTAATATTGCTGAAATGACATAATTGAAATAACCAAATTGAAAAACAAAAACAAAAAAACCCTGAAATGGAATATCAAACTGATACTCAATGGAACACAAATGGATATTGATTTATTAGCTGAACCACCATTTTCAGTTTGAGTAATGTAGATTCAACAGGTTACTTTTCTTTTTTCCCCTCTCAGGAAACATGTTCAGCTCTAATTTTAACTAGGCAAAGGTTCCAGTAAAGCTTCCTCGAACACCCAGAACTTTGCTATTATAAAGCATTTTGCAGGGGCCAAAGATATCAGCATTGGGGGAGGGCCCACCTTCCAAATCATTTCCCTCTTTCTGAGCAATCAATTAAATTTTTTTAACAAAAAGTAATTTGAATGAGGAATTATCTGAAAGATGATGGAGACAGATCACCCTGTTCCTCTTTTATATTAGGAATACATTTTGGGATCTCTTCATTACACATAATGGCATTCTAGAAAAGCGTGGGTTGATCTACAAAAGTCACAAATCCTTCTCCAGAAAAGACAGACCAATATTGGGTAAAACCAGACATGACTGTGGTCCTGCTTAGACTCACAGGCCACTGTCATGTGTTTTAGAGCCACCACTGGAGCCCACCAGACGGGGGTAATGCGGGCCACGGCAGGTTAGAACGTGTGTTCTGACCCACCATGAACCGGCCCAGATCAAGTCTGCCATGGGCAAAACATCAGTTGTACTTGTGAAGGGATTGAGGTCATGGAAGATACAACCAAGAGTGTAGATTGACATATTCCACTGATGTATTCCATTTCCATCCATGAAGCTTCTTTAGCACAATGACACTGAAGGAATTTCTTTCTAGCTCCTGAAGGAACTTCTACCCAGACAAACAGTAAGATTATTTATTCCCAGTTTCAGCCATGTTCCCTATCAAAGTAATGGGAAATTCCACTAGGAATGATGTTTTTTCAAAATGGCAGTAGTTTTTCAGAGCACCCACTATACATAAAGTAGTTAATGTATGTTTCAATGTGCAGATTACTATCATAGGCTGTAATGAGTATCATCCAAGCTTTTACAAGGGGAATTTTCCAAGATCCACTAAAATCAGTACAAGTTTTTCCACTGACACAAATGAGGTTTGGATCAGGCCAGAAAGTGCTTAAAAGAGTAGCTCTATTGCATTCTCTATGGCACCGTTAACTGAAAACTCCATTGCAATGCATTTGTGTTCTCACGGGTACCACAAAAAGACAAGTTTATTTAAGCAGCCATGGTGGCACTTGATGCACTAGACCCCAAATCCACAAAATGTATAAACCTCCGATGCCATATTAAGGTGCCACAGAATCTGTTAATCTCCTATCCATGATACTGATGTATAGAGTGGTGTCAAATACAGGAGATCAGTTGTCCATTTACTCCCAGGCTGGAATCTTTTTTGTATATTAATTTTAAGTAAGAGATATTAAGATCATCACACATGGACAGCTACACAAAATATCCTTTTATTTATTTTTTTACCATACTTGGAGACTCATTCCTCTACGAATCTACCTACATGGACTGCATGTGTCCTTTCTATATATTTGTAGTCTTATTTTCCTCCGGCTTACACCACCGAAAATAAAGAGTAACTCCACTGAAGTCAGTGGTGTTACATTTGTGTATAACAACACATGAGTAGCAAGAAAGTTAAAGCTCTGGGAATTAAAAACTTGAAAGATCGGTTATGAGAGAAGCTTCAATATGCCCTAGTTAACTGATCTTAGTTTGATGTGCATTGAAAAAGCAAGAAAATATGCTGATAAAAGTAAAGTTCCTGAGATTTTTTATAAAGTAAAAATTTCTTATAGATTCTGTGAGTGAAAGTTATATTTTTTGCTGAATTGTCTGCTTTTATTTCTCTTTATGTCCCAAACCCAAGACGTTCATTGTCAATGAATACAGCACACAGACACACATAAAGAAAGGGCATCAGCAGAATTAGCTGCTTGTACTTACTGCCTTATCCACAAGAGAGCACAGTAACCCGAGTATATACAGATTCTTTTGTAAATGCCTCGTGTACTTACAGGGCAGTGTATAACTCAAAAATTATAATTAAAATGTCTTAGCTCCTGTATTTATAGTAACATTTAAACTACTGTGCTTTCTTGAAGTCAGAGTCATTTACTTGAGAACAGCACACTTTATGGTGAACAGATCTTTGAAACTATACCATGGGGATATGGCACAGCCACATGTAACTCAATATATGTCAACAGCTGTAAAAATATTGGTAGGAGAAGGGAAGAAAAACCCATGAGCACAGATCAAGTGCCCTGTCTCTCACATCTGACTGTTTTCTGATTCTCCTCCTCACCCCCCCTCAAATAATTGGGCAATTTTGGTGCAAGCTGTCATAAAAGCCAAGGCTTCTTTGAGGTTGAATGATCAAAAAGGTTATAAATGAAAATGATTTCAATGTTGGAGGCCTAGTGAGTGACCAAGGCACTTTCTGTAGCAGAAGGGTTTGTTCTAATCTTACCAACTGCACGCTTTCGTCAGAGCATATTCCTAGGGAGTTCACAGCTCCCTAGGGCGAAGCTACAGTAAATTCTGGCTAATCCCCTCTGCATACAAATGAGCCCCTGGTAAGAGAAACTGCAGGGCCAGACAGCTTGTGTGCAGCACTGGCTCTCTAGTTCTGTGCCTTAGCAAAACAAACCAAAATGGTGCTATATTTTCATATTTTTGAGGGGAGAAAAGGTTTCTGAAAAATGCTGAGTTAAACCTTTAAATGCTACAGAGGCCAAAGAATTAAAAAGCATTCAAAATGAAGATCATCTTCCATGCATATGAGCACACACAGCACTTTAAGCAGGCAATATAATCCATTTTACAAATCTACAAAATTGAAACTTCGGCTTGACTGAGGGCAGGGCAGACAAACTAAAAAGAACATGGGCACAAAATAAAATATTTATTAGTGGATTATAAAATAGCGAAATCTCATGCTACATTCCCATTGGCTGGCTCCACTGCACCAACATACTAGAGAGTACAGAATCATTTATATTCATTTCCTGCCATTTCAAACAACCCTTTAAATGTTCAGATTCAGCATCTATTGCCACTTTAAAAGTCTTAAGCATTGCTTTTGTTATAAATAATGTAAAGTGGGAATAGTCCATTGAGTTATACATTATTTAATCACAAAGCATCACTGCGTATTATTAACTATTGATAACACAAAACACTTTTGTTACGTACAAATAACTTGTTCTCATTCAGAAATTTTCCACAGTAAAAACATAGGGCAAAGCTACCAGTAGAATACACAATATACCCCATCCCACTGACCATGGGGGGATTTGTGAACAGGTATAACATTTAGAATCAGGCCCAGCATTCTTTTAATCTCTAAGAGCCTCCAAAATGCTTTCCTGTAATTCCAAATGTAGGCGACCTAGAATGTTTAAATTGTGCAGACTTCTTACTAATTGAAAAGTGTGATATTGCATGAAAGATGCATATCAGACATGCAACAGAGATGTAATCAAATTACAAAACTGTCTTATTATTTGTATATAGTGATTTCACTGTTCAAAGTGTTTTACAATCCTTATGTAGTTCATCCTCACAACAACCCTGTGAGGTAAGTCACTGGTATTCCCATGTTATAGATGGGGAACTGATGTTGAGAGAGAACGCGACTTATCCAAGGCCACCCAACAAGTTTGTGGCTTAGGGTGTTTTTAGACGTGCATGAAATTTGCAGATTACAGCAATCTCCCGCGATCACAAGGACTCCTCAGCATGTGCGCAAATGCGGTCCGCACCCCCTACTGCATATGAAAAAAAAAGTCTTGTGGTACCTATAAAGCTGCAGTTTGGCAATGACAATTGGAACAAATAGCAATCGGAGCAACTGGAGTCAATTCATTGGAGCATATAAATGCTTTCAAATTGGCAATTGGAGCAAATATGATCTCACACGAGTGGTTTTTAGACATAAATTCACATCTTTAGTGCAAGAGTTTGGGAATGCGCATTCTGGAACCCTCAATAGGGGGTGGGGGGTCCAGAAACTGGATTATGGCCACTTTCACATGTTGCCAGGGAGGTAGGGAAACTTCTGTGAATGCAATTGTGGCTCAGTTCTCACGGGAATTAGCGTAGGTGGGAATGCGCTATTCCACTTTTATCCCACGAGAACAGCTCTCGTTGTAAAAGTTACATTGGGGGACCTGGTCATGCGCTGGTTTTCTCGAAATAGCAGAATCCCGTGTGTGCTGGTTCCTGTGAGAATAGAGCCACGATTGCATTCACGGACGTTTCCCTGCCTCCCCAGTAACGTGTGAAAGTGGCTTAAGACGTGGAAGTTTCCATATAACATGCATGAAAGTCATTCATACATGAGTAGGCATGAATTTTAATTGTAGTTTTAATTGACTGCTCATGGGAGTTTTGTCTCGTCTAGGAAGGTTTTCAAGGGAAGACAAGGAGTTCAGTTTTGGCCAGAGGGTGATGCACAGCTAGCGACTAGATGTGTAAAGGCTCAAAGGGTTTTTCCCTGAGCCAAGGGTATACCTGGGTTGAAGAGGGAGTGTACCTGGCTCAGAGAACCAGATAGACTGTATACATCTGTAGAGGGAAAAAAGCACGGTGAGCTAATTTCCAAGGAGAGTGACTGTGGCTGTTTTTACACAGACACTATTCCGTATTTAAAATCCCAGATTCTTAATCCCTGGTTTCTGTTAACACGGACATTACAATTCAGAATAATAATAAATCCAGGATCAAAGTGTTCATGGTCAATATGAGACTTTGGACCAACACGAATGACTGATAAATCCGGACCAGCGGCCGAGAACGGGTGAGGTTGCAGCTCATCTGCATACGCTCCCAGCATCCTTGGCTGTCATCGCTTGAGGACACCATGACTCTCCTGGGGTTTGGCCTTTCTGCCACCCCAAGCTCCACTGACCAGTGGGACGAAAGGCCTTACAGCTACTTTTCTCCATTTCTTTTCTACTGTATTTTCCCCTCCTATCTTACTCACTAACATGCCTGCCATATTTTCTCGCCTTTTATTTCCCTCCTCCCCTTCTCCTCTTCCTGTCCATCTTTTTCTCCCTATACTTTTCTCCTCCCTGCTTCTTCCTCCTGCCAACCGATCA
>QEPC01009579.1:2489231-2505710 GCA_003113815.1 Sphenodon punctatus
CTTGAGGGTTGAATAAATCTAAATTAAATGCTAAATCTGGGTAACTTAAGCACTGAGTATGTGTTTACACGAACATTTAAACCCAGGCTGAAACCTTTAAATCCGTATTTAGCATCTGTGTAAAAACAGCCCAGGTTGGACCCTGATCCTGCCAAGACTTACCCTGGGTCAGCCTGTCCCTGCCACAATGGTAAAAATAGGGATTGTTTGATCTGAGAAATTTAAATCTGGATCTGGTTTTGGGCTTTTGAACACCCTCCAAAATGTAGATGTGAATAATTTCATTGGTGGTTCAACTACACTTTAAATTTCACATGCTGCTTCCTTTTTCAGGACATTCTGTGCTAAAGATTTAAGAAAAGGGGGGTATACAATGAGGTGGTAGAATCTGAAAACAATACAAAATTATCCAAGATAGTTACGTCCAAAAGGGACTGCAAAGTTACAGAAGAATCTCACAACACTGAGTGACTGGGTAATAAAATGCAAGTGAAAGTCAAAGGTGTCGGTGGCAGGCACAGTGGTGAGATGGGTGGCGGGTGCTCAGGCACGCATGCACCATGTGCGTGCAGTAAGCCATGCGGGCAAAGGCGCAACCCACGCTGCTGAGAAGCTGAACCCACACACCCCTCAGCAAACACAGCTCCTGCTCCATTCCCTGGATCGGAGGTCACAGCAAAGTGGGTCACGCCTTTGCCCGTGTGGCTTACTGAGCGCATGTGCATCTGAGCACCGGCATTCTTGCACTGCGCCTCACGGAGGTGCAGTTTGCGAGGGCCGCAGGATTGCACCCAAAGCTGATAATTGCAAACTAATGCTCATAGGAAAAAATAATCTGAACAATTCACGTACAATATTGAGTTGTAAACTGGCTGATATCAATAAAGAGACCTTGGATTCAGTGTTGATAGTTATCTGTGCTGCAGCAGGAAAACCCCAAACAGAACATTGTCAACTATTAGGAAATAGACAGACTATATAATAAAGAAAATATGATGCCACTGTGTGTATCCAGGGTGTGCCTGCACCTTGCACACTGTATGCAGTTCTGATGACTGCATTTCAGTGGAACAAGAATACATTAAAAAAGGGCAACAAAACTGTTCAACATTGTAGAATGGCTTCCATACAAAGAGACTAAAAGGTTTGCTCAACTTAGAGGAAATAACTGAGAGAGCATATGAAGATCATGAAATGGTATGGAGAAAACAAACAGAGAACTCATACAAGTTCTATGCAAGAACTAGTTCATACAAGAACCAGGGGCCACTGAATGAAATTAAACAACAGGTTTAAAACAAGCAAGAGCAAGAACTAGTCTCCCCTGCTCTGATCTCATCCAACTTGCCCATCACTTTGACCACGTTCAGCCCCTCCTCTCTGCTCTACACTGGCTCCCTCTACAGGAATGCATTTAGCACAAGCTCCTGGTCTTCACCTTCACGTCTCTTCATGGCCTTGCTGCCCCATATCTCTTTGCTCTTGTATCCTGCCAGTCGCCACACTCCTGCCTTCTCTGCCCTACCCTCGCCTGCTTGTGTCTCCCCTGCTCTTCTAAACTTCTTCCCCATTTCGCTCTTGCTGCCCCCCATGCCTGGAACACCCTTCCTGGATACATTTGTTCTGCTCCCTCCCTTCCAACTCCCTTCTGAAAACCCACCTCTTCCGTCAGGCTTTCCCTCGCTTGTCATGAGTGATACTGCATCCTCTTCTCTCCCTCACTCAGAATCTCTTCCCTTTAACTAAGTTAAGTACATGCACCTGCATTTTCTCAATCTCATGAATGCATCTTCCTCTCTCCTGATGTTCACCTCTCCCTGGTCTCCCCATTCCTTTTCTTTCTTAGCCCCGTTTTACACTAAACGCACCCACACATGCTTATGCAGGGACCTGTATGGGCATGTGTGGGTGAGTCCTGTTTGTACAGCGGTGGTGGATGGGTGGGTGTGCATGCTTGCTCATGAGAAACACGCATGCCCACCCACCTCCACCCATCATCCACACATGGAGCAACCGGCGAAAATACTGGTTGCTCTGTGCGTGGGGGATGGGTGCACACTGGGGTGTACCTGTGTACACACACCACACTGCTCCTCCACTGGTGCGCACACCAACCACTCCCCCAAGCGTGGCATGCTCTGATTATAAGCCCCTTGGTGTAGGGACCTGTTTGTACACTGCTGGTGCTATATAATTTTTCCATATAATGAGAAATTTACTGGAACTTACTGTCATTGGATGTTATGAAGGTTAATAGTATAACTAAAGTGTCTTCCCTCTGGAGATACTTGCCATGGTCAGACACAGGATAGGGGGCTAGATGGCCCAGAATGGCAGCTCTAATGTTCTTAGGTTCTCACTTTAAAATGCCACATCAGAGCTTATCTGCTAAAATGGGTGGTTTTCTTTCATGAACATTTCCCATATTAAATAAAAATAAATCCAAACCCTGGACCTGCACAGACTGAAATAATCAGAGAAAAGGATGTAGCTTTTAGAGAGAATACCCTTTGCTTGACCACCCAGTACAATGCTGCTGTGGCAGAAGACAAAAGGCATATTTGCGTAATTTAGAAACACTTTGTTATCCCTTTCCTTCCACATGCAGTGCAGTGTAGTCACCCACTATGGGTTGACTGTAGGAAGAAGCAGTATTCAAGTAAAAAAGAAAATAACCTTATGATTGTCACATTGACATCTACGGTAACAGTGCCACCAATCCTTATCCAAGTTTTTGCAGATGTATACCCCCCTTGCCAGTGGCATGGGTATGGTGGAATGTTAAAACAGAATTTAAAAAAAATTCTTATGTCCCATGTAGCTACTATATAACACAATCACTTTGAATTGTAGTGCTACATTTTAACTGTAAGGAATTTTCTCATATTAAAAACATAACTGCTGGGAAACCCAGTAGGCAGGGAGCACGCTTCCTATTACGGGAAAGATCTCTCATCTCTGTTGAGATCCCAGGATTCATTGAGGATTTTGCAATAGTTGGGGTGAAAACAGACATGATGCTAACTCCACTTTAACACCGTTTTAACATTGCTTATGCATGTTGCAGGGCTGTGTTGGTGCCCTATGCAACCCTGCAACATGCATAAGAAATGTTAAAGCAGAGTTGAAGTGGAGTTAGCATCATGTCTGTTTTCACCCATAGTACGTGTACTACCAGTTTGCCATTTGCTCATGTTCTACCAGTAGATGGGGTCCTAATCTGTTCACTCATTTTTTACCATGGAAGACATTCTAGTGAGGTCAGGACAAATTTTGTCCAATTGAGAGATGAGGAAGAAGGAAAGGATCTTGCATTGTTGTTCAAGGGCTAATACATAATAAAATGTAATCACCTCCAGAAGCAAAATCTTTACTATTTTAAAAGAAAACATTTTCAGGTAGAAAGTGGAAAATTTTGCCATTCCATCTGCAGTCTTAGGGTATTTTTATTTTCACACGTTACGGGCCTCCCTCTTATCACAGTCAATCCCCTGTGGTGGTGAAGAGGCCCGTAACGTCTAAAGGATTCCCACCAGATGTTCACCCCAGTGAACCTCCGGCAGGAATCAGATTAACCACGATCCGGGATCGGCGGAAAGTAACGTCTGTTACCTTCCACCGATCCCAGATCGTGGCCCTGGCCACAGTCCAGGATCGGGCGCAGCGGCCGGACTGGCCACTGCGTCCGCCCGTCTCCTGGTGGGCGGGTGGGCGTGGGGTGGCCCTCTCTGAGCGGAATCAGGCCGGCACGTCTAAAGGACGGCTGGCCTGATTCCGGACCGGGATCCAAAACGGATCCTGGGCCGTGGTAAAAGGGAGGCCCATCACGCTAAAAATACCCTTAGATGCCGGAGTGTAAACCATCACTAATGGTTCTGTACTGGAGTGACAGTCATATATACTTATGTCAAGCCATGTAAGCTTTAAAGAGTAAACAAGGATGATAGAAACATGCGGGAACTGACATAACCGGATGCAACACCACTAGTGAATGTAGCTTATGGTATTTATACGTCATTAAAATGCTCACACTAATAAGGTGCTATCAGTTTCATTATGTGTCTATAATATGTGCCCAAGCCTAGTAACAGTATCTACGATGGGAGCTAATGTTAGCATATACAGTATTAAAGAGGATTTGTTAAGTGAATAATTAGAATAGCGATGAATGTAATATCACAGTACCACAGCCTTACCAAGAGGGTTTTGCTAGAAAGCTTAATAAGAAAGGCAGTGTGAATAGGAATTAGAAATGCATAATGCCAAGTGCTTTCATTTTTTATTTTTTTAAAATAATCTCTCTCTCATATACAAATGTGCATATTTCAAGTTCTGACATTAAATGAGAGCTCTTAATGACCCATGTAGCAAATTTTTCTTTTTAAAAATGAAGGAGATTTTGAAAGCCAAGTTCTTGCTGCCGAATTCCTGGACACAGTTTCAAACTATTCCAATCAACCAGCTCTGTGGTTGGGCTGGGATTGCAAACTTGCCACAGTATGAAGTCCAGTTTGGGCTATATTCCCTTCCCTCTCTCAGCTTGATGAAGGCTTCCCCGCAAAATCAAAAGGCTTACTGTCAAGTTTTCGATTGGTCTGGGCTTCATGCTATCATATGTGTGGTGATGGCAAGGAATATGAATGCAGCTCGGGCTCCACCATGGGGCCTTGAGGTTTCGTCCAATTCATCCAGGGACCTTATGAAAGTAGAGCGGGTCTCTTTTCATGTATATTCCAACTGCTGAAATTCCCTAGATGCACTGCAGTGTGCAAACGTGGTGCAAAAAAGAACAATAGCTTGCGAAAAACTGAGGCAAGTCTATGCTTAAGATAAACCAGCCAAGCTAATGGGGGGGGGGGAAACAACATTGTTTTGCATTCACAGCTTATTGAAAATAAAAACCTCTCTGTCAGACAACCTTTACATGCTAGCTATTGCTAATGCAAAAAGTCCATGTTAGTGGACAAACGCTGGTTTGTGTCTCTAACATATAAATATATTATATATACCATTTAGCCCTTAAAAATTTTCTGAGATAAACCGACATATTAAATCTCTTCCTCCACCCCACTTTAAAAAAAAAAAAAAAAAGTTCCTGCTATTTGCACATGGATTCATTGTAATTGTGGTTTGGTAGGAATTGTTCTGTGCTAGGTATTCTAAATCTAAAATCCCAAGACGATCCAGTTAATAATGTACTTTTTATAAGATTAGAAAAGAAGCCAAACTGCAAGTTCAAAAAGTAATAGTTAAAAATAAATAAAAATGCCCCCCTTCTTTTTGCTATACATTAACTTTTTATTACTGAAACTATGAAGCACTGAATGTTCTTCACAGCATCAGAACAGAAGAGATCCCAATCTCCAATCTCAGGTATACTGTGTATTAACTGAAGTATATATTATTTAATTTTATTATGAAAAAACTTTATTATACATACATTTGGTGAAGCTGTATTTATTAAGAACATTTATCACAATGGCTTCAGAGTCATGAGTATAAAATACTCATGGACTCTTCTTTAGCTTATTGCAAGTGCTTTATACAATTTTATGCCAAAACTCTGCTAACTTACTAACCTTGTTATACAAAACAGCTGGAAGCCCTGCTACTCCAGGAGTTTTTCAAGGGTTGGTAAAGGTGACTCATTTTATTTTACTGTAGGCCAAATAAATGTGCTCTGTGCAGAAAGGCAAGATAATGCTGTGCTGCTATCACTTATCTAAATACAAAGTGCATTTCTCACCTAAATAATAAGTTCAGTGAACATATTTGTTGTAAGTCATTAGCCAATTTTCAAAGTTAATAGTCAAGGAGAATGAGCTAAAATAAAAGCTTCTGTTAGAGATTTTGTCTTTAAGAGATGGTCGCTTATTTTGCATTCATTTTAGATTATCACACAAAGAGGAAATTTATTATCTAAGTAAATAGTAGCTTATATTATGAAATAGGCATATATTTATTTATTCAAATTTCTACACCGCTCTTCCCCCAAGGCCCAGGGTGGCTTACATAACACTACTGCCACCACAAGTAAACAGTGAAGTTTAATGGAACTTGCTAAGGCTAAACAGTTGGAAGATTGAGCCTCAAAAGCCATTGGCAGTCTCATTGAAGTGAACAGGTCTTGCACACACAAAAATTACTTTGAGGATTGGTGTCAAACTGTAAGTGTGCATATTTCTATAGCATTACTATACTTTCAAAGCTCTCATTAGAAACACTGTCTATTCTAGATCAATCCCCCTCCCCCCAACATTTTACAAAAAAAATTACGCACATTAATTTCAGTGGTCACTTTGGATGAGCAAAGGAAAAAATAATCATGACCTTGGTATTAATGCATTTTACGGTTATTTTTTCATCTCTGAAATGCAAATTCTTTAATCCAAGAAGAAAAACTTGGTGGTTTGTTTTTTTAAAAGTATTTTTAAAAAGTATTCCAAAAAGTATTTTTCCAAATCTGTAACCAATAAATTATTCACAGTAATTTCAGGTCATTTTCAATGGTGTCATGGTAGTGCATCATCTTACAAACAGCTTCTTTGCTATTACAATATCTTCTTACAAACTGGAATCTCATTTTGCATACACGAGAAAGCAAAAGGCTCACTTTCAAATTTAGATGATCAAGATAAAATTTAGAGAATGTGGATGATCGCATGCCTTTGTTGGTCGCAAATGTAAGCGATGGAGACCAAGTAGTTCAGATGGAATTTTTTATTTGAATAACTTTTGTTGTTGATAGTATGCAAGCTTTAGGGCTATACACAGGGTCTTTCCTTCAGCATATAAAAAGTCAGAATATGCCTGCGGAAAGGCCCTGTGTGGACTGAAAGCTTGCATATTCTCATCAACAGGAAAGGTCCATTTATTGGGTCCAATAAAAGAGACCATTGAGCTATTTTGTCCTCATCAAGAGAGAGATTAACAGTGGGCATTTATACATACACCTTAAAGTTCCGGATTTTTCAATCTTCTGGGTTTACAAGTCCACAAGTAAGTTCTGGATGCATTTTCCACAGACACACACAGTTCCTGGATGCATTCTTCACACAAACTCTGCCCTGAGGCCGCAGCTGTAGACGTGACAGGCTGCCATGGAAACCAAGTGACCACAGCTATCTGGAGGAAAGAAGTTTACCAGGAGAACGTTTTACACACAAAAGTTCTGGGAGAAGTTCTACGCAGAAGTTGAAAGACCCGGATGTTTAAGATCTGGGTGAGTGATTTAGACACACAGAAAGTTCAGGCTGTAACAGCAAACATGCAGGAGAAATGTGTGTCTAAAAACACCCAGTGTTGCACCTCAATTTGCCAGCTGAACTATTTGTACCATGGATTACTTGCAGTCAGAAAATATTATAAAACAAAAGATAATGTATATTTAAATTCTCTTGCAGCATGGGCTGACACCAGTGCTTCTGGGTGATACAACTTATATCACTATATAAAACTAAAAAAAATTAATTATTATTTAATAAATAATAGTTTGCTGCAGCTGTAGAGGGAGTCAGATTAGTTGAGGTTGTATAGTTGAAGTAGCAGAAAATGAGGTGCTCTGGAGTATGTCAATGTGATCATGCAGCAATTGAATATTTATCTTACTTTTTCTGGAGTGATATTATACAAATATCTGGGAGCATGGCCAAAGCCACTCTTTGTAATTTGGGAAGGAACTTCACATCTAGCTAGTCATTTTGTGGAGGTGAAGAGAGACGAGTAACAGACCCAGGCTCATTTGTTGCAAGGAGCAGATGAAGAGTTTTTAACAATTCTTATGCACAAACAGCAGCAACGTCAGAGAATGGTAATACTGAATTTGAATGCTGAATCATTGCCTATTACAGCAACAGAATACACTGAAGCAAACAGCTTCTCTGAGTGGTAAGTATATGCCTTCTCCCACCAGGATTTATGTCAGTTGTGTATGTGAAGTAGTAAATACATTAAGGTTTTTTTAAAATCATCTTGTCCTTTAGTCTCAATTTTACTTCCTAAATTTCTCAAACTTTGCATCCTAAGACCACGCTTCCGTAATGGTGAATGGGTACCACCTACTCTCCATGAGTATACTAGGAAATAGGTGAAAGTCTACGGCAGAGGAAAGCAAATGGGGCTCTCACCAGAAGTGGCTGCTTGGGGGGGAGGAGGTCTCCATGCAGCTGTCAGGAGCAAGAGAAGCCAAGCAGTCACTCTGGCCATGGAAGCATGGGGAGTATGCCCTGTACTGCTACTGCTGCTGCCCCAGCCTACCAGACTACTTGAGAGCCAAAGCTTGATATAAGAGGCAGAAGTTGGGAGAAGCCATGCTGCCCTGCCCTGGACTCAGGATTGGGGGAAGCCAAGATTGATGTAACCTGTCTTGCGTTTCTTGGCAACATGAACATTTTGGTATGCGTCTCTTGGGCTTGGGAACTTTGCCCACTCCTAATATAGAGAAATTTCTGCAATAAATGAATTATTACCAATTGAATGTGTGTAGCTGGGTGCCCTCTGCATTCTGACTTAGTTAACAGATGACATGATCATCATTTGTTATGCAGGTTGTCCAAGAATATTTGTGCAAACATTTATTCTTCAAAAAATAAAAAGGCAAGAAAAAGGTAAACTTCTTTCTGGAAAGTCTGTTGTGCTAATGGGGCAGTCCGAGTGCACTGTAAGTCTTTCCTTGAAAAAGCCGCTGGATGGATATATTAAAACTGCTTCCTCATTTCCAAAATCTCAGTCGAACACTTCATATTTAATTAATAATTGGTCACTTTTTTCTTTAAAAATATAAACTTTTCTCTAAGTTGCTTCCTTTTTCTTTAGTTTTCAGTTGGAAATTTGGCCTAAGTGACAGCTGTGTAGGCCTCACCCCAGCTCAGCTCAGCAGGAGCGCTAATGTACTTCATTCTGGGGCTGGGAGCTGCTTTTAATCTATCAGCACGACTCCACAGCTGCTGTAAGCTAGCTGAAAATTGTCTGCATACAGGGTTTCAAATTTTGTAACCCTTTTGGTGCAACGTACACTTAGGCAGCAATTCAGAAATACAGTCACAGATATGACGAGAGTGTTAAAGAAAAAACAGAATCAACAATCTCCAGAGCTGCAAAGGCCCTTTGAACAGATTAGGAGCTTTCTTGAGTTCACAAGTTCATCCACCAGTTTCCAGTAACCATTTGAATGGACTTGACCTCATCCTACAATGTGTCTGAAAATTTTACTAAAAGAATCAGACAAATAAATCCTCCCACTTTGCTGTTTAAATGTCACTGCAGAGTTACAAGCTTCTTTATATACATTTTAGGCCAATGTGTTGAATTTTTTGAGCTCCTGCTCACAAATGGTTCTCTCATTATGAAATTATTATGAGACAAAGAAAAACATTTCTGCTCCAAGTCTGAAAACAATCTGTGGAGGAATCACTTAAAAATTCCAAGACTTGGGGTACTCACATGGTTAAATGTAACACTGTGTAAGTGTAAAATCTGCTACTGCTATCAACAGAAGGAAAAAAACTAACTACAGACAGTATAGTAACTCAGAGGCAACTATTCTAAGGGGACTATGGGTGTGGGAGGGGAGATGTGTAACTATTGCCAAATATTTATAGTTACAAGTTCTTACAAAATGGCCAGTGCCCCGAAGGCATTAGCCATAATCTCACATGTCAACAATAAAAACAACAGAACTTTACATACGGTTGCAATATGTTCTCCCAATAATTCTCTATGGTCAATGCTCTGAGGCCCAGACTCCATTCTGTTTTTAGTTGAGACGGTGCAAGTCCTATCATCATTTTCTTCCGACAGATGTCACTGGGTGTTTTTAGACAAGCGCCTCCCCACCTGCTACCCACCAATCACCTACCCATCAGGCATGTAGCAGGACTGTATAGGGTGCAGGTGCGGCCCTGCAACATGCATGGTGGGTGGTTGGTTGGTAGTGGATGGAGAGACGCTACTTTGAAAACCCCCACTGAGACACAATGGCCCTTTTAATACGGGCTGCGGCGTGCGCGCTGCTGCGGGGGCGGGTGTACACGAGCGCACACCCATCCCCCCGCACAGAACCACCTCCATATTCCATGGTTGCTCCATGTGAGCGCAATGGGTGGAGGTGGGTGGGTTGTGTGAGCGCGCACGCACCCCTACTCATCCACCACGGTGGTCACACGCGCATGGCACCCACTCGTGCCCACACAGCAGATCTGCGTGGCCATGAGTGGGTGTGTCTTGTGTAAAAAGGACCTATGTCACTCAGGGTGTTTTTAGACAAGTGCCTCGCCGCCCATCCACCGCCCATCATGCCTGTTGCAGGGCTGCAATGGGTGCCAATGTGAACATTCAGTAGCAGGGAGATATTCAGCTGACCATACTAGACCGATCTACCCTTCACACCTTACAAAATCTCAAGGAAAAAGAGCTTCCTACAAGATGCAGAATAAAAGAGGCAAAGACCGTTTTCAGACGAGACGCATCCATGGAGGTCCACTCATCCCCCACCCACCCGAGTGTCCTTCTGAAGGTGGTGTGGGGTGTGTGTGAGCGCGCACTCCTGTGACCCACTAACCACCTACTCATGCCAATGTATGGAGCTTCAGGGAAAAATTTGGGATGCTCCATGCAGGGGCAGGCCATACCGTGTGTGGGTAGGGGCGCACACCCATCCCAGGCCTGTTTAATTCCCTTCCTACTCACTGGATGTACTTGGGCACTCCACCCCCAGCCATGCATGGATCCACTCCCAGCCATGCCTGTGTAAAAACTTGTTCCCTCTATGTTCACTACATTTTTAACTCCACAGGTGATCCAATGCCAAATAAAATCAACAGGAAGCTCCGAATAACTTCAGTGATATTTGCAGTAGGTTCTACTGTCCTAACCAATAAGCTGTTCTGTTTGGATAACTGTGCCCCTGCAGAATCCCATATATCACAGGGTTTGGAGAGCTGCGGGCCATCTGCCTTAGGGTGGTCACTGGTCCTGTTTTCAATACAGGACAGTCCTGTTTTTTGAAGGGTTTGTCCATTGTCCTTTATGTGTTTTTGGCCTATATTTTTCAAATGCTTCCAGCGTTGCCACTTTCAAACCTTCTTCACCCCCGCCCCCCGAAGTCATGATCTCATGGTTTCTGGGTGGGAACAATGGCATCAGCAGCATGTGGATTCGGAGGTGAGTCAGCGGGCCCCCAGCACTTGTGTGTGGGGGGGGGAGGGGGGGAGGAGTGCTAGGGTTACTATAGCGTCTGGACTCTCCAGGACATGACCACTTTTTATCTGCCCAACCCCATACAGGTGGATTTTTAAAATATACACCCATGCCAGGATTTTGCCAGTACCATTGCATCCCTTCCCCACCCCTTGCCCAGCGCTTGTTGCTCAGCCCTGGCTGAGGGAAGGAGCCCTAATCCAGCTGCACTTTTCCTACCCTCATGTCCTGTATTTGCTCCCCCCATGTCCTATATTCTTTGGATGCATCAGTGGCAACCCACGTCTGCCCTCCAGGATCAGGGCCTATACAAACAGCATTAGACAGCACACAAAATGTACTCCATATGGACAGAGTGCAATTCTCAAGGAGGATAACTCATATTCAAATTAAAACCAACTTAAATGGGACACTCACAAGCACTTCTCAGTGAACAATAATTCCCCATGCTAACTTTTCTACTTCCCAGCTAGTCTGGCAGTAAGGATATACCAATGACATAACAAGAATTTATAAATGAGGAAGTTGATTTAAATTAAGAACATGAGAGCTACCATACTCAGTCAGGCTAACTGATCCGTTTAACCCAGCATCCTGTGTCTGACAGTGGTCAATTTCAGTTACTTTAGAAGAAGTGCACAACAGGTCATAAGGAAGTGATCCATTTCCTGCTTCCTATCTGCTATCAGCCCCCAAAAGGCAAAGTTCTCATCCCCTGATTAACCTGACTAAATTATTTTCACCACAAAGTTTTTCCTTAGTGCCCCAGCTGCTGGAAAGTCAACATCTGGGATTTTGGAACAAAATTAGGAGTGAACCCTTGTGGTCCAAGATTGTCAGTAATGGCGCTCTCCTGTAGGTTTGCTGGAAACCCTCACTGGCTGCTGCTAGGGCATGTGGAAAGGTCCATTTATTCTGGCAAGTTCACCCTTCATTGTTTTGCTCCGCTCTCCCTCACTCTGCTCCTCTGTTCTGACTTTGTTTTTTTATGTATATTTTAGATTCTTCTCTTCCTTACTGAGTATGTTAATTGCCCTTTTCTCTTCTGGGGCAGTTTGCCTGAGCTCAGTTGGGTTTACCTGTGTGTCAGATCCTTTTGTTCCAGTTGGTGGTCTGTTTGGATTGCTGAACTTTGATTCTTGATTTTAATTTCTTGTACTGATTTTATTGTGCAGTGATTACATGCTAACCAAAAGGGATGGAACTCTCAGTATTGCCAAGAACCAAGAGTGACCAATAACAGCACTCTCGATTCTAATCCAATAATACCGATAATTCTCGGTATCAGCAATATTGGTTCTTTTGCATTGCTTTTTTCTCTGATTTTTACCCATTGAAGTCAATGGCGAAAACCGCAATGTTAAAGATTCGATATGGATAGATATGATAGAACCGATAAAGGGAGAACCGATAAAACAGAGAACTGAGATTTTGCCCAAAGTTCCATCCCTAATAACCAATATGCAAATTATAAAAGCATTACATTCTACACCACCGTTATAAGCATTAAATAACCTTATGTAACCTTTCCCCCCTTAGTCTACATCCCTCTGTAGGCACATAATGAAAGCAGGGTCCTATACTTCGGAAGCTTTGCCTTGTTTCCTGTTTTAATGAGTATAATCCACAAGGAGATGTAAAAACAACCCATGCAGTGCCCAGTCCCCTAGCTGCCAAGTACATTTTACTCTTAGACAAAAAGAGGGAGTTAGATAACCACACCTGAAATTCATCTCTGTCACATTTGCTTAAAATATTACCTTGAAATTTCCAGCAGGTTCAGAAAGAGGGAGAGGAAAAACGAGAAAATCAAAGGCCAATTCCAAAATCGCAGATTCCTAAAAGAATTGATACAGCACCAGCTGTATCTCTTTCATTTGAGTAATTATCATATAATTAAGTGCATGAATTACAAGAGAGCCAAGGCATTAAATTAAAATATTTAATGCTTGTAAATCTGAAAATGATTACTGTGCTGATGTGCAGCTACTGAGCAGTGAGGCTAATGGTGACATGGCTGCCATTATTACACTTCACCTTGGAAGACGGTGCAGAATTTCAGAAACCTATCACTGAGGAAAACTGTTGGCAGTTGTTTAAGGCTGGAAAGTGATTTTTAGAAGCCAAAACATCCTACCAGTGAAAACAAAAGAGAAAGAAAACATAGAGATAAATCACTAAATTTACCGTTTTATCTCCTGGGAGGATAGGAAGAATTATCAGTGGAAATGTTTTATTACAAATCTCAAGGAAGGCCTACACAAAAGAGCCATTTTCACCTTTTCCTATAGAGTTTGTTGTTTTTATTGCCCTGAGTTGGCTTCTTTCATGCTGTGTCAGCAGTTTGCTTACAAGGTAGGGGGTTATTTATTTATATACTCATTGGCAAAAACAAAACAAAAAACCCCCGTCTGTGCTGTGGTATAGGTAAGGTTGCTCTACAGATTTCATACAAACAAACCTTCAAATGAAACATTTTTGGGGGATGGGGGAGATGCTTATTTGTTGAGCCTTACAGAATTTGTAGCTTATTTGTAGCTTATATGAATGAAGAGCCGATGACACAACCTTAACTTACATGATGTTGCAATATCAACCCTGCAGATTCAAGTTTCTTGAAAGACATTTCTTCTGTCTCTTGGAAAGCGCTCCATAATTTTATATGCTGCATGGTTAGTTAAAATTGGAGTCCCACAACACTACATTTACACAGCCTTGGAGTTAATGTACATTTTCATACAAGTCTTTTGACACTAATAAGAAATTTAGCTGTTTAATGGTGGGATTGCATAGATGTGCAATTGTACTCTTATGTTGCACAATATTTATTTACAGTCAACTTCTTAAAATAAGAAGTTGCCCTCTAAAGATGGAGGGTAATTAGTACAGGGCAGAGGTGAAATTAATATCTGTGCCAAATACCAAATTTAACAAATTTAAGCTATTCACTTCAGATTTAAGCATGGAACAAAGTGGACATGAAATGCTATTTGTTTCCTGCTTCATTCCCTAAAACAAATGTTTGCTTCAGATATTATGGCTGCTTTTAGACGAGCGGGTCGCAGTTGCGCGACGTTTCAAAATCCCGTAAGGCAGGATTAGACGTGACGAGGGACACGATCATGCGCATTCAATGAGGTTGCGCATTGTTTACCAACCGCGAACTAAATACCTCAATGTGTGAGGTATTTAGTTTGCGATCGGTAAAAAAGGCATGACTGCCTTGAATGTGTATGATCGCGTCCCTCGCTGCGTCTAATCCCAACTTGTGGATTTTGAGAAGTCGCACAACTGCGACACGTTCGTCTAAAAGCAGCCTTTGTGTCAGGTTCTTTTAAGTTAGTTAGTATTTAATTTCAGGCTATTTTGGTCACTTTGGTAGCTACTGAAGTGACCAAAATTCCCCAAAGGAAATACTAAATAACCTGGAATAACTTGAAGAAGTCTGAAGTAACCCACATGAAATATCTTAAATATATAATGATTTCACTTTGAAATATAATTCAGATATTTGGAGGTTTATGTGAAAATGCAAATTCTTTTTGCAAATACAAAATTGTCTATTTGCTTCAATTGTCCCTGTTCCCAGAGTCCTCCAGAAACTTCCCAATGCTCTGCCGTAAAGGGACAGGACAAGTTTCCTCCTGTCACTCCAAGGCAGATTGGGATCAATGACTGCTTCATCAAAGAGGCTTCCGGTACATGGTTCTCCTGTTTCCCTTTGACAAGAAAAAAGAAGGTAGAAGTGTGAGGAGGAAAGGATGTGAGGGTGAGCAGGTGGTAAATAGGGGGGCGAGTTTGACTGCCGGGGAACAGAAGGATAGGATGAAGGTGGAAGTGGGTGGAATGGGGAGAGAGTGAGGAAATTGAGGGAGAGGGGGAGAATCTGAGGGTGTGTGGGAAGAAGATACTGGTGAAGGCATGGTGAACACAGAGTCCTGGGGGAGAGAGTGGACGTGTGAGGAAATGAAAGGATGACAGGATGTGGGGAAAGGGTTAGGAGAGAAGTGTGAGGGGACAGGATACAAGGATTCAAGGGTGGTGGAGAAAACTAGGTGTAATTATTTGGGGGAAAGGGTATGTGTGGGGGTGGGGAGAGGTTGGTTGCTGAAGACAAATGCAGTTGGAGCAGAGAAGATAAGGGGATTGAGGAGGGTGTCTTTGGTGGAACTGTGAGGGATCAGATTGTCTGATTAGAAGGTCAAAATGAAAAAACCTCAGAGCCAGACCCAAACCCTTTATATTCAAAATCTAATGAATTAAGTCCCTTTTTACACAGGCCGCGGCGTACTGGGAGGGGTGGTGTCGGTGTGTGCTGCAGTCCGTGTGCAGGGAGGGTATAGACGGGTGCACAAGAATCTACACCCACCTCCACCCATCTACATGCATGGAGAAACTGCCATTTTTGCCAGTTGCTCCGTGCGTGGGGGGTGGGTGGAGGTGGGTGTGCATGCATGTGCGTGGAAGCTGCGCACGCACCCCCACTGCAGGATTTACACGAGACTCACACATGCATGAACATCCAGATTTCTGGGTGTTCATGCGTGGGTGCCGCCCGTGTAAGAAGGGTCTTCAGACTTCTTAGAGAATTCAAAGACTATACAAATTAACACCAAGTGAAATTTCACGTTGACTGGCCATGCAGTTCTCTAGAAGAAACCCCATTTTACCCTATTATAATTCTTTGCTGTCCACTGTTTTACACAGGTGTTGGAACTTCACATACAACAGAGAGCTTGTTCTTACAATAAAATTTCTCATACTTAGGCTGCTTTTAAACGAGGCGCTGAAAAGCACCTCCTGAGCCCCGCATTGAGAGAGGCTTTCAGAACGCGCCTCTTCAAAACACCACATCTCCAGGCGCCGCCACTGCCAACAACGGGGAGCACGTCACTTCCGGCAGCGCAGGGAACACTCCCCGTGCTGCTTTTCTCTCAATGCGGGGCTCAAGAGGCACCTAAAAGCGGCCTTAGACCATCTGAATGGAAGAAAGTTTTCAGTCTAAGAAGTCTTAATTTCTGTGTAGTTTTGCTGGACATTTGATGGCAATAATTCTGCATTTCTAGAAAATATATAGCATTAGAGAAGGTTCTCCCTGTGTCAAAACACACAAATTCTTCACAATAGCCATTTAGTTCCTTTAAACCAGCTTTGCTGAGTTATGAAAGCTGTAATGCTGCTCTAAGTGAACACTGAAGAAATAGCCCAGCATGTGAGCTACAGTAAACGGTTCAAACCACCTCTTCCTTTGTCTGCATAAAAGCACATGGGGGGGGGGGGGGG
>QEPC01009579.1:2545525-2553025 GCA_003113815.1 Sphenodon punctatus
ACCTCCTCCGACCAACCTCACGAGGCGTGGTTAGGGTCACCCCCGGCCGCGTTTGACTGTGGTGAACATTTGGATGCGGACCAACAGATGTGCACGGCTCTTTCACCACCGCCCGCATTTGTCTGCGGTTGACTGTGGTGAATGCCGAAAACGTAACGTCTGAAATCACCCAAGGATAGCAGTTTTAGCAAACAACAACAGAGCCAAGTGAGTCCAAGTGAAAACTAATCTGGCCAAGGTGAAAACCAGTGCCAAATAAAAACTGAACTGAGTCCAGTATGCATGGGTAAACAGGGCGTGTCTTTCTTAGATTGTAAGTCCACTGGGCAGGGATCAGTCTCCAATAACTTGAATGTGTTCAATGGCAGGAGTACAATAGTAGAGAAAACATAAGTACAATAACAGCTAGCCCATATTACAGAAATGTCCAATACCTTACTTAAGGTGTAAGTCAGGTAACATTACAATATCTGAAATGCGCAGAGGCTACAACTAAAATGCACAGAAAATGCTGCAAACCCCAACAGGATTATTTGAAATCCTAAATGGCACACCATAAATACTGCATAGAGTTTTACAGAGGGCGGGGAGGCATGCACAGTTCAGGAGAGGGCATGCAATGCCCACCATGTAGCATTCAAAGAAAGCCACACCAAAATGAATGGAAAATGTGGGGAATCCCAACGGCATTATGTGGAATCCTAAAATGCACGCCTGCCATAAATGCTGTAATTGGTCCCTGGAAGGCAAAAGATACTCCACCCCTGAGATGTAGCACTTTCAGTCCTTCCTACAAGCTGAAAGCTCCCAGATCAATGAATAAGCAAAAAATATATGGAAAAATCCTGAAGATCCCAAGTTCAAACTTCAAAGTAGAGTAGGGGGCAAAATTCAAAATATCCCACTAAACCACTGAGATTCAAACCCAAAGTCACAGGGTTCTTTTTACATCTGATATTAAGGATTGAAATGCAAACCAGGGAGAAGTTCTGCCATTAAATTCAACCGTAACTGGGATTCAAATCCAAAACCACAGATTTCATTCACATCAAGCTTAAAATAAACACAGAACACAGGCAGTAACACGGTCACTGTAAAAAAAGCCAGTCCAGTACATGCTGAGTGAGGAGGATTGAAATGCAAACCACGCAGGATTTTTCTCCCACTATATCATGACTGGAATTCAAACCCCAAAACCACAGAATATCAAGCTTGAACAGATTTCTTTTACATCAAGCTTGAAGAAACTAAGAAAGAGCCCAGAGACAGTAAGGCACCTCACTGAGAATTAAAATCAATGCAAACCAATTGTAATACATAATTTTCATTTTCTCCCAAACCACTAAGATTAAGCAAACCCACAGATTAAAAAGGATTAAAATAGCTCTTCTCTTATCTGGCCTCAGTGGCCTCTGAGTGAGACCTGATAGAACGTAACTCAACCACCAGCCATCCAGTCCAGAAAAGGTGATCCAACTTGCTACCTGAAGCCAGCTGCAGAGTGCAGCCACATGCTGCTTTGCATGAGTTCTGGGTCTGGCTCCCGGTTCCTCCTCCCCTCAGTCACAGGGTGCAGTTTTTTCTGGCCCTGTGATTGGCCAGGGCGATGGCTCCACCGCCCCAAAATAGAATTTGTTTTTAGTTGAATTCCTAAAGGAATCCTCAAAGTGCCCCCTCTGAGCCTGCCCCAAAACACAAGTGAGCATGTGTGAGAGGGGGAAAATCACATGCTCACACTTGCAGACATAGTATCTCCATCCAGCTCCCTTCCCCCCCAGGGTACCAATTCTGAATCTGACCTGGTGTAGCTGCGCCAGGCAGGCTCCTCTGCTACACCTCCAGCTCGCTCTGCTAGTCCGCTCCCGGATCCCTCCCACAGCCTGAGGTTCCCAACAAGGTTGAGCTGCCCTAGAGAGGGGATGTATCCAGCGGCGCTGCGCATGCGTGTAACCAGACACGGTGAGGTGAGGCAATTAGAGCAGTGGGTGCCAGCTGGGATGGCCAGGTACGATCGAGCTCTGCCTGCTCCTCTGGGGATGCGGAGCAGAACATAAGGCAGGCAGGCTTAGCTAGAAGCTGAAGCTGATTGACAGCCCAGGCACCGCAGCTGCACCGTGCTGCTTGTCGGCTTGTCCAGGGAGGGGAATTTAAACTTTAAAAGGGAGCAGCAGTAGAAAGCAGCAAGACAGAAACAAGCAGCGTGGCGGGTGCACCGAGGGAGCCACTGCCGTCAACTAGCTGGTGAATGCGGCAGCGGCCATGTTTGCTTGTGGGGAACCGCCCAGAAGCCCTGAATGTAGGGCCACCTCTGCTTTGCTTCAGTCTATAATGCCAGTGTTTCTTAGTTGTACGTAGGTAATAGTTGTGTTCCACAAAATACACATGGAAGATGATATATAGTAGACATCTAGTTATATATGAAGTAGTGGCCCAAACATTTAAAATGTGATATCAAATATGTTTTTGCACTTTGGGGTGGTGTCTGCATGTAAAGATTGCGAGCATCCATGGCTTGGATTGAGATTTTTGCACTACTGCAGTGCCACGATGCATTGGATTTTTTAATTTTGTGATGCAGTCAGTGGGCATGGATCAAATATATGTGTAGAAGGTGGATTTTGGTTTCTACCTTTGAAGAAAAATAAGCATCTGCAAGGAATTGTATAGATCTGAAATTCACCTTTTCCCCTCTTAGGCCTCTGTGATGCAAGATAGCTGCTCTTAATATACTTGTATCAAAATGATCTTCACATACAAAATACATGGTTTTGCCACTGATCTTCCTGTTCCTCTCATCTCTTTTGACAACCTTGATCCATACCTTCTTCCATTTTGTGTCTTGCAGGACACTTACAAAAACTTTGTGGGAAAGTACATTTAGATGTGTTTGTGCACAGTGGAACACTTATAATGCCTTTTGGGTCTTTCCATCACAACTGACTTAGCAGAGGTGTTTTCTCTGCTGTTCACAGTTGTTACAAAGGGTCGGTCCACACTGTAAGACAAGCAAGGATTGAAGCCTGATTCACACATATAGGTGTTAAGAGTGCTGTGTGGCACCCCAAGAATGAAGGCATTTTTTAATAATCCCTCATTTAAAAAAACCAACTCCCTACAAGTAGAAAACTGGTCCAGACGCAAGAATGCTAGGCTACAAACTTTTTGCCCTGAAGCACTAATTTTGTCAAAGCAAGCATGGTTTTTTAGATTGCTTTAAGCAAGCCACCTAACTCCCCAGCCCCACCCTGACAGGGCTCCTGTACCAGGAGTTGCATAGAATGAAAAATTGTTCACTAACCATTAACCTGCTACTGCTAGCCCTGCACAGATAAGCCATTCTATTCTATTGTGATTATTAAGGCTGCAGTCTGCTGGATACACAGCAATGCCTGCTCCACTGCCCATGATCGTAGAACTGATAATCCAAGGGGAAGATCTAGACACCCCCTACTACATCTGCCCCCACCCCTCCAGACACATAAACCCTGGACTGAACTACTGCAGCCTGTCTCCACACATTTAGGATTAAAGAGATTTAATCACATCTGATGACCACCACCACCCCTGGGAGGAGGAGGGGAGGAATCTCTCTGCCACAAGGGAGAGAAGCAAGACCCCCAAACACACACAGGTCAGACTACACACTTTCCATGAACTCTCCTTTCACTCAGATCTAGCAATCCCCCTCCCCTGCTTTCTCTCCCCACCAATCCACCCCTTCCTACACATTCCTAGGGGCATGCGAGGGGGAAGAGAGTCCCTCCCTGCCCTCCCCACAACTTCCACCCTGTAACCTTGTCACCTTAAAGGTCTGCAGTCTTGTGTCAAGATTTTGTGGACTGCAAAGGGACACGGCTTAGCAGTGCGCTGGCTGGAGGAACACACTAATGATGTCATTAGCCAATCAGCCACCAGGGGGTTGTTTTCAGTCTCTATAGTTTCCAGCCAAACTTTAAAGTCCAATTTTATGATAACTATAACAGCTACAATAGTGATTCTTGTTGTGTTAGCTATTGAATTAGTAATTAATTAAATTATGGGACTGACACTGAAATCTAAGATTTAGGAAAAATCCCTATTCAGCTTTGGGTGCAATGAAGTAAGACACTGAACCAATAAGGTAGCACAGAGGGTGAAATCAGAAGTGACAACTGCGTGTCGGCAGCCCACTCCATCCTGGGGCACCGTACAGACATTCCTGCAGCTGGGAAACCAGGGACGATGGGGAGTATGCCAAAAGTGTGGCCAGCCCCACCCCTGCACTGTGTCCAGTGCCTCGCCGCCCCCATGGTGGCCAATGATAGCCAACCATTGTGAACCCGATTGGGGCCATGTTTGTGGCCCGGGAACAGACGAGTGGGCAGGCCTTAGTCCAGGGTGCGACTTAAAGGCTTTCCCAAGGTGAGAGTCCTGGCTTGCTGCCAACACGGCCTGGGGAAATTCCAGGCCAAGATCTGGCGGCACCTGCACAGACGTGCAGGTGATGTCTAGTCCCAAGTGTTGGCCGCCCTGATATTGTTAGCCGCCCCGAGATGCTTGTAGCAGGACGGGGTGGCACATAAATTTTAATAAATAATAAATAAATAAATAATAAAAGTGGGCCACAGCAGGCTGCTGTCACATTTGTTTTTATTCAGAGTCTTGGACTGGCTCCAGCCAAGAGCCACACTTGAACTACCCAAGAGCCACATGTGGTTCCTGAGCCACAGTTTTCCCACCCCTGTTCTAGACATTAGTAGTGCTGCTCTCTTTCTGTTTTTAAAACTCAAGAGAGAATCTCTCAGGTGATGAAATGTCAGTGGTGGTAGACTGACAGAGCTCTTCAGAAATGCCCAGAAAACAAAACAGAGAATTTGCCCCCGATTTTGGCTAACATGTGGCCAATGTAACATGTGGGATAGTCAGTCCTGCCACAGTCCCGTCAGCCAGAGTGGCTGCTACCTGCTGTGAATCTGCCAGCATCCCTGGTCTCTTCCTGGTTGGGGTGCTGTCCAGCTGGGATGGAACTGGGTCTGCTGCAGTGGGTGCTCTCTCACTCACTGGCAGCATGCATGGGCTCTGCCTACAGAGGTTCACACATTGTTGTCCATGCTCTTGCTGTGGAATACATGTGAAAACTCTTCAAGGACAAGTTTACAAGGCTTTCAGCAGAACGTAACAGCATCAAACCGTCAGCAAAAGTACAAATGAATAAAAAAAGATAAGACTACCTCTCTACAGATAACCCCCTTCTGCCTGTAAAATTGTCTTGATAAACCTTCCTGCAGTTAACTGGGCTCTACTTAACCCTTTAAGTACCAAATCTGGGCTTAATACTTAATGGCCCAACAAGTCTGTCAACTGGGGTTATGTGAAATACAAGAATAACTACAACAAACTAAATGGGCTCCTCCTGTTTTAGTGATCTTCTGTAGCATATTAGCATCTGTTAACAAATATTATCCAGTTAATGAAGAATTAACTGATTTCAGAAATGCACACTTGTTAAGATGCAGAGGCATTCTTAGGGGTTACAGGGCCCTGTGCAAAGAAAATCATACAAGGGATGTTCCAGGCAAAGGAACGTGAGCTGGCACAAAGACCCTGGTGGGATCCCTCCCTCATGGGGCCCAGTTTGGCTGTATCGGTCCAAGTGCCTAAGGATGACTCAAACCCTCAACAAGAACTCTGCATCAATACAACAGATAGTTTATTCCAGGTCTTGGTGGCTGGAGTTTGACTAACATACTTGTATGGATTTGGGGGGGGGGGGGGGGAAGAGTGAAAAAATACACATACACTAAGGCAGATTTTGTTGTTGGTTTTGCCTGTATAAATCAGGAATAACACCACTGATATTTGTTTGAATGAAGTTATTCCAAGTTTACATCAGAGTAAATGAGTGCAGAGAATGGCATTCTACACTCCTTTTTATATCAACATAATCAGAATGCTTCTCTTATATTCTGTTCACATATATGATACAGAAACCCATTGTCAAAAAGGGCATGTTTTGAAATTTGATTCAGCAAATTAGTTAACTTACTGTTGAGCCTAATGTTATACTACCATTTTGCCTCTTGTTAGTAACACAAATTACTAGAAATTAGCTGTCAATGTTCAAAGGCAGTTCAATTTCATGTATAAAGAGAACTATGTAATGCTTAATCTATCTATCAAATGTAATAGCCCAAACAAAATTAATGATATGAATACAATGAGTGCTTATATGGGATAATTATAAGGTGTCTGTCACCAAATGCATACTACATACGTAGACACACAATCCAGGCAAAGAGTCACCGAAGTTATTGAGAGACTGCTCTGATCTATTTGGAGTAAGAAGTAGCAATTGCAACAAACAGTTTTGCCAGAGCTACTTGCTTGGTACAAACAGTAATTTACCAACTGCAAAACCTTGAATAGATCAAATATCTTGCTGGATGAATTTCTGGTTCATAGTTGCTGCACAATACAAATGACACTTCTATTTAATTACTGCCTTTTTACTACTGGAACTAACCATTTTCGTATGCTCAGTTTCACTGCAATAGCGGGACCATTCCCAGTGTATTACTTGCATATCTATAATTAAATAATTAAGAATTGTTCAAGCCCTTCCAAACACAACAAAAGGCAATGATTATTTCAAACCCAGTTTAGTAAGAGTCAAGCCCCTATCAGCTCTATTTTTCGCTAATAGTTATGCAAGACTGCACAGCCAGCATTCCCTCTTGCATGCCAGCACACCAATAAATTAAGATATTCCTGGCCGCATCTGCACAGGGGAAATTAGAGCATTACCTGTTCTTCGCCAGTGTGCCAGCTTCCTAGCTGCATGCACAGCCCATGCTGAGCGACCAGCTGTCTGGGAATGTGCCACTCCGATCAGTACACAGGAGCCAAGGGATCTCTTAGGAGATCTGCTCTAATATCACAACTGCTTCACTGCAGGTCTGTTCCCTTCATAGCACAATATTCAAACACTTCTTTTTCCTCACTATTTTCAGCTCTAAACTGGGAAAAACCAGATCATGGGATATTGTAGCATACTCCCTTGAGGCAGATACAACGTGGAGGAGTTTTTTCTTACTTCAAAGTCCTTAATGGTATGGTTTAACTCAAGCACTTTGTTTTGTATAAAGACAGACCTGACTGTACTGTGGAAGCAGACAACTTAATACAGTTGATCTTACACCAACACAAATTCCTCTTCCCAGTCATAAATAATTAAGCTAAATAGAGGAGAGGAAACTTAAAAAAAAAAAAAATAGCTTTAAGACCAACCCCTCCCCAACAGCATTAAATTACACACAGTGTTGGCAAGAGAAATCAGATTTAGCTTTGGTTAAGTGACTGGTTTAATGCTCAGAGTAGGTACCAAATAATATATTGTGGACAAAGCAGTAGTTAATGGCTAATGGCTGCACTTGAAAGACACCTGTAGTGGTATTTGGCAGGTACACAGTCTAGATCTCGTTTGGAATTCATTTCCTGTTTGACCTGAATTTCAGATCTTAG
>QEPC01009579.1:2558025-2559651 GCA_003113815.1 Sphenodon punctatus
TAGCCAGACAATTTGCTTATTGTAAGGCTGGCTTGCATTGTCTTCACATCCCCAAAAGAAGACAGGGAAACCAAACTTGGGTTTAACACGCCGCACTCTTTATTAAACGTTACAAGCCAAAGGGGAACCATTTCAGCCCCCAAAATTGGGTCTGACAAAGGGTAATTTCAGACGTGACGGGCCTTCCAGCTCGCCATGCTGAACTCTGGACCGGGATCCGTCTCGGATCCCGGTTCGTGATCAGACCGGCCGTCCTTTAGACGTGCCGGTCTGATCTCTAAGGGGGATCAGGGACGGGCGGGGCTGTGCGTTGTGCAGCCACTCAGCCCCGCCCCCCCACGCTCCACCGGCCACCCGCCCTCGGACCACGGTCAGGACCGGGGCAAGGTAACAGATGTTCCCTTCACTCTGTTCCTGATCGTGGTCCAGCTAACCACGATTCTGGAGGTGAGGTCAGCCTCCCTTCCAGAATCGTGGCTAGCTTTGAACCCCGCCAGGAATTCACCGTGGTGAACATCTGGCGGGGCTCACACAAACATTTGCACGATCACAGCCACCACACCGAAACCACTGTAATTCGGTGTGGTTGACTGTGTTCACGTAACGTCTGAAATTCCCAGAGACACATTGGGCCTCCAAGGGAGACCTGTTGCACACACAGTACTGGCCCTTTTCCATGACTAGCTTAAGCTCAGTTCCCACTCCCTCCATTGCCTCTTTCATCCTCCCTCCATCCAAGACGTATGACTTGAGTAAGGGGACAAGAACACAGCTGGGCGCTCTGCACTGTCCCTCGGAACAACAATAGGAGGGCTGCTGGTCTCCTGGAACTTCATTTGACTTTGGGCAACGCTTGTGATGCCACCTACCTCCCTTGGATGGGGGCGCATCAGGCCGCAGAAGGCTCCTATGACTGGCCCTGATCCCTGCCTCTTTCTGAAGCAGCCCAGATTCCCCATGTCAATCTGCCTAACCCCTTAGCACCATGCCGGACCCTGTGACAAATAAAACAAACCACCCAAGCCAAAATGGCTCTTATAAAAGCTAATTGAGAAGGCTGCATTATGGGGAAGGAAAAAACCAGGCAGACCCACAAAACCAAGCAGGCATGCCCATAACAAATTCCTTCCTGGCCCCAACAGGTGACCAGCAAGGTTTGGGTGGGTGGATGTCCCGCACTTTTGGGTTCCAAGGTACTCCAGGAAATGGCAAGGGGAGCCTTGGACCTTTAAAGTGGGCTCATCGGGGAGTCCCGTCCTGCAGGGTTCCCTGGGTTGTGGCCTCCTTAGCATAGCAGAGTGCAGCCAGCTCTGGAACCCACGCCCTGCCTTCTTCCTATGATGGGTGGCATTGGGGGGGTGGGGATGACAAACTGCCCTCTCCACTTATTTGTGTGAGGCAGAGAGGAGATTGTCATTGCACCTCAGAAGACGACAGGGAAACCAAACGTGTGATTTAGTAAAGGTAAGTCATGCCTCACTAACTTGTTGGAATTCTTTGAGGATGTAAATAAGCATGTGGACAAGGGAGACCCAGTAGATGTAGTGTACCTGGATTTCCAGAAAGCATTTGATAAGGTCCCTCATGAGAGACTCTTGAGAAAATTAAAAAGTCATGGGATAGGAG
>QEPC01009579.1:2560398-2647491 GCA_003113815.1 Sphenodon punctatus
TGGCAAGTTTAAAACAAATAAAAGAAAATATTTTTTCACTCAGCGTATAATTGGGTTGTGGAATCTACTGCCAGAGACTGTGGTACAGGCCAGTACTATAACTGAGTTTAAAAGAGGTCTGGACAAGTTTCTGGAAGGTAGGTCCATTAGAAGCTATTAGTTAGACAGGATCAGGGAACATGACGGTAGCTGGGGGAAAACAACAGGGAATGGACCCCCCATTGTGACCTGTTGGGTGCTTCTCCCAAGCCACCATGATTGGCCACTGTCAGAGACAGGATGCTGGGCTAGATGGACCATTGGTCTGACCCAGTATGGCACTTCTTATGTTCTTACCAAGCCACACTCTGTATTAAACATTACAACCCAAAGGCGAACTATTCCCACCCCCTTCCAAAAGTTGTGTCCAGTAAAGACACATATTGTGCTTCAGAGCGTAGTCTATTGTACACAACCTTTCCATGACTAGCCTAAGCTCAGTCCCCTCCACCCCTAAATTTTCAATTTTGCTTTTGAATGGAGTCCATGAGGAAGATGTTATATAGAGATCTTGATGCTCTGGAAAGAAAATGACAAGATGGCTCTTATGCTTTGGCCAGTTTTGAGGGTGAGAGGAAATCCTGCTTGATCTTCCAATGAAATCTAGAGGCAGGGGAAGAGACAAAAATAACGAATTTGGTGTTCGTATGTTTCTGTGTACCTCCGTGACAACTTTTGGGGATAGTAAGAGCACTAGCATAGAGGACTGTTCCTTCTGATTATAGGAGTATAGGTATATACTCCTATAGGCCTAAGGAAAGAAAAAAGAGACTCTGATGTATATCACTGAAAGGAGGACTGGCATACATGGAAATACAAGGGTTAAATCAGACCAGTTCCGAATATAATATAAAGATCAGCAGATGGTCCATGTTACCTCGAACCCAAGGAAGCATATGCAGCTGCAGAACTAGCAGAGTTAGCATTACAAAGAAAGTCCGCCTGTCCTTTCATGCCCTATTGCGGCCCCTGCTATCGGCCAGGAGCCCCTCTGTTGTTGTTCATATGACATGAGCTCACAGAGAGGTTTTCTCAGTTGCTGTTCAAATGATTTGGAACTCCCTCCCCCTGGAGGTCTGTCTGGGCCTGAGCATCTTCCGGAAGTGGTGTAAGACCTTTATGTTTAAAAAGGCATTTCGTGGGTAGGGATAGAAGTTTGGGGTAGTCTTGGGTTAGGGGTGGGAGGGGTTGAGTAGGGAATAGGGAGGTGGTATTAGGTGGTATTTATTTATTTTAATTATTTATACCCTGCCTCTCTCCTGCCTAGACAGCTCGAGGTGGCTTACAAAAGTTAAAATATTTTAAAATATACATAAAATACGTAACAGGGAAGCATAAGAATAAAAATAGGAAAATAAAAAAATTGTTCTCCCCACCCACCCCCCTCACCAAAGGTCTGGAGGAACAGCCAGGTCTTGCACTGTCGTCGAAATGAGGCAAGGTCCGGGCCCACCTGAGCCTCCACCGGAAGGGAGTTCCACAGTCTAAGTGCCGCCACTGAGAACACCCTCTCCATTGTGGTCCCCCGCACCACCCGGAGGACATCAAGAAGGGCGCTCCCGATGGACCGCAGGTGTCGATCCAGGACACTGAGTGTGAGGCGGTTTCGCAGATAGGAGGGGCCCAGACCATATAGGGCTTTTTAGGTAAGCACCAACACTTTGAATCAGGCCTGGAAGACTATCGGCAGCTAGCGCAGAGCTTGAAGCACTGGTGTAATGTGCTCATGGCGACCTGTTCTGGTAAGGAGATGGGCTGCCGCATTCTGCACCAGCTCTAGAATGCGCACCATCACCAAAGGCAAGCCCCACGTAGAGCGTATTACAATAGTCTAATCTTGAGGTGATGATGGCATGGATGACAGTGGCCAGGTCGGAGTCCGAGATATACGGCCAAAGCTGTCGCACCAGATGTAATTGGCGGAAAGTACTCCTCACTACACCCTCCACCTGGAGATCCAGGTGAAGCTGCGGGTCGAGGAGTACCCCCAGACTATGTACCTGAGAGACCAGCAAGGGATGAACCCCATCAATGATGGGAAACGTCACACCAACCGCCCTCCCCACCAACATCACCTCCATCTTGTCAGGATTTAGTTTCAGATGGTTTGCCCTCATCCAATTCCCCACAGCTGCCAGACATCAGGTAAGCGCCAAGACTGCCAGATCTGGGTCGGATAAAAAAGAGACGTAGAGTTGGATGTCATCAGCGTACTGATGACAGCGCATTCCATACCGTTTCATGACATCGTAGAGCAGCTGCATGTACATGTTGAACAAGAGAGGGGACAGAATAGAGCCTTGCGGAACTCCACATGAGGTCCCAGGGAGAAGATGAACAATCCCCAATCACCACACGCTGAGTTCTCCCAGCCAGGACGGAGCGGAACCATTCAAGAACGGTTCTGCCTACCCTGGCATAGTCCTGCAGGAGAGTCACCAGCATCTCATGATCAATGGTATCAAATGCAGCCGACAGATCTAATAGGATTAGCAGGGTTGAACGACCCTGGTCCAGTTCCTGGAAAAGGTCATTGACCAAAGCCACTAATGCAGTCTCAGCGCCATAACCCAAACGAAAGCTGGACTGTAAGGGATCAAGAAAACCGGTGCGGTCCAGATGCTCCCGCAGCTGCTGAGCCACCACCTGCTCAATAACCTTCCCTAAAAAGGCACGGTAATAGAGACCGTCCAATAGCTGGTGGGGGAGTCAACGTCAAACAATGGTTTTTTGAGCAGGGACCGCACCACAGCCTATTTGAGGCAGTCCAGCACGCTGCCCTCCTGCAGGGAGGCACTGACAACACCCACCACCAGCAGCCCCAGCGTCTCCCGGCGCTTCTGTGGGTGGTTATGGGGTCTAGGTTTTTTAAAATTGTTTTTATATGTTCTTATATAGGTTTTTATATGTCATGTTTATGTATTTTATTTATAAGCCTTTAGGGAAGAACTGGATAAAAATCAAAATAAACAAATAAACAAAACCCCAGAATAAGACAGGGAAACCAAATTTGGGTTTAACAGGCCACACACTCCTTATTAAACATTACAAGTCAAAAGGGAACTGTTTCCCCCCACAAAACTGGGTCTGGCAAAGACACACTTTGTGTTTCTGGGGGAAGTCTGATGAACACACAGTACCGGCCCTTTCCATGACTAGCTGAGGTTCAGTGCCCACTTCCCTCCGTCCCCCACCCGTCCAAAATACACGCCTTGGGTAGGGGGGACATAGCTGGGTGCCCTGTGGTGTTCCTCTGAGCAAGGATAGGAGGGCCCACCAGTCTCCCATGACTGCATCTGATCTCGGGTGATGCTTGCAATGTCACCTATCTCCCTGGGACAGGGCCACACATCAGGACGCACAAGGCTCCTATAACCATCCCTGATCCCTGCTTTTTTCCTCTTAGAATCTAGTAAAACTTATGCAAACGGGGATGTGTATAGAGCAGTCATGGGGGGAGGGGGGAAATCAGGTTTTGAACTAGAGAATGCAGACACATTTGGTTTCTCACAACTATTGTGCCTTAAAAAGTGTACATTTAAAATTTCATAGCTCCCTTTTTTGTTCACTTTTGATTTTCAAGCTTCAATTTCCTATTCTGCACTATTCATTTTTGGTACACACTAAAAAAAAAAAAAAAACCTCGACTTTCTCATTCGCTTGGAACAAGTAATAATTTTTAACTGGGTGAATAAAATTTAATTACCTTTTTTTTAAAAAAAATGTTTTTAAACACCAACAACATGCTAAAGGGTTCGCAAGTACATATTTTGCCTGGGCTGATAAATTTTTAAGAATATTTTGATAATTTGCTGTAGCCTATATAGTTTCTTTTCTATTGAAAAGGCTCGTACACTCTGGCAAAAAAGCCCAAGGGAATTACGTACTTGAAAGCACAGCTGGAGCTACAAAATTGCAATACAAATCCAGATTTGTAAGCCTTCCTGTGCCAAATTTTGGCATGTTCTAGTTTACTGGGAGAGTCGTTAACCCCACTTGGACCTGGGTTTTGGAGTCTTTAAATTCCTCATATCCAGATTGCTAGTTCAAGCTCTTCATCAATCAAGAACAAAGAGATGGTCTTTTTGGATCCATGATGGAAACATATTGGCATACTGATACTGACACACTGACTTTTTGATGTTTTAAATGCTCAGTTAATGGAAGGTCAAGTATTTCTAGGAAAGGAGAATTTCCTTTCCATCTCACTGAAACAAGGAGAGGAACACGAGTTTCACTTTGAGGAACACGAGGGCACATTAAGGATGCTAACAGGCAATTGTACAGAAGTCTGTGTACATGGTTCACTTATGCTCTATATTTATGAATACAAGATGGTTAAGTACTGAAATTGTTTCTAGGCAAAAATAATCTGTAGGGCTTTTAACGTTATCATGCATATATATATATTCACTGCACAGAAATGTATATACATAGTAAATGCATGCAAATAGCCTTTTAAATTAATCATGTTATAAATCTAGTGCAGTCAATATGAAACCTAAACATGCCCGTATTCTCTTTTGTATATACACTTATGCACAAAGATTCAGAATATTTATGGTTTTATCATCCTGGCCTTTTCATCTCTCTCATAATGTAGACAGATTTTGTTTACAATGGGAGGTAGCTTCATTATTTAACACTCCAAGGGGAAGATTAGGTTTTTCTATTCAAATGAAGAGAGACATACTTCTCCTCAGTCCTTAGAGTGTTAGCCTTCATGTTCTCCAATATGTTGTGGCCCAATTTTAATACATACCAATTTCTTATCTGTTAGTTCAAGGAGAGCTCTCTCTTATAACATACACTGTGGTTGTTTTGTTAATGCCCCAAACCCTTTCAGAATAATATACATGGAAAAGAAAGCACACAACTTTTTGCTGTGCTCACTTTCTAGAGAGAGAAATACCAATTGTCTTTTAAAAATCTCTGTAGTATTTTGTCAATATTTTTTTATTACAGCAGAGCATGTATAAATATTTTATTGTAAACCAAGGGTCTAAAATAAACAGTTTAGTAAATAGTTATTACGTTACAAGGAAAAACATCTGTGGAAACGGTTTTCCATGTAATTATTCTTGCTATTTTACATTAGCTCTCAACGTGAATTTCTTTGGCTCTAATGTTTCACTTGTTCTAAATCTTCCTTCTTGTTGTTATTATTAAAATCTTTAAAAGGTGCCAAATCTTAAATGAAGGGGAAAAAAAAGATTCGCTAGAAATTATTCATATCACAGTGAGCCTCTACTAAACCTGGCAGGGGTGCAATATTTTTGGTGAAATTAACATAAAATATACAACTGCAAATTATCCAGGAAATAGCTATGTTCTTTACAGCACGCATTTACATTTGGAAAAAAAATATGTCTACTTATCTGTCTAGCACAAAGCTGCAGTTCCTTCCACTGCCGGGTTTAAAAGAGAAAGTAATAGATTTGCATAGGGAGCATGGTCCTTGAAGAGGATATAACATACAGAGCTGGCAAAATTGACCTTTGATAATTACTGGTGACAACAATCAACACTGGACACTTCTAAGTTTAATGCTAACAGCCCAGTTTTAGATTTATATCCCCACATGATACACAGAACATATTTCCTCTCTTAGGTCTGGGCCCTTCCTGCAAACACAAGAAAAACTGTAATACCATGTAAAATGCAAATCCTGCTGTAAATATTTTATAAAATTGTTGCATACATCTCAAAAGCTATAGGTCTTAATTGAGAGCAGGCTATTTTTCCAGTCAATATATGGAAATGGAAAATGCTAATTCATGTTTTTCTACTTATTAAAAACCCTGGAGAATGGCAAAACCACAAACGCACTCACTTTAATATTATAAATATAATTTGGCTCCCTCTTTACAGTCCCCAATGTCCTGGCTTTATCTCCCAATGGCTGCTGAGGAAGAATCACAGAATCACTTTTACATCATCTGCACAGGAAGTCAACCACAGTGCTTTGCCAACTTGGCAAAGGAGCAAGAGGCTGAGCTAAATAATGCTGCAAACAGAAACTGGAACAAGAAATTCCAGGACTGTTACACAGGAAACAAGCACTAAATGACATTAAACCTGATCAGAGAGGAACAGCATTTCACCAGTGAGAATTAACACACGTTAGCAGCAACCCAAAGCAGATGGCACAAAGGCAGATAGGAAGTCAGATTCAGGCCAGTGCATATACTTATGCGTGAATAGTTCTGAGTCACTTTGTTGGGGAGGCCTTAATATACAATAGCTTTTTGTTTGAGAATTTGGAATTTTAGATTTTGATACCCAAACTATAAAATGACAGACATTCATACCTAAATATGCTAATTTTTATTAGAACTTAAAAGCACATTTACATATGCCTCCATATTGAGTCACTCATACTGGGTTTTAACTAGCACTTGCCACATTTACTAGAAAAGGGGATGTTCTTGTGTGTACATAAAATAAGGGCATCAGTTCGGGAAATTCTATACTCTGTGGCCCCTTCACGACTTCCATAGGACTACTCCAGAGTAAGTGGTTTATGGACTGCAGCCTCCATTGGTATCTGGTACTGTCTTTATTGTTTGAAAATAACATTTTCCCCTCATTTTTTGAGTGTTTTCTAATTTTTTGATTAATGGTTAAGGCTGCAATCTAGAAACCACTTCCGAGTAGTCCCTTTGATTTGACACTGGAGTGATTTCAGAATGGTGGCCTACTGCTCCTGTCTTCAAGGCACTCAGCCCCATCTGCACTGGAGCTTATGCCAGTGGAGCACTCAGTGGATAATCAAGATATCAGGTAATATGGTGGCCTTATTCAATACCGTTCATAGCAAAATATCTTTTTCAACTATAGTATTCTTTGATTAATAATATTTGCTTGTTAATTTACAGAGTAAGCAACAAGAGGACAAAATATTGTCTATTCTAAAAAAAAAGTCATTTCCTTCTCCTTTTCAGCTCTGATGCGACTACTTGATCCACGGTAATGCTTACTTCCAGGAATATGTTTGTTGCCTATTCCGACAGAATGCTTATTGTCAGAAATAGTGTTGACCGTGAAGTGAGCAGTACTGCATACTGTCATGATAGTCTTCAAAATCCAGACCTTTATGAATAAAATAATAATTAAGCTCATTGAGTACTAGCTGAGGAGTCCAGAACCCTCTCATCATTCATGCTAGTCTTGCCAACTTCAAAAGGAAGCACGCCAGTAAAGAAGGCCAGCTCATAGGAGCAAGGGTAACCAAATCAGGCCCTCGAGAATACCTTGTTCAGGTGCACAATGGAATCCTGCTGAACAGCTATTTTTTTCTTATGTAGGACATGGGTCTTCTCTTTAGATTTGCAGGTGTTCACACTGTTTGTAAAGCTAGATAGAAGCCAGTCATGCATAGCACTCACTTTTACTACAGGCCTGACAACTTGCACCTGCAAGCCTAAGATGTGTGTGTGTGTGTGTGTATACACACACACACACACACACACACACACACACACACACACTTACTTATGGGATGGCAGATAAATACAAAAACACTTGCTTAAGATACATGCTGATAACTACTAAAATGAAAACATAGTTTCTTATTTGGTGTTCCACATCAGCTGCATTTTGCTGAATTTAACATGTATTTCTGTTAATGGATTTCACAGTATGTTACCATTTTTAAGACCCCAACGCATGTTGTTATATGATACAGTTTTACTGAATTTCTAGACTGCAAATCACAGCTGATCCCCTAGTTTTGCTTACCTCCCCAATTTAACCCCATAAAAATTAGGAAATTATTGAACAAGACCCTCTATTTTGTATTTGTTTTTTTAATTGCAGGAGGCTTTCCATAGTAAATCATGCTTAAATAAATATGTAAGGCAGGATACTTGCTATAGTTTTATTTATTTATTTTATGCATTTATGAGTCACCCCATATGCCTACGGCATCCTGGGGTGACGTACAACTAAAAAACATTCATAAAAACAATTTTTAAAAACATCACCAATTTAATGGTCTGTTTGATTTTTCCCCTGAAAGAGAATAACAACCAATCAACCCGCCCCACCCCCTCTATTTTCAGGGGGTTAATAAGTAAGGCAGACTGAGCCATAACTATAAAAGTAACTGAGCCATAGGTCTTTACTGCTTGAAATTTGGCAGGTAAGATTGCATCACAACAGTGTGTTTACTTCTACAACTTGAGAAAGTTGTGGACTGACATTGCAGATTGCAAGGTATTCCAAATCTGCAAAACCAAGTCTACTCCCGAGCAGGTAGCTTTAAAACAGTTTTCTCACCTGAACTTCAAAGCAACTAAACATTTAGCAATCTGGAAGCTCCACTTGAAAACCCATAGCATATTTTTGGTTTAAAAGCAGACTGTGCAGGTGCAATAAGTTCCACCACCCCACCCCCCAATCAACAATTTCATAAGGAATTTTGGCATCCGAGGTGCAGTGTGTATTGCACACTGCACCAATAGAAAGTAATGGCTCCACACAGACTGTTAGTCAATTCTGAGTGCACCAAAGGCCTTGACAGTACATATTAATGCCTTTCACACTGACAAAGTAAATCATAATAGATATAAAAGGAACCACTGGCATGTCAAACATCTACATTTCTCTTTAATAATTTCCTATTAACATATTTAACTGCTGGGCTGTATATATTAAACATTACTGTACTATTGGGGGTATCAGTAATTAGAGACATTTTAGATGTATTAAAAATAAACACACACACAAAAACTAGTTCTAAAAAATCTATTGCATAAGAAGCATGCTTAACTTCAGCGTAAACTACGGCTGTAGCCCACAAACCACTTACTCTGGAGTAGTCTCACTGAAGCATGCAGGGTTTTAATGAGACTACCGAGTAAGTTGTTTTTGGATCACAGCTCATGGCTACAATTTAAGGCCACTTCAAAATTATGAAACTTCTTGGTTTTGTTGCAGTAAGTCAAAGGAAGGGCACTTCTGGATAGAATTTAGATTTGTCTATTTATTTATTTCAAGAAAAAAACACCCAAACAAAAATATTAAAATGAAACATGTCTCACCCAAATTATTAACTCCTTAGACTTGAAACACAACTAATTTTAGAAATCTCCATTTCACTCTGAATGTGGTTTGTTCACTGTTTGCACTCCATTCATAAATATCCAGCTCAGTCAGTATGGTAGCCTAAAAACTCTGCAGAAGAGTCTTATTCTGCTAAATAGAAGCTTATCTTATTCACAGCTTTCTATAAATAGGAAACAAATCTGTTATTACATTTATGAGCTTCCTCCTCCTTTGGCAATGTTGGGCAACAAACCTAATCTGACCTAATAAAGTTTCTTTGAACTTTTTTTCACCTGGATCATTTTGGACATACAATTATCTTGTCCCCAAACTTCATTCTTTCACAGAACATTAGCCACCTAGATCTATCTACAGCCAGGTACAGTGTCATTTGGTTATTTTTCTTTGCATGATTTTTCTTCGATGAAATTTATTGTGGACATATCTTCTTTGATATCATACATAGTCCTGGAGTTGGCCAACTTAAGCCCATGTAATATGTCAGACAACGAAATGTATACAGGATGTTGTAGGTGACACACTGCTAGATGTATACAGGATGTTGTAGGTGACAAACTAGATACAAGTTTGCTACTTATAGAACCAAACTCTGCACTCAGCAGCACCATAGTAAAACCTGATGTCAAAGGGCCTAATATATGCCTTGCACACATGCTGCGTGCTAGGTGTATGCATGCAAGTCTTGCGCACCTCATGCACAGTGTGCACATGCCATGTTCAAGGTGCACATGAGGTGTGCAAGGCTTGTGCAATGCATTCACAATACTTGCACGTGAACACCTAGAACACAGTGCATGTACAAGATGTTGACTGGGCCCAATGGATTTATGCTGGAACAACTAAACCTGAAATCTGGTCCATACTGTGTACAGGAAGGATACAGTCAATATTTAAAACCAAAAATTAAACACACACACCATAAATGACCAGATTTAAGATTTGATTCAAATCCTATTTTGTTTTGGTAAGTATAAATGTCTACAAGACAATACTTGGCTGTGCACCTCAAGGCAGAGTCAAGTGCTCTGTGCGGCAATTTACTATAAAGACCTAGCTATTTATTTACTCACATGTGAAGTCCAGTGTATACTGCATCTCCTACCTGGAATAGCATTATTCATAGTCCTCTTCTCCAATAATCCAGGAGCTGGAAAAGAAGGTAACGCCTCACCATATGGGGCTTGAGCTGCACCTACAGGAAACAGGAGGTAAAAAGGCTCAACTCCTCCCCATGAGGTGAGCCGCTTGCTTCCCAATCATTCATGGGTGAATTCAAACAAAGCAAAACAAAGAGAGGGGTGCAGAGGAGGCAGGAAAAAGTGTGTTGGTGAAGAGGAGGCCTATGAAAAACACCATTACCAGCAAGTAATTATTCTTTTTCATACCTCCCTTCTTCACCAATCCAGGAGCCAGAAAATCAGCTAAGTCCTCACCATATAGGAATTTAATTGACTGTAGAAGTAGGTAGTTTTCTTAGATACCTGCAGTATTTCAAAGACACTCTGACTGAAAGTGCTCTTGCTGCAAAGGTTTATAGCAAACTGCGAAACTGGGCAGGCTGCTACTCCTCAGTTCCCCAGTATGGTGGAGATCTCTGTAGATTCCACTTGAGAACTGCTTACATGCCCAGCAGAATAAATCTTCATGCAGCACAGAAACACAAGCATTTCTTGAAGAATCTATTCTAATATAGACTTGATCTGATTTATTATAGACCTGAAGGCCACGGTATTTGGATGCACTGTTCCTTTCTCTAGTTCACAAAATAGGTAAAAGATGTTTTTGACATATAAAAGTGTGTCATTTGTCCCAAAGTGAAACTAATGTTTCTCCTGACATTTTAAAAATGAAAATGGTCTATGAAGGAATATGAGTTGATTCTGACTAATTAAATCATTGGTTCCTTTAAAAATTGATACATCTTGGGGAAATCTGGCAGCGACAAACTAAAAAGTTCTTTCTCAAGCTTGAACTGAGGATAGAAATAGGCTGTTATCAAAGATACTTTGGGGCTAAAATCAAGGTCAGAAAAAAATGCATTCTTGTAGTAAACTATCAAAGGAGGACTAGAATCTGCCAATCCAAAACCAGAAAAAGATCTATTTTCTATAGAGGGTAATCTCCTTCATGAATAAACATATCTAAAGACAAAATAATAGGCTAGTACAGGCATGTAGCTATGGGAAAGTACAGGGAAGGGAAGAGCACTCCATTCCAGGTTTTCCCCCTCAGTTTGAGTCTGAAGAAATTGCCCTCTAGTTGTGCAGTCTCCTCCTCCTGTGCCAGTGTCCTAGCTAGTTCCAGTGTCCTGCTTATGGGCCTGGGCTAGCAGGCATCTCAGATTTTCTAAACTGTTCAGAAAATCTGAGATTCCTGCTAGCCCAGGGCCAGGGGCCTCAGTTTGACATAATTACAGATAATTGTCCAAACAAATATCTTCTATGTTCCTGGAAGATGTCCTGCCCCTCAAATCATAACAAGCTAAAGATGCATGTTTGACATCACAGAGGCAATCCATTATCTTTGCACCAGAAGTTTGAAATGTCTAAAAAAGACAAGTAAGGGGTTATTGAAGCTTATAGTTGCATTTAAAGAATAAAATATCCTTTACATCTCAGAATACTCTCTATCAAGCTCTCACGGTTTAAAAGTCTCTCTAAAATTAATGATTAAAAAGGAAAATGCAGCCCGAATAATCAGGAGTATATTATGTCCTTGCTGCCTTAAAAAGGAGAGCAACATTATACTTTATTTGACTTGCTCACCAAGTATGACAGCAGTGGAATGAAATTTGTAATAAAGGCCATCTCTAACGGGCAGCCTCACATCTTAAAGGGCCAGTTTAAAGTCTCCCCAAGGTTTGCAGTACAATTTAGTTTGACCTTTAATTAAACACAATGGGGCAAATGTATTCCTCTGAAGTCAATGGAGTTATGCTGCGGCATAAATGTGCCCCTGTACCTTGTAGGCAAACAATTGTTTTTTGCCTGTTGATTGGTCAGACAGGTTTCAGCAAACATAGACTGAACTCTAGGTTCAAAGTCAATCAAAAAGCCAGTCACTCAGAATTCTCTGATCCTTAGAGGTGAGGAGCACCCGCAACCCCCACTGACATCTGTGGCAGGTACATGTCGTAAGCATCTTTGAAGCCCATGTATTAGGAAGAAAAGGATTTAAATTTAGTAGCCTGCTGTTTCAGATCTTCTCTTTCCACTTTCTACAATTTGGTGACAATCAAGAACGGAACATAACCCAGACATCCCCAAAGAGGCAAAATGAAAGGTGCATGGATATTTTATAACTGCAGAAAATAATGTCCTGACAAACCTTGTAATATTAGTTGAAGTGTCACCCAATACTCGCTTCTTTTCTGCCCTTTGCTTTTGCTAGTTCAGATACATCACAGGAACACAAAGCACAGATCTTGCCATCTTAGAAGCAAATGCAGAACTGGCAGCTGGCTTCCTAGGAGCTTTCGACATGCTGGTCATTAGAAACCAAGCTGCTTGTTTGGCAAAAACTGAAGGACAAAGATATCTTCTCCTTTCCCCCAGATAGCTTTAGCAGATAGCTTTAGTTATCTGCTAAACGTTATCTGTAAATTGTCTAGTAAAGCATTGCAAACACCTAAATTTCAAGGCAAAGTTGCTATAAAGCTACAGGGACACAGAAGAGTCATAGGATAAGTAGATACAGTGGTGAACACTAGTGTGGGTTTTTAGGTCAAAGAATACAACTACTTCTATCGTAGCTCTTTCACAATATTCTATTACTCGAATGGTAAAATGCTGTGTAACTTGAGAACAAGAATTCATGCCCATTTGTTAGGATTATTCTTACTGATGTGTTACTATAGGTAACATGGCATGGCTAAATGGAACTAAAAAAAGGACTTAAGTATTGGTATTTTAAAATCTTCATTTTGTTGCCCTTTCATCATAGCAAATTAAATACTTAATGACGTGAAGGCTTAGATTATTTCAGGTTAATTAAATCTAAAAAAGTTCCTTTAAGTATCATTAACGAAACATGATGCAGAATCTGGCCCTTTTCAAATGGGCCGCAGTGGGTGAGGGGATGGGTGTGTGCCTGTAGTGGGTGGAGGTGGGTGTGCACCCATTCCCTCGGGCGCACATCCATCTCTGCCCACATCTACCCATCTCCACCCATGGAGCAACCGACATTGGAGCCCATTGCTCTGTGCGTGGGTGATGGGTGGAGGTGGGTGGAGCGCGAAGTGTGGGAGTGCGCAAGCACTCCCACCCACCACCTGCAGTGTTCCCACTGGCACCCTCATCCCCCCCACCGTGGGCAGCATTTGCACGGGCACCACCACCACCACCCACGTGTGCTGGGGGGGGGGCGCCTGTGTGAAAACGGCCTCTGAGAGCAAAAAAAGATAGAGACTGTATGAAAGACATTCAAGGAAGAGAAAATACCTTCCAGGTGAAAGCCTCTTTGCTATCTTGAATTAGCAGATATCAGTTTCAAAAGATGTCACTTAAAAGGAACCCGTGCATTAAACCTGGATGTTATTGAAGACAGGAATGAAGGCAATGGACAAAATTCATGGGATGAACAGTTGATGTTAGATGTCTTTGCAGCATCACTGCAGAAGAAGTCTGACAAGAAGACCAAGAAGTAACAGATCTTTGTTTATATGAAGAGTCTTCTTTATTTCCTGAGGAAGAGGCAAAATGTACTGATGGAAAAGGGAGATGCTGACTTATACAACGGGGAGGAGTTGAGTCATTTTGCCACCTATTGGTAGAATCAAAATCCCATATGGTGAGAACTTACCTTCTTTCCCAGTTTCAGGATTGGTGCAGAGGGTCTGTGTGGAAAATGTGTGTGTGATTATACTCATGCAGGCTTGCAAACACAGATATTAATTATGCAAGAAACTGGCCAAAACATCACTGAAACTGTTAAATATTTTCTCTCTTTTTGTGTGTGTGTAAAAAATGATAATTTTGAATGTGAACAGTGTTAGTAAAATGAGGAACAAGTTAGAGTATCAAAAAAATAATAATCACAGCTTAAACACAACAAAGTTTACTGGTAAATGTCATTTTGCTACACTAGTTAGCAGTTGTTGAAAGGCTGTGAATTGATTGAGATGTTTGCTAATGATAACTTCAAAGAAACATCACACTTAAAACTGAGACTGATTACAGAAAAGGTGTTTTATCAACTGCTCTCCTTTATGAATAAATATGAAACTACCAGGAAAAATTTTAAACAGGTATAATCACAACTGCATATGAAAACTGAGTTTGAGTTCTGTAAGGAATCTTAACACAGTTAAAAAGAATGAAAGCAATGTAAAACTGTGATCACAGCCCATTATGCATGTATCATGCAAAACAGGAACATTATCACGGCAGCTATAAAAATGTCGGCAAAAATATCCAAGTCGTAAATGAAATGAAAAATGCAAAAGGAAAATGCAAATGAATATATTAAGGTAAATTCGATTTCTTTCCTGTTAAGATAAATAAGCAAAGCAAAATACATTTGCAAAAACGGAATAATTTTTATGAACAAATACACACAGATAACAATTGTAGGAGAACACATCGACATAGTATGTCTAGGTGACAGAGTTAATATTTCAGCCAATGAATTTTCCATGTGCCAGTGAGGAGGGCAGAACTGAAATTTACAACTACGTAGAGCGTTTTAAAATACAAAATCAACTTAATATTGGAGATTTTCTGTTGACTTGAATGGAATGTGGAATTGTCCTAAGCAGAGGATACACAGTTAATAGTTCGTCAGTAGTGTGTATTTACAGGCAGTCTGTTCACATAGCTATCTCTACACATCTGTATATGTACATTACTTGCATACTTAAATAATTTATTAATGTCAGAAGGAAACTTGTGCAGAAATCAGAACAAGTAACAGAAGAAGTGGTACCAAAAATATATTTAGATTTATATGTATAATACACCGGGCTTTTTAAGGGTCCACTCCAGCTAGGGACTTTAAATAGCAGGTCATTTGCACCCGCGGTCCCAGAATCATTACACACAGGGCTTGCTGAAGTAAGAATCATATCATGTTGGATCAGCAGTCCATCTACCCCAGCATCCTGTCACTGACAGTGGCCAGCTCTGGTAGCTCAAGAGAAGTAACATACAAGTCATGGAGATGTGACCCATCACCTGCTGACTGCTCCCAACTACTGGAAGCAAGGGGTTTATGCACCAACCAGTAGGGGTTTATGGCTCTATCCTCTAAGAAATTATTCAATTTCCATTTGAAGCTAGTTATGTTACTGGCTTTCACAGCCTCCTCTGGCAATGTGTTCCACAACTGTATTGTCCCCTGTGTGAAAAAGTACTTCACTTTGTTTGTTTTAATTCTGCAGCCATTTAATTCAGAGAGTGTCCCCTTGTTCACTTACTGTGGGAAAAGGCAGATAACAGTTCCCTATTTACTTTTTCCATGCTACTCATGATTTTATAAACTTCTGTCATATACCCCTTAATAACCTCTTCTCTAAGCTAAACAGACCTACAGTATCAGAGTTTATATCAGAATTTTAAAAACAGCACTTATGTTACTCAGTTAGGGTGGAAAAAGAAGTGACCGTGCTGCTGCAGCAACCCAATCCAGGTTGTGCTGGGAAGCTGCAGAAGTCACAGTCCAGACTAGGTCAGGCTGCTCACCACACATTCCCAGGACTGGGCTGCCAGGGAGGGTGGGGAGATGAAAGGAATGTGTGGCCGGCTGTTCCTGTCCTCGCGCTTAACCCAGCACACCACCTGTCCACTATGACGGGGAGCCATGGTGGCTGCTGGCCACTATGGTGGACCCGATCCGGGCAGAGTCACAGCAGGCCATACCACATGTGATAGCTTGCTGTGGCCCACTTTGCCGCAACTGGGCAGACCCTAGTAGCCTGGGCTGCGATGTGGAGCTAATCTGGGGGTCAGAGTCCAAGCTAGTTTCCAACACTGCTTGCGGCAATCCTGAGCCAACATCTGGTGGGTCCTCAACAGATGTGCTGGTAGCTTGCAGGCCAAAGCATGAAAAAGTGGGCCACAACAGGCCACTGTCTCATCTGTTTTTACCCCTAGGCTGCAATCTTCAAATTAGTTACTCCAAAGTAGTCCTCCTGACTTTACTGAAACTTCTCTGGAGTAAATGGTTAGAAGACTGCAGCCCTATAAAAAGTAAATACATTGTTTTCTTAACCCTATTTATGTGTAAGACCATCACTCTGGGTATTGCCAGATGTGGTGCTGGGAGGGAGGCAGCCTGGCCCAGGAACACAGCGCCAACACAGGCCTGACTGGGTCCAACCACAGAACAAATGTTCTTGTGGCTGGGCCACTGGGGAGGGCATGGAGACGCACGAATGGGTGGCCACCCAGCCCGGACCCTGTGCTGCTGCCAGCACCCCACCTCACCCCACCATGATGGGCAGAAATAGTGACTGGTCATGGCAGCCCCCTCCCCCCTGGATCAGGCCGGAAACAGCAGGCTACCACACGTGATAGCTCGCTTAGGCCCAGTTGGGTGGGTCTTTGCCAGAGTGTGTTGCCAGCTAGCCCGGGCTGCGATCACAGAAATCTCGGAGATCGCAGCTTGGGATCACCGCCAATATGCTCAGGAACAATCTCAGGCCAACATCTGGCAGCCTGCCAACAAAGATGCCAGTGGCCCACAGGCCTAAGCAGGTGACAGTCACATTTGTTAACACCCTTTATAGTACTTGTTATTCATTAGAATAAGTCCACAAAGAATTAAGTGGTGAAAGCATTACAGTATACAAGTAAAAGCAATGGTTTGAAATCTGCTTTTTTAAAAATGGAAGTGGTTGGTTTTTTAAAAATATATTTTAAGTTCTTAATGTTTCCATAATTAATTCACAAATTAAACTGTAGAGTCCAGAAATATGTTCTTGTTGATAATTTGCATGGAATGCTTCAAAAACAATCTGTCACATTTTTGTCTGCTGTAGCGCCTGGAAGCTATTACTGCTTTTCAACGTCAAACTCATTGCTAACAGATACACATTTGAACTAATATTTGTAACTGTTTCCTCTCAATAATTAGACAGTTTTGTCTCAGCCACTTGACATAATGCCATGACAATCTCGAATGAAAACAAACAGCACTTTTTAAAGCTGTGACTATCCAAATAACCAAGAAAACTAATCACATGTTTAACAGTGTCCAAACAAAATAGAACATTTTAAAAGAATTTGCACTGTCCTTCAACATACATCAACAATTTACTGTAAAATAAAGAAAATGTCATTAAGAACTTGAGTCTGAGAAGTGGTAAGCACCTTCAGATCTCACAGTAGGAGCGGAAGGTGCTCAGCACTGCTTATGGTCAGGCTCAAGCACTGCAAATGTCAAAACCCTATAAGGAAATACACAGATAAATAATGATACTTATGCAAAATGACATTTGCAAACTTCTATCACAACTCTACCAGCATGCAGTTCATACAAGTAAAAGGATTGATAGGTTATTAAAATATACAACCCATACACACATGCAACAGAATGGACTACTCGGGCCTAAAGGTGCTATACCAGGGCAAGTGCCATTCAGTATGGCACTTTGAGGATTGGATAATAAATTATTAACTGGTACAATAAATGATGGCATTTGCCAGATAAAAAGTAGAACTGTTTGCTCAGATATTACAAAAAGAGAGGTTCATCTCCAAAACATTCATAGATGTATAACAATGTTGAGGTCAGTTCACATCCCATGTTTATCGAAATCTCACATCGTTCAGCCATTGGATTGCTATTGTCTTTCTGCGTTTGTTATCTATCAGGAAAAAGCTCTAGTAAAATGTGAGTACAAATTTATTAGCTACTGTGTTTTAAAGTCTACTTATTACCTTAGTCCTTTTTGTTTTGACTTCTTATCATTTTTACATTAAAATGTTTTTGGTTTTGGTCATTGTTTCAGTTGGAATATTTGTGTTGACTTAAAGAAAACAGCTGTGGGATTATATGTATTCTGCATGTGTTTATTAATCTGGCAGTACAGTTCCAGAGCTTGAAATGTGATCTCCAAGGGAGGCAGGAGCATTTTATCACATAATAAGGTTATACAAATGTTTTGGGTTCTGTGTTACCTGAATCAAAAGCATCATTAAAGCATGCTGCACTTCATTGAGCAGCAACTTAAATGTGTTTATTTTCAACAAAGGAATTTCTTTCCTCCTTCCAATTACATTCATGTAATTTTGTAGTTTCCTGCATCCAAGGTGGGGGATGCTAACCCTATGTAGTGGTCCAAGATCCAGAAAACAAAGATATTTCAGTGCAAGTGCTCGAAACTTTCACTCTGCTTTTTGAACCATACAACTCAAAAAATTAATAAATCCACCTTGTAGGTTTCCCTCCCCACAAGTTAATGTACCCATTCTCGAGACAATCCCTAGATTTTCATGCTTTACATTATTCAGCATTGTATTTCCATGTAGAATGTCTACTATGAAATATGCAAAGAATTTTGCAAGGTCATGATCAACTGTGAAGCAGCAAAAACAGAGACATGTAGAAAGATGCCCTCTCCAATACGCAGATTTACACTAGTCCAGAAGATTGAAGAGGGAGGAGTAAGGCCTGTTGATTCTTTCCAGCACAAGTGCAAAGCAAAAGATAGCACTTCTTTCAAACCTAATATTAATTGAATGCTATAAACATTTAGCTACCTTTAAAAGAAAACAGAAAGCATCTCTGGGAAGAGTCAGAATATAAAGGTCTGTTATAGTTGCTCTTGTTAAACAAACTGATTTTTAATTTTCAAACTTGCTTAGTGGTCTAGTTTACTGTTTTTATGTATGTTTCCCACTAACATGAACTGTATGTTGACTTGATCGTGGAGTGACTGATAGGTCTGCTTCTTTATAAGCATCACTAAGCACAACCATCCAAATAAAAGAACATACTAGGGCACACCAAAACGGTGCTGAGAACTTTTTTTGTTGCTGTTTTTGTTCAGCACCCTTCAGTATGTATATGGAGCTAATGATATTCTGAACTAGTCAGAACACAAAATGTGACAACAGGTAAAACTACTTAAATAGAAATGTTGATAGGTCCTCAAGTGATATTTTGCAGCCAATCTCGGGCATGGACCATCACCCATCAGTGTCCAAGTAAATTCAAGTGTCCCGTTGCTCCATCTCCACTAGAGAGATATCATATACTGAGAGCTTCCTGTGATTCTCATTGCTGGCTTGCCTGTTCACCACCCCCTGTAGAGCCAGTTGTTGAGCATGCCCGTTCTCCCAGGTATCTAATAGAGACTGAACATCAGAGGTAGTGGTAGGTGGGGGAATGAAGGGGGGAACACTTTAAACATTGTCAGGTCAGCACAATAGGAGGTATGCAGTACAGAGGCAGCAGGAACTACTGAAAGTTTTTGATATACTCCTGGGTGGACTCCCCAATGCCTGAAAAAATTTCAAAGTGAGATCCCCTTCCTCTGTGGAAGGAAAAATATCAAAGGAGTCCCAATCAGCAAAATGTTTCAAAGACCTTCTGCTCTCTAGAGAGCTAAAAATTCCACCCCGAAAACCCTGGCTGAACGTATTTCCAAACAGACCCCTTTCTGACTAATCATAACTAGAGGGGTCTGTTCTGTTGTTAAAATCTTCCCAGAGGCCCCAGCACAGAACAAAACAACACATTTACCATACATCTCCTCCAGGGATGTATCCAGTCTGTTCAGTCTCCAGGGATGCTGCACAGGTCCCAATATGCTTCTGTGTTTACATAGAGGATATGAAGGGCTAGAGTGCAGAAGGGTAATTTTTTTCCAAGGACTGTGTGGAAATAGCACTGAGAACTCCATGCATATTGCTTTGCAAAATCACCAAAGTGAATTAGAAGCAAGCCTCTAACTCAAGACTGTGTAGTCAAAGAGGCAGAAAAGGGAGATGCAGCCTTGTAGTTGGTGGAAATAATTGGCACTGTTTAAAAATAAGTTGCTAGGAGTGAAAACCTATACTTTAATAATTCTGCATGGAGGTATTCCAGGGGTGTCTTGCACCACAAGACAAAAAGGTCAGTGATCATTTTGTTGATTTTCTCTAAAGCATAAATCTGTCCGAGCCTGTTTAAGAAGTCATTCAGAAGCTTAGGTTGCCCTCAAGTTTTTCACACTCCACCATTACTTCAAAACTGCCTAAAGGAAGGTGTGCTGAAGAAACTCCCGTGAGCTGAACCCAATGGTCCCCAGGCGTCTTCCCACCCTGGGTGTTTTTCTAAGACAGCGGATCATGTCACCCAGTCTTGTTAGGCTCTGTAAGATACTATTTGAATATTCCATTTTTAAATGATGCTTTTTATTGTGCCAACCTCTCTTAGTGAGAACATGCAAGCGAGGTATCATTTTGGTGTTCACACACTAGATACACTTGTACGCTGGCATTTTCCACAACTTCATTTCTTTTATCTACCGCAACTTAGTGCTACAGAGTGGAATGATGTTTTAGACCAGGTGACGTGCATCAATAGCTTTCCCAAGGACATAGCTATAATAGGGGCAGGGAGTGCAGCTGCATTGGGGCCCATGAGCTTGGGGGACTTGCACTCCCTGGTACAGCTGTGTTCTCTGCTTCTGGGAGGGGAGTCCACTTTCTGCACCTGGTAGAGAGAGCTGCCACCTCTCATGGCTAAAATGGGATGTCAGGGTCAAAATTGCAAGAGATAGCAACCCTAGGACAAGGGTCTGTTCTATGCTAGCCATGTCTGTGGTGCATACTATGTCTTTTAAGCTATGAGACAGCCACATTTGCAATTCACATCTTTCTCAGTCTCTCATTTCCTCCATCTCTACAACTACTCCCAGCACTGGAAATTGGTATTGGGACTGAATCTTCATTGTACCCTCCCTGGTATTACTGTCGACAACATGAATTTGGTGATTAAATATTTAAAAGGTGACGCTCATAAATTATATAATCTGTAAACTAGAGGAAGTTACTTTTTTCAAAAAGGCCAAAATAGTTTGATCTTTAATCGAACAATAAATTAATAGCAGAATTCCATATACTACATATTTATAGATTGCTGATTATCCACCTTTGTTTCACAGTTTAAGTTAAAAGCACATATCCACTTGCCTAAGGATACCTGTCTTGCAGGTTTCTTAACAAAAGAGGGGGTGGGGGGGAAACTTTGAAATCACTGTGGTCCAATTAGCAAGGCTCTCACACTTCATGCCTGCAAACAAGAGATTACATTAACACCTGCTACAAAAGCAAACATTTTTAGATAACTTCATCTTAACCTTCCTGACACTGATTTAAAACACCCGCGTAGTGCTACTGTGGAAATCATTGTGATTGACAGTGTCTATTTTTCATTTACAGAGAGGTTTCTTAATCTTCATGTCAACCTTTAATTCTCCCTTCAATATTTGTGCATAATTCACATTAATGATAATGGGAGTTACACACATGCATTGAGGGGAGAATAAACTCCATAAATGTAAAATTGTTCAAGGAAAATCATTATGCTTATCTGAAATAAATACTGCACGGAAACATATGTGACACATAAAGTGCACTGTAGGGTCCTTGAAGGATCTCATACGACATATGCCTAGAATGACATGTGTAAGAAACTCCTTTGTGGTCTATGTATCAAAATAAACTGAGCTCTTGGGCCATCACATGTATTTACAACATCTGCACAGATAGGAAAAACACTTCTTTGCATTCGTCAGAAAGGCAATCGTACAGCTGCAAGAGAAATACAACTCTTTGGATTACAATAACACTTTACTGCAGCTTGTTACGCTAGAACTGTGCTGGAAAATGCTAGGGCATTGCTTCTTAAATTCAGAGCATGTGAAAAGCTAAACTTTCAAAAGTCCAGAATTGTTTGAAAAATGAAGGAAAAGAGGAGGGGAGCACTGAAATAACTCTTTAAGCATTTTGGTTTGACAATGTGCCTTAGGAATTCACCATATTTAGCTGGGGAAATGCAGGCAGTTAAATCTATTCGATGTCATGACATACGAAATTGAAACATAATTGCTCCTAAGTGGTTGACAACTGGCAAGTACTTTTTTCATGGATACAGGGAAATTTATATTTGGAAATGGAAATATTGTCAAAAGTTTGATTTAAATATAAGTAAAAAAGCTACAAGAGAATTCAAAATGGGGAAGCTCAGCATTAGCACATTTAAAGATCTCCGCATTTAAGAATCATTGTATCTAGGATAATATACAGAATAGCAGCATGAATATTAAATGACTGGAAAAGTGAACTTTAAACAGTAACAAAAAAACAAGTAGCTCACGAATGGCCTGGTTTAAAAGATATCTTACCAATCATATGGTTAGCGACATGGATTTGAATCTCTCTCTCATTCTCAAAGGTCATCTGGCACTTGATGCACTGATAGGTCTTTTTCTGTTTAATAACCAAAAAGGAAATTAGAGAGAACTATACTGTAGGGAAAAACAAAAGTGATTATAAATACCACCTGTCCTATGCTTAAAATGGCGCCTTCTCGGTCTTTTTCTATGCATTCCCAAACATGGTACCAAGGCAGGCCAATACTTTGAAATGAAAACTCTAACTAATTAATACCCTACATTCAGAGGACTTTACACAGGGCAAAAATTTCAAGTGATAATCAAATTAAGGTCTCAGTGTTCAGCACCTGAAAATCTGTTCAATGATATAGGACATGAAACTATTCTTGACTCTTTACCCATTGCAGTAAAAATTTCTACACAGAGAAACAAAAGACCTTTAAAAGGAGACAGCCTCCTTTCAGAAAAAGATCAAGTCGGGGTTTTTTGTTGTTGTTTTTAAATTTACTTTCCTTAGAGAAAACTCAAAGCTTTGTGGGCACAGAACTAGGAACAGCTCATAGAAGTGAAGGTGCGAGTGCCCAAAGGGAGAAAAATACATATATATTTTATTTATATGTGTATATATCCTATAAAAAGTCTTGGAAATCTTAAAGTATCATGAGAAATAGTTTTCCTACACTGTGTTTGTTTTCTGTGTCGCGATGTCATACTAATGAGGCTTAGCTGCAGAAACTGGGAGAGTGTGTGAAGAAGCAATTACATGAACCATTTGTTCAAACAGGGAAAATGGGATATGTACTCAGATTGACAGTGATGAGCATTCTTGTGGTGTGACAGGAAAGAATAAAAATAATTTATAAAGATTAAAATTCACAGGACATTTAGGAATTCCATGCTAAATTTTAAAAAATGGTAAACCTTTTTATTAAAATATATTTTCCAATCTTTCTACAAATTTTCCAACTTCCATTTTCACTGAAAGAGCTGCTATCTACGAAAGATAAAAGTATATATTTGTATGTATTTGTATAACAACAACAATCATTAGCTTGTGTTCATGCCTACGTTTGAGGAACAGTACATATATGACATGCACATGCACTTGCACATATGCTGATTATATAAACCCTATATGCACAGCTGTATACTAAATATGCACGCTCAAATGACAATGCAATGACTAGACACTTTTGCACAGAAATTTGTGCACAGTAAGTTTTTGAAAAACCTGGTTTTTTTGTGCATATACCTCATTGAGAAGTAAACGTTACCTTGAGAGTAGCACCATGTTGCATTTTATTGTATTGGGAGTTTCTTGTTCTTTTGGGGGAGGAATGGTGTGTGGGGGGGGATGAGATGTAGTGAGTCACAGCCCCCCCTCCGCTGAGAGGGGGGAGGTTTTAGCTTCATGGGCTTGCATAGAAATGTTGGGGTTCCCCTGTGTCAGAGATGTGAGGAATAATTAGGTGGATAATTTTAATATACGATTCATATTTTCATATTTGATGGGGAATGAGGAGGGCAGAGGGGTGTTAAGACAGCAACAATGGGTGGGGGGGAAATGACACAGGGGTGAGCCGGATCCCCTAGCCACCCCAGGGAAAGCTACTGCAGCCACCACTCTTCGGGTCAGCAGGGAAGGCAGTTCAAACGAGCAGCCCTCCCCCAGAGAATCTGAGTGGGGGGTGGGCTGCCATCACAAGTCCCTCCATGCTATGGGTCATCCAAGGAACGTCCTCCAGGCCTCCCAATCAGCTGTCTGGCGGGCTGGGTGTGCACACCAAAGAGCTGGTGGGGAGACCTGGAGAAGCACACTCACCCGGCCCACCAAACAGCTGATTGGGTGGGGGCTGGAGTAGCACACCTGATCAGCTGTTTGGCGTGCATACTGGGGCAGGTGAGGATACTCTTCCAGGCCCTCCGAATCATTTTTTTGGTGGGCCAGTTGAATGTGTTCCTCCAGGCCCTCCCAACAAGCTGTTGGGTGGCCAGGGTGAATGCGCTCCTCTGGACCCAAGCCTCAGACCTCACCTTGTAGCCAGGCTGTGCAGGATCTAACCGATAGGAAAGGACACGTTAGCCTGGATTAGCTCAGCTGGGTGAGCCTTAGCCCAGGCTATGTCGCCAGCCTTCTCCAGACCACCCGTCCTATAGCAGCAGAAGTGGGCCAATATCTGATGGACACTAAACTGACATGCAGGTGACTCGTGGGCTACTGCAGGGCAACAGTCTCATTTGTTTTCACTCAACCTCTCTGTGACAGGGAGCAGGCACAGGCTGGGGTGGGATTACATATAACAAGGGAGGGACTGTCAATTGAAATTGCTTTTATATTGAAATGCATGTTTGGAGAATTGGTTGTGAGTGCTGTTGGATTAGGAAGGGATTGCATTGTGGAGAGTTGGGGTTTGGAGAATTGTATCTAAAGGTTATATTTGGTTAATGTGTTATTTTTAACATTATGCCACCCCTTCCTGGAGTCTCTTTTGAATAGGGTGGCATATTAATTCAAATTAATAAACAACAATAAAATAATAAAATGCTGAGGGCAACTACTTTTGAACTACTGTTGTCAAGGTTCCAAACCCTAAAAACCATGTACTAAAATCTTTATATGACCAAAAGGCACAGGACTGACTCATTTTCCTAGCCTCTCTGGGTGTGGCAGGGGCTGGGGCAGGGGCTGGCTAGTGAGATGGGGACTCGCTAGGGCAGAGAGATTAAGCCCTCCTAGGAAGTGACCGAGAACTCAGAATTCCTGGTTCCAGGGCTCTCTCCCTGGGTCAGGGAAAGGCCCCCACTTCTGCCTCTTCCCTTTTGGGTCCGGAGAGACACTGCTGGGACAGCCCAGACATAGAGATGTCACTGCTCTGGGCGGCTCAGCAGATACTGGGTTGGAGCATCCAGGCAGCAAGTAGCCCCAGCAGTACACGCTGGGCATGGTAGTCGAGCGAGCTCTTCTTCAGGAGTCGTGCTACAACTGCCCAGGAGCTGCATGAGGCTTGTGAGTTGCAGTTTGGCCACCCCTGTCTTATAGTATTCCACATGCATACTGTACTGCCTGCTCCTTTGGTTCCTCATGTGGCTGGACTAAGAACACAACTTGAGTCAATTTAGAAAAGGCCTCATTCTCAACCCACCTGGATGAGAGTCACAGCCACTAGCACTACTAGATCTAGTCCCACTGAAGGTGCTTCTAAAAGTGAATTGCATGGTAATGAACTGCCCAATCTTAACATCTGCGTATGTCATTTTTGGTGCATATCCCTCACACCAGTTCCAAGTGTTTGACCTTGTTTCAGAGGGCAACAGTTGTGATGTTCCATTCTTTTTCTGTCACAGAAGAATAGTAATAGGAGAATATTCTGGTGAAAGGGTTCCAGTTTCTCTTCTGAAATTGCTTTTGTCCAGATGAAGACACAGACATTTCTAATCTGTAAAGGTGTTTTTAAATGAGATGCTACCACGCATGGCCACCCAAGAGCCACTCATCCAACCACCCATCTGAAGGTGGTATGGGGGAATGTGCGCTCCTGTGAGTCAGGCAGCACCCACTCATAGCACACTGCCAAGAAATCTGGAGTGCGCTCTTTGGGGCAAGCCAAAAAAGTGCATGGTAACGGGTGCCCACACATCCCCTGCTTGTATGACCTGGGGCGGCCACCCATGCCAGCAGACCAGCCTGCCACTCTTAGACCCTGTGAGCACGGGACATGGCCTTTGCAAGTCACAGGAACTGGCTGCAAGTGGGGGTGAGGGGGTTGAGTTCCCTAGCACTTACATCAGGACATGTCCATTTCAAAACCCAGCCCGGCACGCTTCCCCCTCCCTCATGGTCTGTGGCAGTGGGAATGCTGGGCCACATTGAGAGCCTCCCATTAGAATCCCTCCCCACACACTCCACCTGAGTGGCTGCTCCACAGCTGTGCTACTTAGCGGCCATGCCGCCCCCCACAAGCCTAGCTCATTTAAAAACATGTTAAAAGTTGACATTGCATCCTATTCCACACATTAAGTGAAAACATTCCTTCCTTACAGATTTATAAGTGAAGAGGGAAAGAGGAAAAGAGGAAATAAACGTAGTCCGATGTCAGCATAGGGAGGAAACGGAAATTGACAGTTCCTTTAACCCAGGGGTGCTCAACTTGATTTGTGCCAAGGGCTGGAAAATCTGGGCCGTATGTGGGCCTGTCCCCAATTTGCATAACCCCACCCCTAGCAGCGAGGAACTGGGACTGGAGATCCGGGTGGCAGAAGCAGCAGCGAGGGGCTCAGGTGGAGACATTGGCGGCAACAGGAAGCTGGAGCCAGGGAGGAGGAAGGAAGGTTTCATGCCAGTGCGGGGGCTGAAGGAAAGATGATTGACAGAGCAGGAGAAGGCATTGCAGGTCGCAGGAAAGGGCTTTGTGGCCAGGTGGAGTCGGACCACAGGAAAGGTCCTTGCGGTCCACATGTGGCCCCTGGCAGTACTTTGTGCAGCCCTGCTTTAATCTACTAACAAATCACCAGGGCCAGATGGTATTCACCCCAGAGTTCTGAAGAAACTCAAATATGAAATTGCAGACCTACTGTTAGTAATTTGTAACCAGTCACTAAAATCTGCCACCGTACCCGAGGACTGGAGGGTGGCAAATGTAACCCTGATATTTAAAAGGGGATCCAGAGGTGATCCTGTAAACTAAACACCAGTAAGGTTGACGTCTGTGCCGGGCAAAATGGTGCAAACCATCATTAAGGATAGAATTACAGGGCATGTTGACAAACATAGCTTAATGGGGAAGAGTCAACACGGATTTAGTAAAGGTAAGTCATGCCTCACTAACCTCTTGGAATTCTTTGAGGGTGTAAATAAGCATGTGGACAAGGGAGACCCAGAAGATATAGGGTATTTTCAGACGTTAAGAGATCACAGTGAACCACGGTGAATACCCACCTGTGGTCACTGTGACTCGCACGTCTGTTTGGCGGCCACCAGATGTTCGCCACGGTCAATACCCGCAAGGGGTCAGTTTCAACCACGCTTCCCGGGCTAGCCGCACCAATTCCCCGGGAAGCATGGTGAAAGTGATCCCCGGCGGGGATCAAAGAAAAGTAACGTCTGGTCAGTCACCACGGCCCAGAAGCACCGGCGGGATTCTGGGCCATTGCGGATTTGGTGGCACTGGCCCCGCCGCCCGCCCGTCTCCCCAGAGGGTGGGCAGCGGGGAGGGGGCGGCACGTTGCGCCGCGCAGCCCCGCCCCTTCCCCAATTACCCGCCGGGATCCCCTGGCACGTCTGTTAGGGCATGACGGGGTCGTCCCAGCAGGGGATGACTTTATTGTTTTCATGATGGAGCCAATTGGCCCCGTCACGTCTGAAAACACCCATAGTGTACCTGGATTTCCAGAAAGCATTTGATAAGGTCCCTCATGAGAGACTCTTGAGAAAATTAAAAAGTCATGGGATAGGAGATAAGTGTCTTACTATGGATCAGAAACTGGTTAAAAGATAGAAAGCAAAGGGTAGGAGTAAATGGTCAGTTTTCACAATGGAGAGATGTAAAAAGTGGTGTGCCTCAGGGATCTGTATTGGGACTGGTGCTGTTTAATGTGTTCATTAAAGATTTGGAAAAGGGTGTTAAGAGTGAGGTGATCAAATCTGCAGATGACACCAAGTTATTCAAGCAGACGAGCAGACTGTGAGGAACTGCAACAGGATCTAACGACACCGGGTGCCTGGGCATCTAAATGGCAAATGAGATTTAATGTGGACAACTGCAAAGTGATGCACGTAGGGAAAAATAATCCAAACTATGCGTACACAATGCTGGGTACTAAGCTAGGAGTTACCACTCAGGAAAAGGATCTGGGGGTGATTGTGGACTACACAATGAAATCCGCAGCGCAGTGTGCAGCAGCAATCAAAAAAGCAAACAGAATGTTAGGAATTATTTGGAAGAGGATAGAGAATAAATCTGAGGATGTCATAATGCCTCGATACAAATCAATGATGCGACCGCACCTCGAATATTGTGTGCAGTTCTGATCGCCCCATCTCAAAAAAGACAGCTGAACTAGAAAAGGTACAGAGAAGGGCAACAAAAATGATCAAGGGCATGGAAGGGCTCCCGTATGAGGAAAAGCTTGGTAGGTTGGGGCTCTTCAGTTTAGAGAAGAGATGGCTGAGAGGAGATATGACAGAGGTCTATAAAATCTTGAGTGGTGTGGAACTAATAAACAAGGAGCAGTTACTTACCCTCTCCGCTAGTACTAAAACTAGGGGACACTCCATGAAACTCATGGGTGGCAAGTTTAAAACAAATAAAAGAAAATATTTTTTCACTCAGCGTATAATTGGGTTGTGGAATCTACTGCCAGAGGCTGTGGTAAAGGCCAGTACTATAGCTGACTTTAAAAGACATTTGGACAAGTTTCTGGAAGGTAGGTCCATTAGATGCTATTAGTTAGACAGGATCAGGGAACATGACGGGAGCTGGGGGAAAACAACAGGGAATGGATCCCCCATTGTGACCTGTTGGGTGCTTCTCCCAAGCCACCGTGATTGGCCACTGTCGGAGACAGGATGCTGGGCTACATGGACCATTGGTCTGACCCAGTATGGCACTTCTTATGTTGTTAACCTCTTCCTTTGCAGATGAAAGTTTAAGTCCAATGCCAAAGTTCCAGTTAAACTGGCACAGGAGCTTCCTGAGAAGTTGCTTGTGTGTATACTGAAAAATTCTTTAACCAAACCACAAACACCCTGAAGTAATGAGTACTGCTGGAGCCCTGAAGCATTCGACCTGGTTGCCACAACTCCCCTTTAATCCAGGATGCTTATTAAAAATACATGGTGCAGGGCTGCATTGGTTCCAGTGCAGCCCTGCACCATGTATTTTTCATAATTGTCCTGGATTAAAGGGGAGGTATGGCAACCACAGGGCACTTGCAGACACAGAATACAGTACTGTATGGACATTAGTCTGACCCAATGTGCGGTAGTGGTTTTCTTAATGAGAAAGCTACATAATAAAAAGGAAACAACTGCTCATTCTGAACCTGAGAAGTCAATTTCTGTAGTATTAAGATCTGCACTTAGATTGTATCAGTCTCAAAAGAGAGTAAAGCAGAAAGGTCCTTCTGTCAACAGCCTATGGTATGTAATTTCAATGGAACACATCACAGCAAGCTTAGAAGACGACCTAACGAAATTCTATGACAGATGGTCTACATGTTGGACAGTACTAACACAATATATAAAGATGGACACTAGCGATAGCTCAACCTGCCTGAAAGCAATATATTAACTGAGCCTGAAGGGAGGGGAGAGGGGGGTTTAAAAAATATGTGGAAAGTTGGGGACTCCACAAAAGGGATGGGATAAGGGAAATTCCACACTAGAGTAATGGTCATCAGCCACCAGAGGATGTGACAGAAAAAGAGTGGCACAAGTTGATGGATATAACTGGATGTAAGAGATGTGAAAGTTGTACTTTACAAAAAATGCAAAATAAAAAAATAAAAAATAAAATAAAAAAGAAAGGTCCTTCTGGATTGAAATATTTGACACACTTGTCTCAGTAAAGGGTGACAGAAGAGTGTACCAATTTATATCTAAAGGCAATGTCATTTCCTAGAAAAAAGTGAAGCTTTATATACAGTGTCTGTAATGACAGATGAAAGCATTACTTCTGCATGACTAAAATGAATGAAAGAGTTTACTAAAGGAAAACCTGCACAGCTAAAATACCTCTGGATGAATGTTAGTACAGTCAAACCTACAATTCCTATATGAACAATGTGAAGAAAATGCTAAGTAATTCCTAGAAGTTGCAACCTTGACCTCATCTGTCTTTAGAATAGTTCAAGTGGAATTATAAATGGCTATAGGTTAGAAAATGGTGGTACACACTACTGGCCCTTTACTTATTTCTTTTAGTGAAAGTGAGTGTAACATGTTTGATAAGTATTGAAAACTATTAATTTAGGCCCTTAAATTTCCATGTATAGGAAGCCAACTTTCTGTCATTTTTTATTCTGATATAAAATGTAAAATATTTTTGGGGATATCATGCTTAGATAGCATCAAACAGATGTCTTTAACTTCAAAAAATGAAGTTACTTCCTTCTGGATCAATCAAATCCACAGGTAGTTGAGAAACCGGTAAAGATTACCATATAAAATTATGTATATAAAATGCATATAATCTGCATACAGATGCATATAATCTGCATACATATAATCTGCATAATCTGTACACTACTATGCCTCCCGCATTGAGTCCTGTTCTCGGGACCCTCGCCGCCTGTTCTCTACCTTTGACTCCCTCCTCAAGCCTCCCTGTCCTCCCCCTCCTTCTTCCCTTTCTGCTCAGGATCTTGCCTCCTTCTTCACCTCCAAGATAGACAAGATCCGCCTCGACATCGCTTCCCACTCCTCTCTTCCCACTCCCACCCCTCTCCCTCCTCCCCCTCCTTCTCTCATGTCCTCCTTCTCCCCTGCCTCCCTTAAGGAAATCTCCTCTCTGCTCTCCTCCTCCAACCCTTCCACTTGCCCCCTTGATCCCATTCCTTCCCGCCTCCTCACCTCCATTACTCCCACTGTCGCCCCTTCCTTCCTGCACATCATCAACCTCTCCCTCTCTACTGGCTCTTTCCCTTCTGCCTTCAAACATGCCACAGTCTCTCCTATTCTCAAAAAGTCCACTCTTGACCCCTCTGACCCTTCTAGCTATCGTCCTGTCTCACTCCTTCCTTTTGCTTCCAAGCTGCTTGAACGTGTTGTCTACTCCCGCTGCCTTGACTTCCTATCCTCCAACTCCTCCCTTGACCCCCTCCAATCTGGCTTCCGCCCCCTTCATTCTACTGAAACTGCTCTCGCTAAGATCACCAACGATCTTCTGGTGGCTAAATCTAAACGTCTCTATTCCATTCTTGTCCTCCTTGATCTCTCTGCTGCCTTCGATACTGTTGACCACTCACTCTTGCTGGATTCCCTTCACTCCCTTGGCTTTTGTGGCTCTGTCCATAACTGGTTCTCCTCCTACCTCTCTGACCGCTCCTTTAATGTGTCTCTCTCCAACTCCGCCTCCTCCTCCTTCCCCCTCTCAGTTGGTGTTCCTCAAGGCTCTGTTCTTGGCCCTCTCCTCTTCTCGATCTATACCTCATCCTTAGGCAAACTCATTGCCTCCCATGGCTTCCAATACCACCTCTATGCTGATGACACTCAACTCTATCTCTCTACTCCCTCTCTCTCTCCCTCTGTTCAAGCTCGTCTCATCAACTGTCTCTCTGACATCTCTACCTGGATGTCTCAACGTCAACTCAAACTCAACATGGCTAAAACTGAACTCCTTATCTTCCCCCCTCATCCTTCCTCTCCTTCCTCACTGTCAATAACTATTGATGGAGTCACCATCCTGCCTGTCCCCCAAGCCCGTAGCCTAGGCTTCATCTTTGACTCAGCCCTTTCTTTTAAACCCTACATTGACTCTGTTGCTAAATCCTGTCGCTTCTCCCTCCATAACATTGCTAAGATTCGCCCTTTTCTCTCTGTCTCGTCTGCCAAAACTCTTGTTCATGCTCTGGTCATCTCTCGCCTCGATTACTGTAACCTCCTTCTCACTGGCCTTCCCCGGTCTCACCTTTCTCCCCTCATCTCTGTCCAAAACTCTGCTGCCAGGGTCATCTACCTCGCCAGTCGCTTCGACCATGTGCAGCCCCTCCTCTCTTCGCTTCACTGGCTTCCCCTTCCTGAACGAATCCTGCACAAGCTCCTAGTCTTCACCTATAAAGCTCTTCACAACCTTGCTCCCCCCTACCTCTCTGCACTTATCGCCCTCCATACTCCAGCCCGTGCACTTCGCTCCTCCTCTGTCCCTTCTCTCACCCTTCCACGCCTTCCCTGCTCCCCTAAGCGCCTTCGTCCCTTCTCACTTGCTGCCCCCCATGCCTGGAACTCCCTCCCTGTCCACATCCGCCTTGCCCCCTCCCTTCATACCTTCAAATCTCTCCTTAAAACTCACCTCTTTCGCTCTGCTCTGTCTGACTCTTTATCCTGCTGAGCCACTATTCCTATACCTACGATCTGTTTACCCTTATCCTTGCCACATGGACCTGCCTGCTGTCATTCTCATCGTAACCAAGCCAAGTACGTGCACTTGAGACCTCGCATCTTCATGAATGTTAGACCCCTTGTCTCTCCCTCTGTTCCCCTTCCTATGTCTCTCCCCCAGCTCCTGTCGCTCAGATTGTAAGCCCTAGGGGCAGGGACCGTGTCTATTTTATTACTTTGTAAAGTGCCATGTACACTGCTGGCGCTATATAAATGTTTGTTAATAATAATAATAATAATAATATTAGGCATATAATCTGTACTATATATACACTTTCTCTTGCATATCTTGATGGCTAGAAATTGCCTGCTACACAATCTTTAAGTACATAAAACAGCTAGAGCTTTCATTTGCTAACCAACTTTGACAAACATCAATAGAAATCTCCAAACCAGGAATGGCAAAAAAACAAAGTGTTCCCTTTTGAAAGGGAAACTGTTCTTAGTGTAACTTTACAGTGTAGAATATATGATAAAATAGATTGTCTTCCACAGTATCTTTTCTCTCTCTCTTCTCTGTGCCATCTTCTCATCAATTAGCTGTTAGTATCTATTTACTCTCTTTATAATCCTTTTCCCTTGTGTTTCCTCTTTGCTTTTATGTTTCTAACGATCTCTTAGTTTCAATTTCTAGCATTCAAGATACCTTCTATTCTGCACATACCCCTTTCCTCTAGAATTAGAGATTCTGTGCAATATACACTGTTGCTTATTGAAACATGGATTAGTATTGTTTTTAGTGTAATTTCAGTGTAGTTTCTCTCTGATTATATATTCTTGGAATCCTCAACTGTTCCTTCCTGTGTTAAAAAGAAAAATCAATAGTGTTTAAAAAAAGAAATGTAGAAGTGGTCAAGAATTATAGAGTAGTAACTCTTGTCTGGACAGGTGTAGACTCAGTCAGCTTGTACTGTAATATAAGACAGCCTGTTGTACAACCAACCAACAAGAGACCAGAGAAGGGAGATTCAGTTCAGTTTGGCTTGCCAGGTTATCTTTGGGACATAGTCTTAAAACGCTACAGAAAGTTTTTGTTTTTGGAAAAAGATGTATTTCTTTAGAGACTCTGGCTGCAATCCCCAAACCACATACTTGTGAGTAGTCCCACTGGGTCAAGACCATGGGAATACTCACGAGTAATGGTTTGGCGATTGCAGCTCCTGTAAATATATTACATTTACAGCTGTAGCAGGAATTCACTTTGTCAAGGTAAATGTTAAAACCACAAATTGCAAAAACAGTAGTATTTTACTTATTGATATCAACATTTGGGTGCAAGTAGCTGTAAATTAGTAGTAGTAGCAGGTAGTAATTCATTCTTCCAAATAATGTTGTTATTGGCTGCACACCCAATAGAGATCTCAGGCATTACTTAGCATAGGTACAAGGCACAAGCAAATGTGATAAGGAGCAGTTTGGCATTGGCATGAATGCTGAATTCTTTGTTATCTTCTACAAAGGAAATCTGCCCTTGCAGGATGAAATTCAAAGCATTTGGCTTTGTTGAAGAACTTAAATAGTCCCTCCAGAGAACAGGTATGGAAGCACTCACTAAAAAGAGAGAGTTAAGGAAGGAATTAGGAGATGGCAATGAATTCCACTCCTGATAGATGAGGAGAAACAGTATATATGGGAATAGTTCTTAGTGTTTTAGCCTGTGTGCACAGCCATGTGAAATAGGAATTAGCCCTGCATAAAAGAGTAGTGCTGTTGTTTAAGAGAATTTAAAAGGAAATACAGAACCAAGAAGGGGAAAGAAGACAGTGACCTAGCCATAGTTTCAGATGAACTCTCAAGAGGCATTACACTGAAGGGAGAGATTTCCATTCTTTATTTTATTCTGGTGCAGAATAGATGTATATCACAGCTGGAAGCTGGTCTAGCCACATATTCACTTGATGCTCAGGGAACACTAGGCAGTTGTGCTAAGGAAACAAGTAAAACAAAACAAAACTTTCCTTTAAAAAATGTTCAGGTTTGCAAATCCTTTGGACACAAAGGGTAGAGCTGAAGCGAACAATGAATTTATTACACCTGTGAATAATACCTGAATTTTTTGATAGCCTTTTGAGTACCCGACTCAATACCTGCAATTGGAAACAGTACTCACCTACCTGTTTTGGATTTAACATGGGGAAAGGTATGAATGAATGGCCATTAATTTTATAAGCCAAACTTTAGAAGGGGGCTTGGGCAAGCAGAAGACAACATAGCACCTAAGACCCATGGCACAGCTGTCCCATAGAAGAGCTGCTGAACCACACCAGAAGGGCCCTTTCAAGGCATTAACTGTAAACTCTTTGTATGTCCAATACACAGTGCTCATCCTCATGAACAAAGTAGATAAGAGTAGCTAGCAGAGGTTCTGGCAGCTCTCCAGGTAGAGCTTTGGAAAGGAAGTAGAAAGGCTGGAAGTTCAAGCCTCCTATAGGCAAAGAAACTGCACGAAAACATCAGAGAATCCACAGGGGGGGGGGACGGGAAACCCCTCTGTGTTTTGTTTTTCATAATGAAGGAGCAGTTCCTACTTCCACAGCTCAGGTTGCATCCTACATCCACCGGGGTCAATAGAAGCTGCGAGTTAATTTTGTTAAATATGGTTACAGAAAGGAAATACAAGGCAGGTTAGAACCCCTGGACCCCAGCACAGCAACCACAAAGCTGAGGGTGTCATCATCCAGACTGTCCCTCAGGCGCATAGCCTGGGATTAATCTTTGACTCGTCCCTCTCCTTTATGCCTCAGATCCAGGCTGTTGCTAAGTACTGTCACTTCGCTCTGTATAATATTTAATATTGTAATATTGAAAATCTGGCCCTGCCTTATTGTTGCCACTGCAAAAACACTAGTCCAAGCTCTCGTCATCTCTTGCCTTGACTACTGTAACTTCATCGTCAATGGCCTCCCCCCTGCTCCAATCTCGCCCCCCTCATCTCCATTCAGTGCTCTGCTGCTAAAGTCATTCACCTTGCCCATCGCTTTGACCACATTAAGCATCTCCTCTTTGCCCTACACTGGCTCCCCCTACGGGAACGCATTCAACACAAGCTCCTGGTCTCTACCTTCATGGCCTTGCTCTCCGATATCTCTCTGCTCTTGTATTCTGCAACATTCCTGCCTGGAAGCTTCACTCCTCCTCTGTCCCCATCCTCGACTGCTTGCGACTCACCTGCTCCTCTACACGCTTTTGTTCCTTCCTCTTGCTGCCCTCCATGCCTGGAACTCCCTCCCTGGATACATTCGTTCTGTTCTCTCTCTTCCAACTTTAAAGTCCCTCCTGAAAACCTACCTCTTCCGTCAGGCTTTCCCAAGCTCATCATCAGTGATAAGAATCTTCTCCCTGTAACTAAGTTAAGCATGTGCACCTGCAACCTCGTAAACGTATCCTTGTCTCTCCCGATGTTCACCTCTCCTTGTCCCCCCCCACTTCCTTGTCTCTCTTACATTGTAAGTCCCTTGGGGTAGGGACCGGCATACAATTACTGATTGTACAGTGGCAGGTACACTGCTTGCGCTATATAAATAATAAATAATAACACCACCCATACAAACAGCTATCTAACTTGTGGGCACTATATAGGCCTTTCCCTTCTGACTGACTGAAACACACAAGCAAACTGTGCATGTTAACAAATGTGACAGCAGGATGCTTTGGCCTGCTCTGGCCTGGACCTCATCTGCACATTTGTGCAGGCACTGCCAGTTGTTGATCTGGGATTGCCCTGGGGCCGTGTCACCCGTTAGCCCGAGCTATGATCCCAGAGACCTCCGAGGTTGCAGCCCAGGCAAAACTCTGCCTGATCGTGCCAATGCAGGTCACAGTGGGCTATAACATTTGTTATAGCCCACCATGATCCAGCCCAAATAAAGTCTGCCATGGCAGGCTACCATGGCTGCCCGTCATGGTGGGACAACCGCACGAGGATGGCACCTTTGGTTGGCGGCCCAAACCGGTCTGGACCGTGTCGGTGGTGGTCCCCTGACCTGGGCCAGGTTGTGATGGCATCACTCTGTTGTCATGTTTGTTACCACCGTTTCTCCTGTAGCTGTGCTGGTAGACTGATAGGTCAAGGGTTCAAACCTGGACTGCATGGTAATATGAAGGTGTAATTTCTTGTATTTATAAGTTTACTTTGGGGAACAATATAAGGTGTGCCTCCTATGGGGTGGATTCTCTGATGTTTCCATGCAGTTTCCTTGCCTATAGGAGGCTTGAACCACAAAGCTTTTCACTTCTTTTTGAAAGCTCTACCTGGAGAGCTACCAGAGCAAGTGCTAGCTGTGTCTATCTATTTTGGCCATGAGGATGGGCACTATATATTGATCATATAAAGAGTTTACAGTTAGAGCCTTGAAAGGGCCCTTTTGGTGTGGCTTAGCTGCTCTGCTTTGGGAGAGCTGTGCCAAGGTTCCTAGATTCCATTCCGATCTCTGCTTGCCCAAACCCCGCTCTGACAGCTGGTTTGTAAAATTAGCAGGCATACATACAAACACACACACACACACACACAGTTTCCCCCCCGCCCCCCATTTTAAATCCAAAACAGGTACTCATCAGATCCTATGTGAGTAATGTCCATTAATCTGTCCCACAAATGGCAAATCGGGTAGTGCAGGGTAAATAACAAATTTACCCGTAAGCAAATTTAAGCTCTAACAGACGGCTCATCCACGCTACCCTCCCCCTAGCATGAGCACTTCCCCTGTGGAGAGATGCTGTGTGAAAAGGATTTGCACAGCAAGCAAACTTGTGTCAAGCAACCCCATACCAACAGGACTGACGACAACAGCTCTACAAGCTGCATTTTCAAAGTGTTCTTGGAGGCTGCTTGCTCTAGTCAAATTGCAAAGATGGTGTCCCCCGACCCTCAACTTTGCAAAATTATGCACTTATAAAGTGCAATTAAAAATATAAGAGGGCTGTTAATAGCAATATTAGTGTGATTGTCATTGGCCTATTAAGACGAGTAAGTTACCTTCACTTCTTCCATCTATTTTCCTTTCCGCAATGAAAGAAGTCATCAGCCAAATCACAAATTGAAATGTCAACTAAATTTGAAAAATCATAAACCACACACAAAAGATCCTACATGCAGGCTTGTTAAGTCTGATAACCTGTTAAAGTAGCCAAACATCCTAGAAATAGAGATTTGGGACAGCAAATAATCGTGAAATTTCAAGGTAGGGCTCCTCTCTCCTACCACCCTTGCAACACCTGCACATTGACCTAGAGTGTTCAGATAATGGATAAAAACCAGATTCTAAAATGTGCATGTTGAGGGGAGCAGAGATGGGAGAAGTGGAAGGAGGGAAACTGAAGGGAATGAAGCAATTATGTAAGTTAACTATTCGTGTTTAATTGCACACTAAACAGCAAATGAAGGAACAGTTTGGATTACTAAAATCAGTATGGTAGCTCAGCAAAATGAAGGTACCCTTTCATATCCTGTATTTTTGGAAGAAGTATCTTTCACACCCAATCAATTTCACCAATTACACAAGGCATTGGTCAAGTCAAGCAGCAATCTACCCTGGCTCTGTGTTTGATATACATGTTTAAGTACCATTTCTTGACAAATGTTCACTTGTTGAATAGCCAACTTCTTAAACTGGAGCAACAGGTTACTATCCACATGGAACTGACATTTATAGAATTGAGTCGCATGCGGTACTTTGAGTCCACTAATAATGAGCCCAAGAGGGAAGGGCCCCAGAAGGGGTCTTCTATATGCATTTCTTGTCTTTATTCCTTCAGGGCTCACTGGTTATCATCCCTGGATCCAATGCAGCTGGCTTTTGGGAGGGGCTGTTGTTACTTGAGAAAGAAAGACAATGTGAAAGTGCTGCTACTTAAACTTTTGTTCCCATGACCTATATTTTGTGTTAAAATGCCTCAGGTTTCACACAGAAACAGCCAAAAGAGCACACATGCATTCTTCCTGAAGATGACTCATCACTCAGAAATTGAGTCTAACTTTAGTGAAAGTAACATGCATTGAGGGGTCTTTGCTAAGGCCACTTGCCCACATTACCGCACTGCCGAATCTCCCGGTGGGGAAATTTCCCGGCAGGGGATCTTATGGTGCGCTGTGCATGTGGGCGCTTTTGATCAGCTGCACCCAGCAGCTTTTTTTCTCTTGATTATCAGAGTTTGATTTTGAGCCCTGACAATCGAAAGAAACAAAGCCGCCGGATGCAGCTGATTACAAGCGCCGTCATGCACAGTGCGCCGTAAGATCCCCCACTGGGAGATTCAGTGGTGCGTTAACGTGGGCAAGTGACCCAAGTCTTGTGCTCTGAACTCTTCTCTTCTCCTACTCATGCATGGTGTCCCAGGTCACATGTTCTAGAATAAGCAGCAATAATGCAGATACATCTATCAATAAACTATTGTAAAAACCAAAGCCTTTCAAACCTGCAATCTATGTTGCTCAGTTAACTGACTTCTGGGAAAGTGACTTTTATATCTTTCCTTTATTTTTGGTGTTGTGAATGTCTCTTTTTGTGAAAATTTCACCCATCTGTTCAGATCTGTCAACCCCCTAATACCAGCACTGCTTGTCTAGTCATGCAAACACCCTTAGTCCCACCCTGAAATTACTAATGATTTTCAAATCACTCCTAAAAACCCATCTCTTCTATCAGACTTTCTCTAACACCTCACCCCTATAGACTGCCCTGCTAATGCTCTTTCAACTGTCCTGTCAATCAGGGTTCCCTTCTCCTACTGTAGCCAAGTTACGCATGCGCACCTGTGACTTCTGAAATTCATGTGTATCTCTCTCTTGTCTTTCTCTACGTCCCCCTCTCCATTGTCAGTTTGGGATTGTACATCCCTTGGGGCAGGGATCTGTCTTCATTTCATGATTGTTCAATGCCAGGCATGTTGCTGGTGCTTAATAATAAAATAATAACAGTAATAACAATAATTATGATAATGTCGTTCAGTTCTCTGCTGATAATGTTGAAGTGGTTTTGGTAGTTGGGGGCAGTAGTGGGAGGAACCCTAATGTTCTGAACTAAGACATTCTTTCCTATGTTCAGTGCTGCATTTATATAAAGTCTAAGTCATTCTTAAAGGGTATTTTGTTTCTATTAATTTTGTAAAATTACAATTTCAGAATTTTTTTCAATACATTAAGTACATCACAGCTACTCTATGGAGCCTACATTCTGTGCAATATGAAATCAGCTGTACTTACTCTGGGAACAGGGGACGTCTGGGTACCCTTCCTTTGGCTGCTAGTCTCAGGTGTCAGATCTCGGTGATCTAGTTGGATGTGATTTTCTAGGTCATCAGCACTTTCAAATTTGACACTGCACTCTGGGCATCTCAGACTTCCACATGGTCTTTCATTAACTTCCTGTGGGGCCAAGCCTGAAGACTGTCCATTGGTGCTCCTGGTCATGCATCCTGCGCACAGGCCATACGGCAGACCATTAACATCCAATTTCACCAAGTCCTGCTTGTTCCGGAACTCTTTCAAGCACAAAGCACATTTGTAGAGTTTCTGCAAGGCCTGGCTATTGGGAGATGAAGCTGCAGAGTTTCCTGCCAATTTCTGCATGTGGAATGTTCCATGAATTTTTAGTTCAAGTGTAGAGGTGACTGTCTGCATGCAGACGACACAGCGAAACCCAGTGAGGGAATTTCTGAGATCGGGATGCATCTGGCAGTGCTCAATGAATTCCTCTTCACTCTGCAGTGGCATTTTGCAGATCCTACACGTTCCTGTATCCAAACTCTTACTGTGAGTGACTTTATGCTCTGTCAGAGTCAGAAGCGAAGGGAAACGCTCCCCACATATGGGGCACATGTAGTGCTTAGCTGGACCTCGGTGAGTCTGCATGTGCTCTCTGAGGCCATTTTCTGAGAAAAAGGTCCTTGAGCAGATGTTACACTTGTGGCTACCTTTGATGAATTCTGCTTTCTTCCTGGAACAATCATCCTCTCCGGGTCTGATGTTATGATCTCTCAAACGGTGGTTCTGCAAAAGAACTTCCATTGTATAAGCAGCCCCACAGATATCACAGCCATACATGGGCTCAGAAGCATCTACATCATCCTCACTAGCTTCATGACTGTTTGAAGTATCTGGATTCTTCATCAACATGTTCTGGATATCTGCAGGTTCTGTCTTCTTATTTGTTGGGGGCATACCATTAGCTGTACCATTCTCAGTGCCAGCATCAAAAACACAATGTTTCTCCCGCAAATGTTTTTCAAGCAAGATGATGGCATGGAAAGCTTTGCTGCAGAACTTACAGTTGTATTTTTTGCTATGGGTTGTAATGTGGCACTGCAGTTCTACCTCGGTGCTGAAGGTCTCTCCACAGAAGATGCATTTGTGGGACTTTGCTGGATTGCCCAAATGGCTGTGCTTCACATGGATTTGAAGGTCCACCTCCTTCCTAAAATCCCAATTACAGGCTGTACAGCGATACATCTTCTTCTCATTGCTGTGCTTCACTGCCAGATGCACTTGGATAGATACCTTGGAATCAAAAACTTCTTGGCAAAGGGTGCAGTGATACAACACAAAAGTATGCATATCCAACAAATGCTTCTGCAAATCATACACTGAAGAAAACTGCTTGTCACAGCTCTCACATACATAATGGGTCGAAGTTGTCATGTAGTGTACAGTGAGATGCTGCAGGAGAGATTCCTGTGAATCAAAGTCTTCTTTACATTGAGGACAGGACTGTTTCCTTAAAAGCAACTCCAAGTGCAACTTTAAATGAGTTTGGAAACTTTCAAAATTAGAGAACTTTAGATCACATTGATTGCATGGGTATTCACCATTAGAAACTGAGTTTACACTAGCAGAAAGCCGCTGCCTCTTAGGAGACGAGACCTCAACATCAGAAGAAACTGGACTTTGCTCTCCTTTAGTCTTCTTATTGTGTGCCAAAGGAATGTTCTTGTGGTTTTCTTTTATATGCTTTGTTAGCTTCAGGATGGAGCCAAATATGGGAGAGTTTGTGCAGTAAGGACATGAGTAAACTTCCATAAAAGACTGTGTTGGTTGAATGACAGGGGAATCCAATTTGGAGTTTCCTATGTTGCAGTGAGTTTGCTGAATATGCTCAGTCAGAGTTGCTTCGGTCAGAAAGCCCATGGAGCACTGGTTACAGAAGAAGGCATTGTTACCATCTTGAGTAGCAGCACCTGCAACACAATGAGTGATGCGGATGTGTTCCTGTAAGCTGTTGATATCTGCAAACATCTCAGGGCAATAATTACAGTGAAAGGCAGAAATGTTACTGAACTGCATCATGGGATATGCATGGTTCTTGTGCACCTTCCTTACATGTTCATTCAAGTTGTACAACGTAGGCATAGAATCAAGGCAGATCTGGCATGTGTGGGTTTGCTGAGGTTTGTCTGCATGAATGGTCTTCAAATGGATCTCCAGTACAGCAAGACTGTTGAAGTCACGCTTGGAGCAATAAGGGCAGCTGTAGGTTACTTTAGACCAATTCTGGCCTTCCTCTCTTTCCAGCGATCTGATTTTCTTTTGTCCCCTCAATGGTTTCAAAGTTGAGTCAGGAGTAGATCCTCGTTCCACTGATGCACTTGAATCTGGTGTTGCACTGCTCATAGATGCCACGCTCCCCAAGACGGGATCAGGGCTGATGCTATGATTGCTGGAATCAGGTTGCCTGTGGCTATCCAAGTGGCAATAGACATCCTCCACTGAAGAAAATTGTTCTGGGCACATAGGGCACTTGTGTTTTTTGTTGGCATGGGCTTGATGGATGTGGGAAAGCAGAGAGGTTTCGTCTGCAAATACTTCAGGGCAATGAATACACTGCAAATCTGCCTTCTCAGAAAGCTGTGGGTGGCGCGTCATTACGTGCTTCTCCAAGTCTTCAGTTTGACTGAATGTCTCTTCACAGTAATCACACATAAAATCATCCTTCTTCACCTCTTTCTCAGTCTTTGCCATATGTTCCTTGTTCTTTTTATGAGCCTGCATGTGACTCTGCAATGAGCTGGTAGAGGAAAACCCACGCTTACAGACAGTACACTTGAACGGCTTGCTGGAACTGTGCGTTTTCAGGTGTATTTTGAGGTGGTCGCTGCGAGAAAATGCTGCCTCACATTCATGGCAATGATACTTTTTATCCCCTGTGTGAAGCTTTATGTGGCGATCCCTACTCCTCTTATGCTTAAAAAGCCGGCTACAGTAGGTGCATTTGAAAGGTAGTTTGTCACTGTGGATCTGCTCGTGTCTTTTAAGGTAGCTCAGGCGAATGAAGGACTTATCACAAAACTGACAGGGATATGGCAGGCCAGTCCCCCCTTCCTCCTCCCCGATGCCGAGATCACACCCATCTCCTATCATCTGAGTGGGTGATGCAACATCTTTGCTGGAGGGAGATGAAGCCACCCAGGAGAGTTGTGGGTCGTCATCACCATCTGTAATGGGAAAGCAGAAAGGAGATTAAAAACAATTCCCAGTGCATCTGTGAAATAAGGACAAAGCCTCTCAACAACACTATGGGTTGCTGCTACCACGGTATAAAAATCAACTGCTGAACAAAAGAGAGAGAGACATAAATGCCTCTTGAATTGTAAAGGATGTTTGAACAAGAGAAAGAAAAGCACATATTGTAAATGTAATTTATAAATATGCCAACATTTAGCATTAATAAAAAGCATTTTTCTCAATCAGGTTTAGCACCTGCTTACTGTACTGGAAAGCAATAAACAAGGAGTAGAGAACATAAAATGCAATGCACGGTGCAGCTTTTTAAAAGCTTCTGTATTAAGTGAGCAGATAGAATTACTTTCAAATTATGCTACAGAATGATTCTAAATACTGTCTTCACTGAATCAAATATTTTCAGATCTGTCTTGAAAGAGAAGCAGATTTGGAGGCTGTGCGCATCAGTAATATTTAGAGAAAGAAAACAGAATTCAATATCCATGTGAGACAAAGGGGACAGATTTGGGAAACTTCAGCTCCATCTGAGAGGAAATCTGGCTTGTTATTGTATTCATTGGCTTCAAAGGGCAAGGTGTCTAATTGTAATAAAGTGGCTAATTATCATCTTTTGGAGGGTTCCAGTGTGTCAAAACCATACAACTAACTTAAGGAGCATAGCAACAGCATCACATGGCCATTTAAGACAGACTTATCCTACCTCCACGACTCAAGAATGAGCCCTTATGAAATATTAGGTACATCAGTTTTGCCATAAAGAAAAAGGTTGGTTCATCTCTAACTAAAGAACAACTGGTTTTAAAATATACATGAAACTCTATTATCCTTTGTAAGTTCTACTGTTAAGGAGGAAGAGAAACAAACATACTTGTTCTGTGGAGCGTGTTAAAGATGTGAAGATGCCACCAGCCTGATACAAAATTGAATGATGAATGAGAGTCAATATAAAACCAGCATGAGTAGGGAAAGAGGGAGGGAAGGAGTGTTGATGTTCAAGACTTTCATAAGTAACCACATTTCCATACAAAAACAGTCTAAAACATTTAATGATCATACTTCAGCTGTTACTCAAACCAACTTTGCATGGAAGCTGTCACACACACACTTCTCTGCCAACTAAATGTTGAAAATAAAAACACATCTACTGTAGAGCAGCTCAGTTATTAAGGATACAGCCAGTACAAGTGTCACAGTATTCTTTGCCTCTCTCTCTGGAAACCAAGGATTTCATTGTATTACTCAGGACTGTTTGGCTAATAACCTATTAAAAATGAACAAGACAACTTATTCAGCTAAAATGTATTCCAGCACTTTCAAAACAGTGGCACGTTAATATAAAACAACCACAGTATCCTCATCTTATCCAAATCTGTTGCTCCAGAGTAACCAATAACATGGAAACAATATTTTATTTTTTATTACAGAAATGCGCTGTAACTCTCAGCAAGTGTCCTATGTTTACAGAAGAGGCGACATACTCATGTCAAAGAAAACTTAAGAGCTTGGTTAAGCATGAATACTGCAAAGTGATTTAACACTGACTTTCTTCTAATCCTTCTTTTCTCAACCAGTAATCAACATCCAATCTCTTTGTGTATGAGCAATCAAACCTAACTCCCAAGATTTAAATATACTGTACTCCAAATGACTGTATGCCATATTGAAGCAGACAGTTCAATCCTCATTTTGTACAGCCTTTCTCTCTCTCTCTCTCTCTGATGTCAGCCACATTCACAGAGGTTCTTCTCTCCCCAAGCAAAAGGAGAAGCAGCATCCTCAGGGACTTGCATTAATGGGCCCTTCTGACTGGAAGGATTCAGCTGGCTGCCAGCTTCATGGATTAGATTCAGTGGGGAGGTACCGGTAGATCACTGCTCACTAATTCCCAACTCACGCCAGCTGGGCTTCTCAAGGGAAATGAAGACAAAAGGGACAGAGGGGTATGCTAGGGCCTGAACTAGGGCAACACATGGTGAATTTGCTACCACTACAGTTTTTTTGACTGTGGAGTTGGGGGGAGGGGCAGGCGAAGAAACCCAACACTATAACACTAACAATACTAACTGTCTGTGGACTAAACATCAACTAGTTGCTTGCTACTTTGCAAAAACTATTGTAAAAACATTGCAGGCATCTTAAATTACTTTTACACAGACTGCACACATACACTGCACACTTAGAGACAAACAAGCTTTACAGAAGGGGCAAACATTCTCATGTCAAAGAAATGCACAGACACACACGCACACACGCACACACACACACAACGCTCTGTATTGGTATGCAGCTGTACATTTATAAAGGCGAAAGAAAACAGACAGATCTTAAAACCACTTACGCTCTAATCCTCAAAGCACAAAGTAGTCCCTTTGAAATCTATGGGACTACTCAGAGTAAATTGTTCCGAGGACTGTAGCCTTAGGGAATAAATGAGTTGTCAGTATTCACAGACACTTTTCCAACTAGTAGACTTAGCAGGCTAGACATTTAGTATAACCTGGTGAAACTACACTGAATTAAACAGAGTTGTATGAACATGTGCAAGCACTAAGGATGGTCCATTACCTAGCTCTACGATACAAATATGCTCATAGAAGCTCCCTTTTTTGTCCAAAAAGACTGGTGTGTTTAACAGTGAAAAGATAGATCTTTGATAAGAATAAAAGTATCTGCATGAAAAATTTGAAATAAAGTCCCTGTCTCATTTTGACAGGTTTATTTAGATGTCGTATAGATTTAAGAGCACAACTTTCATTTTCCTTTCAGCATATTTGTTTTCTCAATGTTTTATATTTTAACATGGTTGGAAAGCTATGGCTTCAAACAAAAAACCCCATGTGCAATCTACCTCAATTTCCTGACAAAACGCTAATGCATCCAAAGACTAAAACTGAAGAAATTAGAGAGAAACTCATTATCATTAATCTCTTTGTGGAATGAAAAACAAGGCTGTTAATTTTAACTTGCCATTTTAATTTGGGGGGGGGGGGGGGGCTTATAATGAGGCCAGCAGAAAACTTTGAGAGTATGTCACCCGAGTATTTTACACTGGGAAGATATATTTGAGACGTAGTGTGACATGCTTGGCAATGATGGCTTTTCCAGCAGAATAATAATTCTACATTAATGCAATCAAAGGAATGTAACAGAATGAGAAAAATCACTTTCAAAAAGGAGATTAAAGTCATTAAAAATGGCTAATCCTGCAAAGTGGGACTGTTCTAAAATAGGGAATCACATGGCTAGTGGAAGGCTTTTGTCATCTCCACGTAAGAGAATCAAAACAAGTATTAAAAGGGGAAGAAAATTCAATAAATGTTTAATTAGGAAAAAAAACCCATTAAGTAAGCTTCAGAATGTAAGCAGTCTTTGGGATATATGTGTGGGTCGTGAAGCCTACATGGCCAAACTTGATAATCAATCACAACGTGGTACAGTAATTTAGCAACTTAATGTTCAGTGCGTTTACAAGGCTGCAAGCATCCATCATCATCACTGAAGAACTAATTCCAGGCTGGATGAATTCAATAAATGTACCTTTCCCTCTAATAAGAGCAATTTGGCCCAACTGCTATATGAATCACACTTCATTCTCCATTTATCTTTCACAGAACACAGGCTAAGTTCAGAAATTAACTCACGTAGCTACGAAGACCAACTTGAAAGCTAAACTGTCAGCATCTATTTTTATACGTTGCAATGAGGGAGATGTGTATCTTGAGTGTACACTTAGAAGACTAATATGTTTTGTAAAGAAAATTATTTTGTTAATGGAACTCAAGTTGTCGACACATAAATATAACTTCATGGTCACTTAAAGACGACTTATTCCAACTTCCTCATATAAAGTCAGCCAGAAAAAAAAAAGTTAGAATCTACTGAACTTCCAACCAAGCTCTCATTTGCTAGGGCATCTTTAGAGAGGCTGGTTTACTAAGCTACCATAGTCAATTTTGGTGTCGATTTGACTTCTGAACTTTGCAACTGCAAGAAGTGCAGCCATCCTTATATGTAGTTAAGTATAGGTTTACCTACCTACCTATATCAGTATGCGGATGATACCCAGCTGTATTTTACTTTTTCATCAGACCCAGGTCCTGCTATCTCCTTGCTGTCCTGGTGTTTGACGGCTGAGGGAGAGTGGATGAGGCAGAGCTGGTTGAAATTCAATATCATAAGACAGAGGTGATGTTGGTTGGTGGGGCTGGTGATCTGAGGGAGGGGGATGCCTACATTATTGGGGGTGTCTACCCTCCATTGGTTCCATCTGTAACATTATTGGGGGTGTCTACCCTCCATTGGTTCCATCTGTGCGGACCCTGAGGGTGCTCCTGGATCCGCAGTCGCGCCTGAATCTCCAGGTGTTGGCTGTGGCCAGGGGCGCCTTTCGCCAATTACATCTGGTGAAACGGCTCCGACCATGTGTCTCGGACTCCGATCTTGTCACCGTCATCCATGCGTTTGTTAAGTCAGGGCTACACTACTGTAATGGGGCTGCCTTTGGTGACAGTTCGGAAACTGCAGCTGGTGCAGAATGCAGTGGCCCGTCTCCTTACAGGAATGGGCTGCAGGAAGCACATAACACCAGTGCTCTGTGTTTTCCAGGCCTAATTCAAAGTTTTGTATTATTTATGTATTTATTTTTTTAATCTGTTTTATTACCTTGTAAGCTGCTCCTGGTCCCCAGAGACGAGAGGAGTGGGATAGTAAATTAAAGGAAATAAATAAACCTCTATGCTGATGACACCTCTATGCTGATGACACTCAACTCTATCTCTCTACTCCCTCTCTCTCTCCCTCTGTTCAAGCTCGTCTCATCAACTGTCTCTCTGACATCTCTACCTGGATGTCTCAACGTCAACTCAAACTCAACATGGCTAAAACTGAACTCCTTATCTTCCCCCCTCATCCTTCCTCACTGTCAATAATTATTGATGGAGTCACCATCCTGCATGTCCCCCAAGCCCGTAGCCTAGGCTTCATCTTTGACTCACCCCTTTCTTTTAAACCCAACATTGACTCTGTTGCTAAATCCTGTCGCTTCTCCCTCCATAACATTGCTAAGATTCGCCCTTTTCTCTCTGTCTCATCTGCCAAAACTCTTGTTCATGCTCTGGTCATCTCTCGCCTCGATTACTGTAACCTCCTTCTTTCTGGCCTTCCCCGTTCTCACCTTTCTCCCCTCATCTCCGTCCAAACCTCTGCTGCCAGGGTCATCCACCTCGCCCGTCGCTTCGACCATGTGCAGCCCCTCCTCTCTTCGCTTCACTGGCTTCCCCTTCCTGAACGAATCCTGCACAAGCTCCTAGTCTTCACCTATAAAGCTCTTCACAACCTCGCTCCCCCCTACCTCTCTGCACGTATCGCCCTCCATACTCCAGCCCATGCACTTCGCTCCTCCTCTGTCCCTTCTCTCACCCTTCAACGCCTTCCCTGCTCCCCTAAGCGCCTTCGTCCCTTCTCACTTGCTGGCCCCCATGCCTGGAACTCCCTCCCTGTGCACATCCGCCTTGCCCCCTCCCTTCATACCTTCAAATCTCTCCTTAAAACTCACCTCTTTCGCTCTGCTCTGTATGACTCTTTATCCTGCTGAGCCACTATTCCTGTACCTATGGTCTGTTTACCCTTATCCTTGCCACATGGACCTGCCTGCTGTCATTCTCATCGTAACCAAGCCAAGTATGTGCACCTGAGACCTCGCATCTTCATGAATGTTAGACCCCTTGTCTCTCCCTCTGTTCTCCTTCCTATGTCTCTCCCCCAGCTCCTGTCTCTCAGATTGTAAGCCCTAGGGGCAAGGACCGTGTCTATTTTATTACTTTGTAAAGTGCCAGGTACACTGCTTGCGCTATATAAATGTTTGTTAATAATAATAATAATAATAATAAATATAAATAAATATAACGTTACATTGCATGGGGAGAGGGTGGGATTGGGGTTTTATCTAGGGGAATTATTATACTTGTTATTTATATTTCTGTATCTTTTATTATGCTGTTGGAAGCCAACCTAAACCTTCAGGATAGGGCAGGGTATTTATCTTAACTATAGTATCCATGGAGAGCTGTCAGAGAAGGTTGGAAGTAGTTGTAGTGGAGGCAGCTAGGAAAGGTTGTTGAAGTGGCAATTCTACCCATGCTACTTAAAAGATGACTAAGTTTTTAAACACCAGAGGCATTTTCCATATAGAATAAACTACAGCAGTGGACAAATTAGAGCATTTCTGTTATGTACTGGAGTAACAAGCCCATCCAGAATAAATTAGCTATTTTCTCTCGCTTTATACATCTTTGATTCATAACTAACACAGAAGTGATTGACATGGGAAAGGATCCTCAAGTGGCTGAAGTTCAGGTCTGTGAATCAAAACCTCTCTGTGCCTTGACCCTTGTCTGTAAAATGGGGATAGCAGTACTAGAGGAACATTGAGAATACGTAGGTAAACCAGCAACGGGAGGTCCTCAAAAAGTAAGGTTAGCCTAGTAGAAGTGCCAATAATAATTATTAATGTCACACTCACAAGCAAATAATCCAGGTAGGTGATGAAATACTGCAAGTCTTCATCAGGGATAAAAATAGCGTTACCACCATGGTAATGAAGGATGGCATTACACTCCATTAGGATGCAATGCAGATTAAACTTTCATACAGTGTACAGTGTCTGACTGCTGCAGTGCTGGTGTGAATTAATGCAAATGAAGTTTATGGTACCAAATGATTTAAATATTTTCAGTACACTAACAGCTTTTTACACTTTTAAAACTTTAATTGTGTGCTCACATTTCCCCATTTAGCTCCAGTTTGATTACTCTGTCTTAATCATAAAGCACCTACAGCGTACAGAGTTGAAATTATAACGATTATATGTCAGCTTCATTAAATATACTTAAAATTTTTACACTAAGTATTTTACAGAAACCAGAGCTACTTATGTAAATAACTACAGTGGAATCCTGTTAAATTTAATTTTGTGGGGCCCCTAGAAGTTTGACTTGTCAAAAATTCATTTTGGAGAGTTAAATAAATGGAATATTGTGTTACTCAGTCACTTCAAACATTACTTTACTCACACACACCTCAACCCCTGCCCCTGGTTAAAAATGTTAGTACCTCTGAGTAAATTAATTATTTCTTGGTGGCATGTGTTTAAAATACTGCAGTATGTTCCCATCAAGCTTGCAGCGCAATGCACACCACCCCTGTTCCTGCAACTCACCTGAACAGCAGGGAACAGAAATGCTATGCCCGCCTGCGCTGAAAGTCCCACATCTGGCTCCAAGTTTGCAATGCTACGCAAAGCAATCGAATTCTCTGCCATTCATCTGAGCAGGCAGGTTTGCGAAGCAGGTGGAGGATGGGGCAGTGCCACAGCTGCATTGTGCTGCACGTTTGGAGAGACTATACTACAGTATTTTAACCATATGCTGCAGTGAAATCATGAATACTCTCAAAGAAATTGATATTTTTAGTTGCGTGGGAACATGCTATACAGCAACTCAACTTATCCAGTTCATTAAGCAATACATGTTACACTTTTTTTTACTTAGCCAGAAATTCAAGTTATGCAATTTCAACTTAAAAGGGTCCCACCACATACATAAAGGCCCTGATCCAAGATTCAGTGTGAATGACACTTAGAAAACAAATCAAGTTTGGAGAACATCACTTGAGTAGTGTTAAAGTTAATTTAAAGAATATTTAAAGCTGAATGTCCCCAGGTTTTAAATGTCACCACTCCCCCAACCTTTGAAAAAATCTGAAATTTCATATGGTTATTAGTTTGACATGGCCTGAAATTTTTATCTGCTCTATCTTTGACTTAACCATAGGGGGTGGGCGAAGGGTATTTCCACACATCAGCTTTACATAGTGTAAAAACAGAAGTGACAGTGGAGCAGTGGCAACCCTGGCTGGATTGCTGCAATGCCACTGACCCAGCTGGGGTCAGATCAGAGAACTGATCACATGTGACCCTGGTCGGGGAGCTGTCCCAGCCCTGCACTACACTCAGCACCCTGCCACAATAGGCAGCCATGGCGGCCAGTCACAGACCGCCATGGCGGCTGGACATGGTGGTCCCAAACATACGTTCTAACCTGCTGTGGCCCGCTTTGCCCCGACCTGACCCCAGGGAGGGGGAAGAGTCATAGTCCAGGCTGTAATTCAGCACTTTGCCGAGTGAGAGCCCGGGCTAGTTGCCAACATGCCTGGGGTCAGTCCAGGCAAACATCTGGGGGGGGGGGCGGTCGAGCACAAACGTGACAGCGACCTGCGGGCCAAAGATGGTCAGAGCGGGTTACTGTCATGTTGGTTTTTACCCATAATCATAGATTCCCACCATTTGGGGATCCCGCCATCATGCCTTAAGTCAGCAGGCAATCTGACCCAAGCCAGTAGTGACCAAACACCACCAAGCAACTGGATTCTTTTGAAAAACTTAACTGAGAGGCAAATCTAAATTTTCTCAGTTCAATCGGTATGAAGACGGATGCACATGAGTCACCAAGAATGCAGAAAGATACACTGGTTATGTTGGGAAGCTGTTCCTAGTTTATGGAGATTTAAAAGGTTTTAGTTTTCAGCTACCTCAACCCACTCATGGGTGAAAGGGTACACTTACTGAACAGGCCTTCCACGGGACTACTCTGGAGTAACCCATTTGTGGATTGCAGTCAACATGTGCCAATAAAATACAACATGTGCCATCACAGTTCTCTATGCCCCAAGAAAAATGTAGCCACACCTGACTGAATTCTGATGAATAATTTTGTTGGACTAATTTTCTATCGATAACACGTTTTTTTTCCCTTTTTAAACAAGATTGTGTTGGGATTCCCTTTTCAATCAAAGTTTCAAAAAACACAAAAAGAATGTATCCATTCTCACCCTAGCGATGACCTAACAAAATACATAGCCCTGCTTTACCAGACATTTTCCTCTAAGACAAATTTACTTAGCACTGAAATTGAAAAAGCAATTGAGAACAAATCTTATTGTAGAAACATAAAACAAATAAAACTTATTGGAATGTCTGTTGTAGTTGAATTCTTTAGCATTATGACTTGGATATTTTGTGAGAATGGTGAACGAAAGCTTGGGTGGTCAGAACCACCTAGATATCCGAGCCGTCTTCCTTTTATGTCTCTGGAACTTTATCTTCAGTTATAGAACATATCTAGAATCTGATGAGGTATAGATCAAAATGGACAATAATAATAAAATAAATATAACTTTTAAAATATAGCAATCTGTGTTTGTGCAATTTATAAAAAAATAACATATTAAGTAAGCTCTATCACACTTCAAGAAATGACATAGTGAGGGGCAGAGGAGAAAGTTTTATGTTAGATCTAGGAATAAACTAAATGCTTTCAGGGTTGAATCACTGTTTTTCTTTACTCCCTTTGGAAAAGCAGCAGATACTATATTCTGCCGTGCATCGTGGACTTGGGACTGAAAACAGCTGCACTCTAATTACATGTAAAGTGTACCAAAACATTCCTTTTATCACAGACTGTAAATCTGTTAGCATCTGTCTCTCCTTTGTTTCTTCCACAAGATACAAGCTTGTTTCTACATTTTTCTCACCTGTAGCGGTGATTAAAATTCATTATAAATGAAAGGAGTGAACACTAAAACAAGTTCCTCTGTGTACAGTTCTAAACTCAAATTAGAAACAGCTGTTTGCTAATTCATGCAGTGATGTTTTGTCGTGCTCTGTGAATCAATAACAACTCACCCTATTTCTACAGAAATTTTAGGATTATCCATATATTTTGCTCAGCAATTTGCTCTTCAAACATACACTCAAAGGCAACTTAAGTTGCTTTCACAGGAGATGAGAAGACAACGCTATAGGACAACACTATAGTTAATTCTTTCAATGCTATTAATGTATTAACTGATGACTCTTAATAGCTTGCCACTTACTCTTACGTGCTACCTGGAGGCTTATAGCGTAGAATGCCTTACAAATATGGGCTATGCTAGAACTCGTATAAAAGGGTCTTTAAGTTGGAAATACAACTATACACAGGGGTCAGATACATAGATAATTAAAGTAAAAATAAACAGGAGAGAAATTCATACTTTCAGTCGTTGCCCTGAACATTTTGTTAAACATTAAGTATATGTAAGACTTTTTTATGAAAAGAAATCCTTCGGCAACGATTGACAATCTTTATTCCATGGTATTTTACCAGTCTCTACAAATTTTACCTGAACTGAATGGAATTATGGTTTGAAAATTTTGTTCTTTACTTCTTAAAAGTTCTGCCACTATTTATTGCAGCCTGATCTATTTGTTTTCCAAAAGAAAAAGGCAAGCAGTGAACAACTCTGATGCTCTTCTAAAGAGGAACAATTCAGCTAAAAGTCTTGACTGCTGAGAATGGGTTTTCACGATGTTTTAAACAGACGCCACAGTAAACTAGCACAGACTGCTCTCATCCCAGCAGAATGTGACCTGCCACTCAATGCTGGGACCACTGACCCCAACACTCTGCCCTTTACATGGCTTGAGGATTCAGGCCCCAGTGTTAAAAGAATATCACCTTTCAGAAATGCTAATTGCTTCTCCCCCAACAAAACAAATGAACAAGATCATATTTTCCTATTGACACCCCAAAAAATATTCACTCCCTTTTTTGTGTAAATTTTCTTAAAATCAGGGGAAAGACTAATGGCATGTTCTTGCCATTAAATGAACATCTACATCAGAAAATAAAGAACCATTAAAGTTTTCATATTCCCTCCCCTTTTTTCAAAGCAAACATGAAAGGCCCCAAATCAAAGACCACTCTGCACTGGTACCAGTGTCATGCCAAGAACTCTAGAAACCCAATAACATGACAACTGACCTCCTCCCCTCCCCCTTGTGACAGGGAAGGCCTATCTCATTCTGTTCCAAAGGAATGAACAGTCCTGCCACTCAAGCACAACTTTTCAAGGAATAATTAACTTTAAGTCATCTTTTCAGCTCCTTGGCAAAAAACATTTAGAGCCACATCCTACAAAACTGAATAGTGACTGCCACTTAAGGGTAATTGGCACTCAGCTCTTCTCATGAGATGGTCAGCACCTTGCAGGAACAGGTCACAAAGATTATCAGCATTTCAGTAATATATGACACTACTGTAGGTAAAATCAGTTGCTTTAAATTTGGGATGGTTGATTAAATGGGTCAAAAATAAATCTATCTAACTACTCCAATTAAGCAGCTCCTTGTATAACTGCTAGGGCTGCTATTCTAATACAGATTTAGATATTATAGTGGAGTCTTCTTAAATCCAATTTTTGCAGTCATATACAAGTTTTGATTTACCAGAAATTCTACTTAAGACGACCTTAAGGAAACAGACCAGAAGATGTAGAAAACTTATGCTCAGCTTAAGTTAGCAACAGGCTTCTCTGCCTCAAGTCCTTTCCCTTCTCCAATCTCCTCAGAAGCAGAGAGTCAGATCAGAAAGCAGGACAGACGGACGTGTGGGTGTAATTCTGCCAGTTCTGACTTGAAGTGTTGGATGGACTGGAGAAGGGAAACCTGGAGCTCACTCCCCTTACAGCCTGCTTGAGACTCGGAGTAAGAACCGACAGGATTTCTTTCACACACATGGCTCTGCTGGACTGTCAGTATGCCAGAGAGCTGGCAACAGAGAGAACCAATGTTCCCTAACTCCCATCTCTAGCCTACTTATGAAGCCTCATCCTGACAGGGTTTTATACTAGAGTATTTTAGCCATATGCTGCCAAGAAATCATTGCTTGCTACACTCAAAGGTCTTGATGTTTTTAGCTGGGTGGGTATATGCTATACCACTTTAAAAATCTGAGTTATCAGGATTCTACTTATTCAGATCAAGAAGCAATACAGTCCCACAAATGTGGGGTTGTAGAAAACAAATTAATTAGACTTATCCAGAAATTCAACTTATGCAAGTTCTACAAAGGTGGATTCTACTGTAGTATTATTTCAATATACAAACTATAGAAGATGCAAGACTGAGCAATGGAAACTCAGTTCTCTATAACCAGCAGTTTCGCTGCCTCTGAAGAACAATAATAAACGCATCTCATGTCTCTCTGTTCTGAAAGAACCACCCATGCATGGAGAAAAGAACACACCCCAGGCACTCAGCTGGGGGGGGGGGGGGGTTGTGCCCGCCTACCCTGAACAGGGTGCCGAGCAGGGGACGAGCAGAGGCCCCTTTGCCCCTCCTCTGATGCTTCAGAGACGTGGCACCATGGTCCAATGGGGAGGGAGGAGATGTATCTGGAGGATGGAGACCCGAACAGTTACTTATACCTGGGTCAGCCAGGTCTCTCCCTCTTCCCCAACTTCAGGTCAAGTGCAGGAACATTCGGTTTCCTACCTGCTACCTTTTCGATCCTCGTGGGCGGCTTCTCCAGCAGGTAAGTGATTTCAGTGCCCTTGGGCTGGGGAGCCCCGGGGACGGTGCAGGCCTGATGGGGGGGGTACCCCTTGACTCGGGAGGTTGGAGAGTCATTGCAGCACCGCCACGTGGGTCCATGCAGCGGCGCCTGCGTGCAACGTGGGAGCCCCGGGGAGGGCTTTGACCCCTGGGGGCCCAAGAGGTGTTCCATGCGGCGCCAAGGGGAGGTCTTCCGCACACCAGTGGAGCCCCGGCAGGGGGGTGGATGGCTCCTGGGGGGTTGTGGAGTGGTTGGAGCGCCACCGTTCTGGGCCATGTGGCATTGCAGGTGGCGGAGGAGCCCCGGTGTGTGTGTGATGAGCTGGGGGGGGGTGACATGGCAGTTGAAGCGCCGCTGTGCTGACCCATGTGGCAGCACTTGCAAGCATCGGAGGGGCCCTGGGGGGTCTCGGAGCAGTTGTAGCACCACCACAGTGATTCATGCGGCTGCGCACGCATGCTCTGGAGAAGCCTGGGGGGGGGGGCAGTTGAGGCGCCGCCACACTGATCCAGGCGACGGCACTTGCGTGCTCTGGAAGAGCCCTGGAACAATTTGGGGAGTACTGGGGGAGTGACGGGCCCGGGGAGAGCTGTGGAGCGCCACAGTGCTCATCCATGCGGGGCCCCTTGCACAGCATGGCGCATGGCTCCCATGGTGGGGGGGAGCAGAGGGTGGAGCACCCATCGGACCCCTGTGGCACACATCATGGGGCCACGTGGCTGGGGAGCTTCACAGGGCCCTGGAGGAAGTGGAGCCCGGACAAAACTTTCAGCCCTAGGGGGGGAAATGGGCCTTGGAGGGGTCGGATGGCACAGGGGAAGGGCGTCGCGCTGTGCCATGTACCTTTTTTTAAAAAATGGACTACACAGATGTGGCTCCTGGGGGGAGGAATCATTTTGCCCTGTATGTCCCTCTCGCAGGCCCTCCAGTGACGGCGTAGCACAGAGCGCCGCATACGTTCCCCTCTCAACAGCCTCCCAGCAAAGTTGTAGTCCAAAGCACTACACCAGCCACTCCCCTCTCACAACCCACTACCACTCATGCAACGCAAGTGGGGTTACCCGCTACCACTAGTGTGGCGCGATAGGGGTTAACGGGACCTTTTCTTTGTGTTTTCCCTAAGCACAGGTTGACATGGCGCATACGAGAGCTAACCGACGTGGCAGGGGTTCTCAGGCCACAGTCCCCCCCCAGCTTCTAATGTGGGGAGGGAGTGACCCAGGACGAGGGCCGTTGCCACCCCTCCTCCACGGGTTGACTGGGAGCAGCTGGATAGCGCTCCTAGAGGTACACCCTGCAGGAGGTGACTATGATGCTGACTGCGGCATTGGAGTCTGTCCATTCTCAGAGCTCGGGTGAGGCAGCCGCAGCTCCCCCACTGCCCAAACGGGTGCGGAGTCTAGGGGGCTGGACTCCGGTTCTTACTAGCACTGTGGCTGAGATGGAACTACGGAAGGTGAATGTCGGGAGTATGGCTGCATGGCGCAGGTGACCTGGATGGACGCACCAGGGACAAGCGGGATGCCGGCGATGCCAAGGGAACAAGGTGAGGGGTCCACGGGTCCTGCAGTCACCTGTACTGTTGGCTCCGTAGGCCCAGGGGGGTTGGACTGGGCAACACCATGGGCGTTGCTGCCAGGGCAAGCCCAGCTGCCAAGGGACAAGCCGGGCAGTGGTACTGGGAAAAATCGGCAGCTCTGGCGGTAGATGCCAAAGCTGCGACCCTGGTTTGGGACACAACAGCTGTTGACACGTGCGACAAGCCACTTATGGCCGGCCGGGTTTTACTCCGGCCTTACACGCCTATGCCATCCCCATTTCCTTGCCTGGTGATCACCTGTCCCTCACTACCAAGGAGAAAACATGGAAGGGGGAATTTATCGACATTTTTATGTTGTTGCATGGTGAGGAGCCGCCGGGCGAGGAGGGCGGTGAGTCCGACAAGGGGAGTAAGGGAAAAAGGAAAAGGCCCCCGGTACCCAGAACCTGGGGGAAATGGTCAGCCTGTTTTTACATACCTTGGGGACCGCCTCGCCCTCCGTGCCTCAGAGCGATCCCTGCGGTCCACCGGGGCACCTTTTTGGAGGAAGCCTATCTGACCCCAGGTCTGTTGGTGTTTCGGCAAGCCTGCAAGACCTGGCTGTTCGCCCAGGCCTTCGGAGGGGAGGGTGGGGTGGGGACCGCGCTAATCGCAGTCCCCACCCCCCACTTCCATACGGCCGTTCAGCCCTTCTCATTAGGATTTGACCTGTCGGTAAAACTATTATGTTTTATCATCTGCAGCCTCGGGACAACTTCTCCCCATCTGGATATATGGGCACAGCATTGTGCATTGGGCCTAACACCATGCTGCCAATTCCAACTTTGGGACCCAGCTGGGTTGTGGCCTGCAGGCACGGCTTTACTGGTTTGGGGGCAGTGACATGCGCTGGGAACACCTGATCCCTTCGTTGTTTCGCAGGGCTGCATGCTTCGGTCCGCCTGACATCCTGGTCATTCACAATGACCTTGGCCTACGCGGCGCATGGGAACTTACGGGCAAGATGAAGACCAACATCTCTGAGTTGGCAGCTGCTTGGTGGTCCATCTGTTGGTCGGACTTGCTTGAGCGGCGCAATTGGCGGTATGCCGCCAAGCCAGGCAAGATAGAGCTGGCTAAACGCAAGATCAATAGAACCATGTGGGGGCTTATGGAATGCATAGGAGGCCGAGTGGTGTACCACGAGCGGATTGTGTGCAGGGATGCAGGCCTCTTCATGAAAGATGGAGTCCACTTATCTGAGCAGGGGAATGCTATTTGGTTGGGTGATTTGAGGGTATGTGTCATATCCATTTAGGTATACCTGTGTGCGGGAAAAGGGTGGAGTGAGGTTACTTCCCCTTTTCGTGGCGGTTAGTGGGGTAGGAACCATGCTGTGGTAAGGCTCCCTAAGAGCTAAGGGGATGCGCTGGCACCCCATCTCCACTTGGGGAGCGGGAGGGCGTCTTAAGGGCGAAGGCCCCAGCCCAAGCTCAGTACGGCTGGAATGGGGCGCCAACCCCGCCCTGACCCAAGGAAAGGGTGAATTCTAAGGCTCAAATCACCCGGGTTAGGGGGCGAGAAATAGCTCGGCCCCCTTTCCTGCTTTGTATTATTATTATTATTATTATTATTATTATTATAAACATTTATATAGCGCCAGTCGTGTGACCTGGTGCTGTACAGAACATAGAATTAGATGCGGTCCCTGCCTGTGGCTTACAATCTAAAAGACAAAGGGTGGGGGGGAGACAGGGAGAGGGGACAGTGGGAGAGACAGGGGAGAAGACAAACAAACATTCAAGCGGATGCGAAGTCTCAGGTGCGTATGCTTGGCTTGGTTACAAAGAGGTTGGTAGCAGCAGTCAGCAGAGGAGGGCAGACAGCAAGAGTAAGGGGAAACCCTAGCAGGCATTGGGAAAGGCAGCAAGGAAAAGCATGGTATAGCATGGTTCCTCCTGCTACATACACACGGGTTTTTATATGGTTGTTTTTTCCTGTTAACATTATGGTTACAATGTAATAAAGTTGCAGCCGATGCCTCTTTAGCCCAAAAGCGTGTCCTGACTGTTCTTGTGGGTAGTGCGGGCACAAAATATAGTACACTAGCATGTCTACTCAAGCTCTGGTCTCTTGCAAAATCACAAAAAAGGAAGTCAGTTGCTAAATTGTTCTTTTCTGACTAGGACTTGGACTGAGATCATCCACTAATTTCACATTTAGCCGCTAAACAACTGTGTAAGGGTGATCATGATCAGTCGCTTGAGCTACCCAGTCTACAGGTTCCATTAAAAAATTTAGACTTTTTCTTCTACCTATAGTCATCCTCTAATGTTTGGAACACAAAGTACTTCGATGCACAAACACAACAGAAAAAACTAGCTTATAAATTACACAAATACATGAATAAATACTTAGCCAATTCAATCTCACTTTTGCACAGAAAATACTTGCAAGTGGTGACCTAACAACTATAGACATAATAACTATAGATCTGACAACTATATCAGGCAACTCACCCACTCACCAGGTGTCCTTCACTCTTTTCATGTGTTCATGGTCCACTAGACAGTAGAGGAAATTTGGATTTTCATGTTTAAGAACACAGACCTATCACTTCACAGGGCTTTATTGCAGAGTTCTCAAGCCTGACAGATTTATAAGCTGGTCATCATATATATTATTAGCACAAGTTGTAGGGGGGAAATGAAAGCAAGTTGTTAAATCCGTAAGAGTATGTTATTCCAAGCTCTGATTTTGATCTAAGTGGGAAAATTGTGATACACTTAGGCATTTAAAAGGTTGATGTTCATGATGAATAGATTTAATTCTGAAAACACGTCTGCTAAACTAACTCAGCAGTGAAAAAAATACAACAATCAACAAGATCCAGATTTTATATTCCCTACAAAGATTCCCCCCTGCCAAAGGCGCAATGAATTACAAAGGTAAGACAGGAAGGAGAACTCTCGTCCCTTGATGGATCAGAAGGATCCAAACACCAACCCCAGGAACAGGAAGAGAAGGATGGTGGTGACTCCCTACTGAAAGGGACGGAGGTTGTGTGCCAACTGGTCCTGTCGTCTCATGAGGTATGCTGTCTCCCCAGCGCAAGTATCCAGGGCATGACAGAAAGGTTGCCAAGACTCATCAAACCCACTGATCATTATCCGTTCCTGCTGATCCACATGGGAACAAATGCTACCAGGCATATCCTTGAGTGTATCGAATCTGACAATGAGGCTCTGGGAAAGAAAGTGAGGGAGCTTGGGGCACAGGTGGTGTTCTCATCAATCCTTCCTGTTGAAGATAGAGGCCTAAATAGAGAGAGAAGAAGAATGGAGGTGAACAACTGGCTATGCAGATGGTATCGATGAGAGGAGTTGGATTTCTTGGACCGTGGTCTATGCTCCGGTAATGGAAGACTTTTGGCAGGAGATGGGTTGCACCTCACGAAGGCTAGAAAGAATGTGTTTGGCAAGAGACTAGCGAACCTGGTCAAGAGAGCTTTAAACTAGATCCTACGGGGGATGGAGACTGATGCTGAAAGGTAAGTACAAAGTTAGGTACAAAAGATTGAGACTTGAGTGATACACTGGGAACTGGAATTGCTTGGGGTGGGGGGCTAGTAAGTCCCAGAAAAAAATATTAGGGGAGACATTGGGGTGTAAGTCTCATGGTCTTCGATGTCTGTACACTAACACACAGAGTATGGGAAATAAACAGGATGGAATTGAACTCATAATATAGGAAGGTAAATATGATTTAACAGGTATTACTGAGACTTGGTGGGACAACTCCCATAATTGGAATGTAGTACCTTGAAGGATATAACCTATTCAAAAAGAATAGATGCAACAGAAAGGGAGGGGGAGTAGCATTATACGTAAGAAATGTATACACCTGTACAGAAATCCATGAGAGTGAGAATGGCAGTCCTGTTGAGAGTATCTTAGTAAAAATAAAAGGTGAAAAAAATTTTAAAAAATTCATTGTGGAGTCTACTACAGACCACCAAACCAAGCAGAAGATGTGGATGATGCCTTCCTAAAACAGGCTGCAGATCTTTCAAGGAGGCAGGAAGTAGTAGTAATGGGGAACTTCAGCTACCCCGATATCTGTTGAGAAGACAAGTTCTGCTAAGCAAGGAATGTCCAGTAAAATTCTTGCCTTGCCCACCACTTCTTTCAGAAAGTGGAAGAAGGAATGAGGGGGTTGGCTTTCCTAGATTTGATCCTAACCAACAGGGAAGACTTAGTCGATGAAGTGTAACTAGTGGGAACTTTGAGGGGAAGTGATCACAAAATGTTGGAATTCATGATCTTAAGAAAAGGTAAAGGTGAGCATAGTCAAACGTGTACCTTTGACTTTAGGAAAGCAGATTTTAATAAACTCAGAGAAATGCTAGGCACTATCCCATGGTTAGATAAACTAAAGGAAAAAGGAGTCATAGATGGGTGGGAGTTTCTGAAAAATGAGATACTGAAGGCACAATCGCAAACAATTCCAATGAGAAAGAAAAATGGGAGACATCTAAAGAAACCAATGTGACTGCACAAAGAGCTTCTTGATGAGCTGAGAAAAGAAATGGAAGATGAGACAAGTCACGAAGGATGTATGCAGACAAGTAGCCCAGACGTGTAGGGACGGTGTCAGGAAGAGACTGCACAGAAGGAGCTGAAGCTAGTGAGGGATGCTAAAAACAGCAACAAGGGGTTTTTCAGGTATATTAGAAGTAAGAGAAAGAAAAAGGAAGCAGTAGGTTTGCTGCTCAGTGAAGAGGGTGAAATGTTAACAGGTGACAAATAAAAGGCCAAACTACTCAACCCCTTTTTTTACTTCAGTCTTCTCCCAAAAAAGAAATTGTATCCAGCCTGGCAAAAGTAGCATGAATTATGAGGGGAAGAATTGCAGCTCAAGATAGATAAAGAGTTGGTCTGAGAACACCTAGCTACTCTAAATGAGTTCAAGACTTTGGGGCCAGATGAATTGCATCCTAGGGTGCTGAAGGAACTTGCTGATGCACTCTTGGAACCTTTCATCTTTGAGAACTCTTGGGGAACAGGTGAGGTGCTGGAGACAAGCAAATGTTGTTCCTATCTTCAAAAAGGGGGGGGGGGGGAGACGCAGATCCAGGAAACTATACACCATCAGCCTGACGTCAATACCTGGAAACATACTACAACAGATTATAAAATAATTAATCTGTAAACATCTAGAAAACAATGTAGTGATTACTAGAAGGCAGCATGTAGTTGTCAAGAATAAGTCATGCCAGACTAATCTTATCTCCTTTTTTGCTCGTTACTAGTTTAGTGGATCATGGGAACACCATGGATGTAACATAGCTTGATTTATTTATTTATTTTATTTATTTCATTATATTTATAAGCTGCCCCCCATGCCCACGGCATCTTTGCTTCAGCAAAGCATCTGACAGAGTCCCCTATAATATCCTTGTTGATAAACTGGTAAAATGTGGGCTAGTTGATAATACCATTAGGTTGATTTACAGCTGGTTAAAGAACCATACTCAAAGAATGCTCATCAATGGCTCCTCATCAATTTGGAGGGAGGTGTCGAGCAGGATGCCGCAATACTGGGCCTCGTATTGTTCAACATCTTTATTAACGGCTTGAACGAGGGAGTAGAGGGAATGCTTATTAAATCTGCAGGTGACACAAAACTGGGGGGGTGATAGCTAACACCTTAGAAGACAGAAATAAAATTCAAAATGATTTTGGTAAGTTTGAAAACTGGGCTGAAACTAACAAAATAAAGTACAACAGAGATAAATGTAAAGTTCTGCATTTAGGTAAGAAAATTCAAATGTACAAATACAGGAAGGGGCTGAGGGAGGAGACACCTGGCTTGGCACCAATACACGTGAAAAGGAACTGGGGATTGTAGTTGATCACAAAACGGAACATGAGTCAGCAGCAGTGTGATGCAGTCGAAAAAAAGGCTAATGCAATTTTAGGCTGCATTAACAGAAGCATTGTTTTCAAGTCACGAGAATTAATAGTTCCACTCTATTCTGCGTTGGTCAGACCTCATCCGGAGTACTGTGTCCAGTTCTGGGCACCGCATTTTAAGAAGGACATCGACAAACCGGAACAGGTTCAGAGGAGGGCAACAAAGATGGTCAGGGGTCTGGAAATCAAGTCCTATGAGGAAAGACTGAAGGAGCTGGGTATGTTTAGCCTAGAGTAAAGAAGACTAAGAGGAGACAGGATAGCTGTCTTCAAATACCCGAACGGCTGTCACAGAGAGGACAACAAAGACCTGTAATCTCTTGCCAATGAAGGCAAGACTAGAAATAACAGGGCTCAAATGACAAGAAAGCAGATTTCAGTTAAACATTTGGAAGAAATTCCTACCAGTAAGAGCTGTTCGACAGTGGAACAAATTGCCTAGGGAGGTGGTGGGCTCTGTCTCCTTTGCTGGAGGTTTTCAAGCAGAGGTTGGACAACCCTCTGTCGGGGGTGCTGTAGCTGCAGATTTCCTGCACTGAGCAGGAGGCTGGACTAGATGACCTCCATGGTCACTTCCAACTCTATGATTCTATGGTTCTATGATCAACAGATTTTATACACACTACTGATTTGCTTTAGACGTCCTCGGCACCCACCTTCTATGACACAGGTGAGGAACCTACGGCCCGTGAGACAAATACAGCCCACAGCCTTTTGTTGAATGGCCCCTTTCCAAAATAAATAAATAGGTTTTATAGTAACCCGCTCCACCCCATCAAATTGTGCTCTGAGTGCTTTGCAGCAGAACAATACAATAAAACATACAATTAATTTAAATCATAAATCCATTTAAAAACAATTTAAAAGGGGAAGGTAAGGAAGGAAGAAAAACACATTAAAAGTAACCAGCAGCGGATCCTAAAAACACTTGGAAAATAAATAAGTCTTTCGGTGCTTTTTTAAGTTGAGAAGGAAGGAACCGAGGATGCTTTCAAACATGATGGAGGTCCACTTTGCCACGGTTTCCCCTACTTCGGCACAGGGCCCACCATTACATTAGAAGGCAGCCACATCCCAGACGCCAGATGTCTGCCTGGGATTGATCCAAACCATGATGAGGGTTAGCCCAGGCTGTGGCTCAGGGAAGTTCCCACACCCCAACTCATGCTAGCCACCACCACAGCCCGCATCCAGCCACCGAACTGGGAGGAAAGCAGGCTTTCACCGGGTCGAAAACAGCTAACCCGGTTGGGGTTCAGTGCCAGGCACCATGGCGGCTGCACTGGCCACCAGGGCTGCCTTCAGGGGTGGGACAGGCCGCTGCATGGAGTGTGAGGGCAGGGATGGGTGGTCACACGTCTGCCCAGTTCCCTGCCCTCCCTGGCGGCCAGGCCTGGTCAGTTCAGGGGCCTGGCTGGATCCTGACAGCAGTCAGACCCCGAAGAGGGTACGTTCATGGTGGTGCTTCAGCACCATCATGTCTGAAAACATCCTGAGATGAACATCTGGAGGAGGGAATACTACAGGTAAGGGGCCCGCCACAGCATCGTAATCTTTCACTCTACAGACAACCAATATAGAGAACACAGGGTGGAGATAATATTATCACAGACACCCAATCAGTGAGCAGCTATGCTGCTGCATTCGGAACAAGCTGCACGCGACAGATAAGCACTGCTGGAAGTCCATAGATGAGGGAATTATAAAAACCAAGCCTCGTGGTCACCAGGGCATGGGTCATGCATAAGGCCCATCAATGTAGTCCGTTTCAGCTCCTCTGTCTCTCAGCTCACACCCTCATTGCCACTTCCTTCTGTTGAATATGCCCCTCCCCCCGTGCCCCCTAAGCCTTCTCCACAGCAAACCCCCCCCCCAAAAAAAAAAACCCCACAACAACTCTATCTGGCCTGCAAGTTTTTACTAAAGACAAAAGTGGCCCAAGCAGGGAAAAAGGTACCCCAGCTCTGCTCTGTGAAGTCAACAATAGCTGCAGATGCTCAGTACCGCCAGAAATGAAACAATATAAGTTACATTACACACACACAAACATCGCCCCATTCATACATTCAGCAATTAAACTGCCTACAAACTATAATGAAAACATCGATAAAGTGTCATATGTAATATCCTGACTTCAGCAACAACATATGAAAGTATTCCTCAGTTCTGGTGAGCGTACTATAGACTCTTGCCTCTGTAGAGAGCAATTGCACCACAGTGACAGCAGCTGGTATCTCTGGAGTTAATGAGCCTGACCACTCCATCTGACCTCAGTCTATAGACAGAGGGCTTTGCTGCAGCTAGGCAGACCCAGTATTCCCTTAGGGTATCATGCATTATGACAAAATACAATTAGCTCACTCTCTGCGCCTGCTAAATCAAACATTTATTTAAAATCATATTTTAAACTTTAGAAAAACCATAATTGAAAGAACAAATCTAAAACCACAAGGCTAAATTTTAAGCATTATTTAGATAAATCTCAATGTGAAATCTATACACAAGTTTGTAACTAACTCAAGGGGCAATGGCATTAAAAACAGAGGTAGAAAGGCAATTTCGTTTTGTATCAATACTGAACAGCAATAACTGACTGTGTTTAAAAGAAAGTATAGATTTTATGTTCTGAAAGATAAAAGCAGAGCACACTGGCTTTAGGGTAGTTTCATGTTCACTATGTATGGAAGTTATTACTCCTTTTTACCATGAGCATCTGTCATTTTTAATGAGATGTGACTTTTAAAACAAACAAACAAACAAAAATCTCTGCCACCTGTTAAGAACCTTTCTTCTCAAATCAGCGTTCATCTTGCAAGAGGCATGTAGCATCACAGGCCTTTCAAGTTTAACCAGCAATGACCCAATGCCTGTGATCTGAAGACTTGAATTGCACTGCACAACAAAACTCTTCATTGAAGGCAGCTTCCTTCTTCCAACAGATCTTTGGCCTTTTGACAGAAGGAACCAATAATAAATTGTGAGAATCTTCTGACAGACTTTCAAAAGAGACACTCAAGTGACAACTAAGATCTTTCTTCATATGACATTGCATCCTCATTATAATACCATTGAAGTATGTGCAAAGAGCAATTCCCAGCTGAGACAAACTTATGCATAGCTCCTACTGGCTCAAACAGAGGAGGTCTGATTTGGGCTCACCAGTTACAGTAGCTGTCTATAGACTGAAGGCCCTTGTTCAAATCCTGTCTGAGGTAAATTAAAGGTTGAGTGTAATAGCAAATCTTGTTGTCACATGGGGAACCACGCTAATTGGTTATGTATGCTCTAGAAGAAGATAAAATAACGTTTTGGAATTCATGGATTTAAAGCAGAGTTCTGAATCCTGTTTAAGCCAACCTGGTACTACGAGTGTGAGGGGATAATATGACCTATGGACAAATCCTGCCCCAAAACTGAAAAGGCTTTTCTAGAAACAGAATCAGTGTGACTGTGTTGTGGAGGCAGTGAACTAAGGGCCCATGAATGATGCATAAATACCTTTCATGGCATGAGACTCACCTCTTCAGAGTTACTTTGCAAGGGGTCAGTAAATGTTAGTGGGGTCAAGGGGAATCTGCTGCTGTGCGATTTCCTCATGAAGACAGGGACTGCAATAAGAACTACAAAACCTATTTGGTTCTACTCTACTCTGAGGCTTCTACCAACACCCTGACTAGGTTATCCAGACTTAACTGTTGTGAGTGTAGATAGAAGCAAATACAGATGACCTGAAAAACTGGATGACAGTTCCAGACATGCCTATAAGTTCCCTTAGTTGTCAAAGAACCAAACCTGTCAGGACTCAGGACTCAAACCAGAAACTCTGGGGGCCCCAGGCAGTGGCCAGTAGGAGTGGGGCTTTCAGTTTTAACTGTAACAGCCTGACAATGGCTGTTTTGGTTTAAAACCGAAGGATATGAAGATTGGGCCGCTCTTGGTTCCCGATTTTCGGAACTTATGTTCCCACAGAAGTCAATGGGAAATCCTCGGCTGGAGAAACCTCCCCCATCCTCTCCCCACCACCCCACTCCCAGCCTTAGAGGGTGGGGATCCATGTCCCTAACACCCCACACACCCCAGACCCCAGCACGTACCGCTACCTGTCCAGGTCCGGCGGTATGTGCGGTGGTTTTGTTTGGTCCCGGATCCCTGTGTTTTGGCTGGTCAGTCCTTGGTTCTCTTTCCGATTGAAGTCAATGAGAAAATTTCCCATTGACTTCAATGGGAAAAAGAACTGAAAACCGATACCAAGACACTTACTAATATTCAGGGATCCAAAACCGAAATAAAAACAAAACTGAAATTAGGCCCTGTGGCCAACTCGCTAGTGTCACTGCTATTCCTCAGCTTCAGTTTCTCCTTCCTCAGCTTCCTCCTTCTGCTGGTTGGGCCACATCCTTGCCAGGCTTACTCCAGTTTCTTGGTTGGCTGCCCATCAGTATGTAAGATGGGCCTGAAGCCACTGGAAGTTGGGTGGATCATCTGTTTAAATTCCTTCCTGTTTTCTGTCTCCTTGGGACCTGCATTCTTTTCTTGTACCAGGTTTCTTGCTACACACACACAAACACAAGTTGTTTTTAAATGAGCAAGGTGATGGGGGTGTGGTCACTGAGTGGCACTGCCGTGGAGCACCCACTTAGGTGAAGTGTGCGGGAAGGGATTTAAACAAGCGGGGCCCAGCGAGGTTACCCCAGCCAGAGACAAGCCGCCACACACTTCCTCTGCCATAGACCATGGAAGAGGGAGAAACACGCCAGGTTGGCCTTTGCAATTGACATGTCCCCAATGCTTCCAGAAAGTTTTTGTGACTTGCCGCAGCCATGTCCCCTGCTCACAGTGCCTATGAGTGGTAGACCGGTCTGCTGACATGGCTGGCTGCTCCCGTTTATACCGGCCATGGCCGCCAATTGCCCCAGAGCTATTTGGCTTGCCCCACATTGATTTCTCGGCAGTGCTCTGTAAGTGGCCATGAGTGGGTGCTGCGTGGCTTGTGGAAGCACACTTCCCCCTGCTCCACCTTCAGATGGCATGACTCCTGGGTGGCTCTAGGGTAGCATCTCATTTAAAAACACCTTCCCCCCCCCCCACGGGCTGGCTTGGCTCTGAATCCTGTCTTGCACCTGCCGTGTTTTGTAGCCCTGAATCTGTCCCATTTGCCCTGCCTTGCCTGTCATCCGGATCGTCTGCTTGCCCACCTGTCTGTCTACCTGGTTTTGCCAGCTTGCCTAATCCATTGCTTGTCGCCATGTCCACCTGCCCTGAATTCTCCTGTGGTCCCTTTGTTGGTCCTCAGGCTGTCCCTGGACTCACAGACCTCAATCCACAATAGTCTGTTGGGACCCCTATCCGATCCTACATGACTTTCCAGACCCAATCCCAAGTAGCCCATGACAAAGCCATAGCTGTGTGTGAAAGACAACCAGCTGGTGAGTGGCTTAGGATGACAACAATGGTTAGCCTTCCAGTCTGGGTTCCAGCCTTCCTATGAGATAGAGACTGCACTTGCTGGGGTGTTGAATGATCTGATGATCTTGGATCAAGAACAGCTGGCCATTTTTGTTGTGCTGGACCTTACAGTGACATTCAATACAATTAACTATGGACTGCTGCTTTGACAGCTGAGGGATGTCACCAGACTGACTGGGACTAACCTGACTGTTAAGTGGTTTAAGGCATACCTAGAAGAATGGAATCCATTGGTGATGATGGATGGTTATGTGTCATCCCTGAGAGACTTGAAATGTGGCATCCCCCAAGGTTCTATTCTATTGCCCATGTTCTCAACCCTTTAGGATGTTATGGCTAAGCATGGGGTTGAGTACCATCAGTATGATGATCATATACAACTATATATCTCTTCTCCCATGAGCCCTGTTAGCTCGGCCTCTGCCCTGAAGGAATGTCTGAGTAACATAGCCAGATGGATGCTATGATATATCTCGTGTTCAATCCAGGGAAGACTGAGGGGATGCTGGTGGGGAGGATCAGCTGATATGAGTGTGGTAGAGCACAATGTAAATAAGGAGAAAAAGGTGTTATCCCTTTCAGAAGTCAGAGAGCCAGTGTGGTGTAGTGGATAAGGTGCTGGACTTAGACCTGGGAAGCCAGCGTTCAATTCCTGGCCCAGTCATAAACTCACTGGGTGGCTTTGGGCAAGTCTCAGCCTCAGTGCTGTGAGTGCGTGCGTGCGTCAGTGTTCCCCTCATCCATGTACATCTTAGACTTGGCAGGGACCTTCTCCAAAAATCTGTGACTGTAAAGCACTGTGTATGCCTAGTAGCGCTATAGAAAGGAGTCATAGTAGTAAGAAGAAACAGCTGAGAAGAGACTAGGGAGCTGTTTCAGACTCAGCTAAGGGGGCAGTTGGAGCAGACTGTTGAAGGGAACAGATCTCCACAGGGCTACTGGCTGACCGAGGAATGAGAACCCTGAGAAGGCTGGAGAAAAGCCCTTACTGGAACTACTGGAGCTGGAGGCTTCTTGGACTAAACTAGACAAGGATCCAGAGGCTAAAGCATACCCATCAGGTGGGATCCATCCCAACCTATATAATAGACTTTGTGTTTATGTTATGTTTTGTGTTTAGATGGACCCAAGTTTGTTGGGATAAGCCCTCATTTGGTGGACAACAGGGCTGGCTGTAGGGGCGTGGAAGGAGGTCAGCAATAAATTAGGGGTATCCCTGTTTGTGGTATTGGGGTACGGCTGGGTTTTTTTGTTGTGTGGCCTGTATGAGGAGCTATATTCCCAAAAATCTTAGAGGCAGCGTGTGGTCACAACGAGGGTACCCTCTCCTCCCTTGGGACCCTGCATGTTGCAGGGGTTGGGTGGAGGTTGTGAGCCAGGTAAGGAACCTGGGCGTCATTTTCAACCGTGCTCTATGAAAACTTCTGCATGGGACATGGTTCAGAAATACTTTTTCCAAATGCGCCATCTTCAGAAACTACTCCCATACTTATCCCAGGCTGACCTTGCCACAGCGACCCACATCCTGGTGACCATGAGGCTTGATTTTTGTGATTCCATCTTCTATGGGTTTCCAGCAATGTTGCTTCGTTGCTTGCAGCTTGTTCAGAAGGCAACAGCACAGCTGCTAACTGGCTTGGGCAGCTGTGATCATATTAAGCTCACCTCGTGTTCTTTGCACTGGGTGCCTGCAGAGCAGCAGATTGAATTTAAAATTGAGAAGCTGATTTAAGAACCTGAATGGCATAGGCCTTGACTATATTCAGAGCCTGCTCCTGGAAACTCATCTTACTGGCTATCTGCATTCAGATGCCACCCACTTTTAGGGGATCCCACCATGGTACCGTAAGTCAGTGGACAATCGGGCCTTTTAGTGTGGGACATGCTCTCTCCAGCTGTTTGTCTTAGTTCCTCCCTCCTCACCTTCCAAAAGCACCTGACAACTTTTGTTGGTTTTTCAGGTGCTTTTAGAGGATCCACTGCTGGTTGCCTTCATGCATTTTTATTTATTTATTTTAAAATGTAATATCCCGCCTCCTCCTGCCTAGGCAGACCAGGGCAGTGTACAATATAAAATATAACTGTAAATACAATTAAAACAACAGAACTTCATACAGGTCATAACAACCCCCAAACCAACCCCAACTCTCCCACTACCCATCTTCCCTACAAAACACCCGGCGGAACAACCAAGTTACACTGACGCCTGAAAGAGGGGAGATCCGGGGCCCAGTAGACCTCCACCAGGAGGAAGTTCCACAAACAAGGTGCAGCGACCGAGAACACCCTCTCCAATGTGGCCCTTTCCAAACGTGAGGGACCTCTAAAAGGGTGCAGAGATCATTCCAGAACCAGGCGCGTGAGGCAACCTTGTAGGTAGATGGGGCCCAGGCCATGTAGGGCTTTATAGGTAAGCACCAACACCCTGAATTGGGCCTGCGGAAGGCTATAGACAGCCAGTGCAGCAAATGGAGCACTGGAGTTATGTACTCCTGGCGGCTCATCCCAGTAAGGAGACAGGCCGCCGCGTTCTGTACCAGCTGCAACCTTCGAACCATCTCCAGGGGTAGCCCCACGTAGAGAGCGTTACAGTAATCAAACCTCGAGGTGATGAAGGAATTGATGATGGTGGCACAGTCACAGTCAATATTGCCATAACCGTCATACCAGGTGTAATTTACAAAATGCACTCCTCACCACAGCCGCCACCTCTACATCATTAGAGAGCTGTGAGTTGAGGAGCACACTCAGACTGCGAACCTGAGGCACCAAGGCAGGGCGCACCCCATAAATAATAGGGGTCTCCATTCCCTCAACCCTCCCCACCATCATCACCTCTGTATTGTTGGGATTCAATTTCAGGCGGCTCGCCCTCATCCAGTCCCCCACAGCCTAAGCAACAAGACTGTCAGGCCTGAGTCTACTGAAAACAAGAGGTAGAGCTGGGTTTCATCAGCATATTTATGACATCGCACTCCAAATCCTCTCATGACCTCGCCCAAAGGCTGCATATACACTTTGAACAGGGGAGGGAACAGAATAGAACCCTTTCCCCTCCCCTTTTTACCTTCCACTTTTAAATTCTTTAAAATTGATTTTATATGTGATGTTTTATTGTGTTTTAAATGTTGCAAGGTGCTCTGAGCACCATCTGGAGGAAGGGAGCTGTACAAATAAAATTATTATTATTATTAAATATTATCATCTAAAACCAGCAAGGATCCTGGTTATCATCTAAAACCAGTAAGGAAACCAGTGAGCCTGGGAAGCATGACCTTAAACACCAAAAGAGAGCCAAAGCCTACAGAAGATGTCAGCGGCACTATATACTGAACACCAAGCTGCTTTCCCAGAAAGGAGACTGTTTGGACTGGACCAGAGCAAACAGAAGAAAGCATGGCCTTTTGTATGTTGAAGCAAGGTCAGCATCCTCCTCTTGCTAAACAAGGTTCAGATAGTGACATCACAGCAACAACATTAGCATTAAAGCAATCAGCATAGGTAGGGTTCAAAACTGCAGGTAACTGAACTCAATGAACCCAGGTGACCATAGACATCGGGTAATTTCAGACGTGCCACAGCAGCTCCCTGCCACGGCATGGAATTGTGAAATCACCCCCCTCTGGAATCGCGCCGGCCGGTCAACACACGTGCCGGTGGATTCAGGAAGGGAATCGGGGAGGGGGGCGGAGCCGCACAGTGCAACATGCGGATTGGCCGCTGGAGGGCGGCCGCCCCCTCCCCTACGCTCCCCAGACTGTCCGCCCTCCAGGAGATGGGCAGGCACAGTGGCCAATCCAGCCGCTGCGCCCGCCTGCCTCCCGAGGTCTGGACCATGGCCCGGAATCGGTGGCGATAACAGCCGCCGATTCCGGGCCATGGGACGGTAACAGACATGACATTACCACGGTCAATCATGGTGAATCCCCCTGTGATTGACTGTGGTAACGTAACGTCTGTTAGGCCAAAAAGAGATTCCCGCCGGGAGTTCACCCCCAGCGGGAATCACTTTGACCATGCTTCTGGAGCTCCAGGCGCCTGGAGGGCTGGAAGAGAATCTCTTTTCGGCCCAACAGACATTACCCCACCACGATCACCATGGGGGGATTCACCGTGATTGATCGTGGTGGCGTAACCTCTGAAATTACCCATTGCCACCAGAAACCATATTGAACTCAACCCATTGAGAACCCTTTGCTCTCAGATATTAGCATGAAACATTCAGCGGAGTATGTTACTGAAGTTGGTTGAAGAAACCATATTATGTATGAATTTGCCATAAGGAGGAGATGGCTGGAGATTTATGAAGCTTCTATCAATGGAGAATGAAGAGAGGTTTGTCCACTCCATATGTTTAATAAAAGATGGAGCATGCATGGGACTGGCTAGCAGTATTAAGAAAGTTTTGTTGATTTTCTTTTTTGGCATGTAAGCTAAGTTTTGCCGTATTTTTAATTCATTCCCTGCCTTTAATTCATTCTCTACCTCAGTCTCATAAAGGCCTACGATGGCAATAAAGGAAAAGCTCTAAGGGTGGGAGAAGGGCAGGAAAGTTTGGAAACGTTTGCAAACAGAGAGAAATGCATAGGAATAAAAGTAGGAATGGACTATTATATATATTTTGATTTATCCCTGAGTTTATCTAATAAATAAAAGGTGCCTTTTATGTCATCTTCATTTCTCTCCCTCCTCCTGCACCCTTTCCCCTGCCACATGTGTGCATACACATCTCTTTCCATGTCTCTCTCATTTGAGAGGCATTTCATTTGACAAAAATGTGATACCTCCTACCCAGCCCCTCCCACACCATTAGAGAATTAAAGGGAATAAGGCAAACTCTGGTTGTAATAGCTCTTTCCCTAATTCTGTCACATAAAAATGGTCTCTTGGAACATTAATGGAGTTAATATCTTAGAAATAAAGATTCAGAATTGACATATAGGTAAGGGTGGGGATTTTAAAAGGGATTTTACTGTATTTTATTGTGTGTTTTGAGTACTGTAAGCTGCTCTGGGCATTCAGGGAAGGGCAGGGTATAAATTGCAATAAACAAACTAATATAAAAAGTTGCACCCTGATATTGTCAATACTCAATAAAAGTCTCTCTCTAGAGGAGCAACAGCTCAGTTAAAAACTATTAGGGATGGAGATGGATATTTTGCATTTTGGAGCAAACACAAATAATGATCTGCAGTCCTCCTTTGTCCAGTGTGTAAAGAGGTTTCACATATATAAACTGGGTGCCATTTGTGCCATGCTAGAATTAACTGGATTCTAAATCTTCTTTCACATTGAGTGTTAACAGACAAGATGTTGCCCCACAGTTGCACCCATCAGCACCAGATTCACCTGCCTATCTGACACGCACCTGCCAGAGCTGGTGCTGCCCCAAGGCACCTCATACGGTGTTGGCTCAAGAAATGTGGAGAACACCATATGGGCAAAGCCAATCAAAACCGGAGCAATGACCGCCCACAGGGCTGCCTCCAGAGGGGTGGGGCATGCACAGTGGCTGCGCATGTCCAGGTCCGCCAACACCACAGAGGCGCATCTAGAGCACCCCACTCAGCTGAGATGCAGCAGGGAGAGGAGAGCGCAGATTGCACCCCTTTCAGCTATCAGGCGGCCCCAGGGGAAGGGAGATCATGATCATTAGCTCTCCTCTCCCCAGCCCTCGCACCAGGGCTGCCTCAGCTGAGTGGGGTGCAATCGGTGCTACCCTCTCCTCACCACCTCTCAGCTGGGTGAGGCACAATCCACAATGGCTCTGATGGAAAAGGGGGAGGGGGTCACAGGCAGGGAAGGCTTGTTTCCATGGCTGTGACCCCCTTTCCATGCCCACTGCTCTGCTTTCTTGGTGGGAAAAGAAAGGAGAGGGGATCCCTCCGGAGGAGCTAGTGATCTCACTGTCTGGAAACTAGTGATGCCCACCCCCAGCTGTCAGGCAGCCCCGGGAGCGCTAGTGCCACTGAATGGAGGCTACCAAAAGCACATGAAAGGCAGACAGGAGGCTGCCTGTTTGTTCAGCTCCCCATGCTTTCAACACATGCGTCTACTGAGTGGTAGCCCCACACAGAGCAACTCCAGGCTCCAAATGTAGTCCCATTTCACTGAAAACAACCAATGAGACACCTCACTTTCCATAGTCCACTCTCATTTCCGTATAAAGTAACAACCCTCCCCCAGAGTCCCCAGCCCAGCCCAGCCCTTCCACATGGTCAACACGCAAGCATGCTCCCAGGCAGAGATGTGTTCTCCACTCTCACATTACAGGCAGCAGCTTGCTAGCCGTGGTTATGCTGCACAATGATGCCTTTCACTTAAGTGAGGATTTGCTACCCACTTACATCTAGAATGGCACTTTGATAGGCAACTTGTGTATGTGTAACACTCCTGTACGCTTGGATGAATGAGACACCTCACTTTCCATACTGTACTTTTAATAAAATCTGTACTTTTAATAAAAAAAGGTCCCATATTATTACTATTTATTGTTTTTATTATTTATATCACACAAGCAGTGTACCTGGCACTGTACAATCAATAGTTATAGACACGTCCCTACCCCAGGGGGCTTACATCAAACAAAGTTGGCCTGATCTATCTGACAGACATCTTGGAAGATGTAAATGGGAAAGAAATGACGCTTGTAATTTTGTACATACCCAATTTTAAAGCATCTTTTTGGCTAATTTTGAATCTTTTTCTGCCATTTTAAAATCATTTAGTATAATGATTATAGAAATTTTCCAGTAACTGGTTCCCTTCTGGAAATGAAACATTTCAGTAGCACTCCTAATGTCACAAAATTGCAAAAAGATGTTCACACAGTTGTCAACCGCTACTGTTTTTGTTGTTGTTTTGTGTTAAATGCCATTTCTGATAGTCTTTTCACTCAAAAATTTGGATCACTTCTGAGTCACCCCCACAGAATGGAGTAAAAATACCAAAACAGTGACAGCTAAGGAGCCAAAATTTGTAAAAACTGTTACAGAAGGAAACTGGAAATCTCTGCCACACAATCATACCCTATTTCTAATAACCAGTTATAGAAAACAAGCTACAGCAGGTGGTAGAAATCAGTACTGTGGACTTATTTTCTCCAAAGCAAACTGAAGAATTTTAAGGCTGTATAGACTCCTTTCATAAATTATGTGCAAGACTTGTGCAAAAACAGAGTGAAAAATTGACAATTAAGTTAAACTGCAACTAGGCTAGTTTTAAAATAATATTCTGAAAAGGGTAAATAAATTACAGTTATAGACTGGGATGGATCAGAATTTTTTTTTCCAGTTGTGTATTTTGCTTCATAATCAACGATATCAAAGCTAAGTATTACGATATACAGACTGTGATTTGTTATTTTACTATTTATTTAGCATCTAGTGAATGGCTTTGCTTGTTCCTATTTTATTATTAAAGTTCTGTCTAACAAATACGAAGCAGGGGGAATTAAGACAACAGAAGAATTAGAGAAAGTCCAAGATTGATGTGCAAGTGGGATATAACTTACAGATGTGTGCTGCTGATCAGATTTGTGTAAGATGCATGCACAAAGGTGCATTAAAACACAAAACAAAAAATAACAAGCAGCTAAATATTTTACAAGTTAACCACTCCTTAGAATCTCTAATATAGTTAGTAAAGTTCCCAGCAAACACAAGTCAGTGCACGGTGAGCACACATTTCCACACTCCACCAACATTTGATAAAGAGCGATATGTCAGTCAAATATTGATATAAGGCCAGAAGACTTATCATGTAAGGTCAGGATGAAAAAATAGAGGATTGTGCAATTATATATTTTAATTACACAATCTGATTAGCTTTTAAAATTATGTAATAAAAAGAAAGGAAATTCACTGAGGTTGTCAGAAAGTTAATAAAAAAAGTAATGCACAGTTAAGGCTCACCATAATGCGTCTCTAACTACTTCCTTAATACACTCCTGGTGTGCCACGACACTGGAGGGTCAGCTCAAAGTATTAATTTCCTTACTTTTATTAACTTGTATGACAACCTCACTGTTCTTTGGGAGCCCTCCTGTTTAGCTGAAGAAGACTGTTTATTTAGTTGACAGATACTTTGAATCATAGCAAAGTCACTGAAACCTCTCCCAACCTGGTTGATTTGAAATCTGCCGGCTGGACCACATTTCTTTTTCAGAGCGTCTTGTTCCCTTCATGGGTTGGTTCCTTTAAAAGTGAATGTGGTGAAAAAAAAGATGTGGACTATTCACAATCAGAAAATAAAGGCACAAGGCAAGGCATATAGCCAGCCTCTAAAACATAACAAATCAGTGCTGTTGAAAATAATTAGGCATATGAGGATGGGTAACAGTTGTATGATACATCTACAGTAAATTGGGCCCCCAAAATCCATAGAATGAAAACAGCAGTGAGGGGTTACCAGGGGAAGGGGACAGATAGAGCCCAGCCTGAAAGGACACGGTAAAGAGTGCTGGGAAGCAGAGGAGCAACAGCTGTAATGCAAGGGAGCTGCCCTCAATGAGGGCTCATGCAGCAGAGACAGAAAAGGACTGTGACAGCCAAGAAAGAGATTGGGAGGCCTGACAATGAAAGGGGAGGGCCTGGCAAGTGGGAAAGAGAGAGAAAAGGCAGAAAATCTGCAGATATATCCATACACAGAGAGAAGTGTCCAGCGGCCTGCAGAAGCCAGTAACAATTACCTAGGGATCTAGCCATGAAAGAGCAGTCCAGTCTAGTTGAAAGGTGCTGGGAATAAGATATTGCTCATTTTTATAGCACACAGCAATACATTCCCTTGAGGCAAAGAAAATATTTTAATTCTGGGCATGTTCCCACAGGAACATTGAGGTCCTCCCTCCCCACAAAGAAACATGTGAAGCTTAATATTTCATTAAAGTCTTTAAATTTAATGTTTTAATCATAAAGCATAGTATCCTATAGTTTGCAGGTATGTGTAACGGGGGGTGCAATTAATGTGCTTTGTGCTGCTTTAGATGGAAGACAGTGCCGTTCAGTTATAACTCTGGGAAACAATTTTTCAACTTTTGGATGCAGTTTTGCTCCAAGGAAAGATTTTGTTTATATTCAGACTTGGATTCTATAATGCAATACTTGGCTGTTTTACTCAGAAGCTCTGTTTTATTCATTTTTGGTTCTTCCCCCCTCCCCATTTTTATCTTTCCACCCCACAATTCCCACCCCTCACCTTTTCTCCTAGCCAGGGTGACCACATCGATGTAGAAAATGTACTTGTCCAACATCAGTGGAAACCTAATCTCTTTATCCAGCCACAGGCCAGTCATATCAGAAGCGACTAGAAGGAAAGTTGTTCACTCTGCCCCATCTGTGACCTCAGTCCTAAGATTGGGACGCCACCCACTCTACTGGGGAAAATCAGGGATGATGTTTCCATGCTTGCTCAAACGTTTGGGATTGTCTCAGTGCAAGAAAAAATTGCCAGATGATGATAATTCTGAAATGGGAATTACAGAATCTGGGATAGTATTAAAATTTGTTTCACTGGGGATGAAACAGTCATGCAAAAGGCCACTAAATGGACTCATTTTACTGCAGAAAGGTAATGGGGATGCTGTTTGGTTTCCTGTTTCTACTTAAGGCAGGGGTCTGTAAACTACGGGGTGGGATTGCAAACGGGGGGCAGGAGGTCACGCCGTCTAAGGATGGGGTGAGTGTCACGATTCCAGTTGCTACTTGATGTCTGCATGTCTTTGTTGTTGTCTCGGATCGTGAGACTGTATTTAAGTCACAAAGCAAGGTCGTATATAAAAGTTTTAGGAACTGCTGATTTAAGGAATAATTATCCTTCTCAGTTTATGTACGAGAGGAAAGATGGTCTAGTGATTACAGCAGGGGTGGGGAACCTTAGGCTCAGGAGCCAAATGTGGCCCACAGCAATTTTTTATATGGCCCCTTTCTGGTTCCTGGATCTGGCACCTGGATCCAGTCCCACCTCCAACCACTGAAGAACTGAGCTCAGGGGAAGGGAGCAAAGATGAGGGTATGCACACAAGTATAAGGGACAAATCCATAGCACAGATCCATGATCTGGCCCCTCCTTTTCTTCAATACACATCTTAAATACCCCAAACTTCTATGCCGCCATCAGAACATGTACTAATTATCAAACTGGATGGAAAAGGTTCCCCACCCCTGGATTACAGCAATTACAGACTAGAGACGCAGTTTCTGACACAGACTTCCTCTGTACCCTTGGAAAAGTCACTACTCTCTTAGTGCCTTGGTTCCCCATTGGTAAAATGGGCATCACAGTACCTTCCTATCCTGACTGCAGGGGTTTGTGAGGATTAATGTAACAAGGATTATGGAGTGTTCTGATAATGAGAGCTGTACATATAGTTAAAACAGAGGGAATAGATACTAAGGTGCTTTCAATGACATGCCACTTTTAGGCTCTTCTCTCATACTGGGCAACCTTTTTGGAACAGTCCAAAAGGGACACGCTAGGTGGGGTAAAATACTCCGTAAAGTGCTTTTAGCAAATGGAAATAATTTGAAAGAAAACTAGAGATTATAAAAAAGCGGTCTACTCCAGGGGAAACCACACTTAAGCCGCCCTGCTAGCAATACACTTCAGCTTAAAACATCTCACTATGCCCTGCTCGCAATTTAGAAGCAATAAAGGTGCACATTTAACAGCTGCCTATGGAAATACATTAAAAAAAGGGGAGGACACAAAATGATTTAAGCAAGCTGTTGCACAGAAAATGGAAAACATTATGTACAAATGCATGACTTTTTTTTCCCTTTCTACATAGTTCACTACTACAGATTACATTTGCAAAGTACCCGTTTTGATAAAGCGTAGCAAAAAGCAACCTAACAGCATAATTTTCTTCATAGGTATTTTACTTTGGAGTTCTTCCTATGGGGATCAAGTACAGATTTTATTTTTATTTTTTTAAAGCCACTTCCAAAGTATTTGTGAAACGGTAAACTTAGAGAGCAACTTTTAAACAGCTATCATAATGTATTCTTTCTTGTGGTGCAAAAGCTTCCTTCTCTCAGTAACACTCAGTAGCCCATACTGAGAGGCATGTGACATTGTGAATTCAATACTACAGAGAGTGCTAGCTCAATCAAAGGTATTTGCTGCCTTTTACTTCCTCTATTACAACCTATTACCACCTGTGTTAGGGCTTACTGCTTTTCAAACAGCACCTCTAATTGCTGAAGCTACAATTTGTTTAAAGCCTGCTTTTGTGTGTTGGTTTCTTTGCAATGGAATAAAAAGGACTATGCAACTATAGCCTTTGAGCAATTACAATTAGCTATTTTAATCAGTCCTTAATGGTTTAACTCTCTTGAGTGATAGTGAGGTAGAGAAAACTACACAAGAGAAATATTGGGGACAATGTCAGTTTATCCAAAAACAAAGGCTTTACTAAATAGCATACTCAAAACCCAGCTAAGGCCAAGGAGATCGAGGGGGAAAATCCATCGTTGTATGTACTCAGCCTTGTCACTTTGAGCTACATTGTTCTCTTGATTTTTGTTCTAATTACCCAAACATTTGCAGGACTCTTATGCAACTGGGGTCTTTTTCAAAAGAAACAGGCAATTCTAGTATCCACCTTACATTGTTATTTCCTTCCACCCATTCCTATTTACCATCCCTCTTCTGTCTTCCTTTTGCCCCCCACCCCTGACTCAAATTATCAATCTATGAATGCTGGGCAGGCCCAGACACCCAAGGAGTGAGGCAAGTTCTTCCCTCCTGGGGAAAGGGCCATTGTGAGCTCAGTGACTAGCTGTGATGTTTGCTGGTGCTAGGGAATAATATCTCCCTTGGGCCTTTTCTGGATGGAGTCTACCACCTGGGTTAAGTCATTATTACAATCAAGCGGGGGTAGGGAAGGGGGGGGGGGAGAAAAAAAGATGAAAAAACACTACAGCAAGCATCATTAAAGCTCATCAAAAGTGCATTAGAGAACACCTGATAATATAGTCTGAGCATTAATGATCCTTACACTGCCATATTAATGCAGATGTTATCTGAATTCATGGAAACGAAAATTTCTGTTCACACATGTTCTAAAGTGGATATAAAAAAAAGTCTCTCACAGCAATCAGTGGCTAGCAATTTTCATCTCTTGCTCTGATGCACAGAAGCAACTAAATATCCAGGTCTGAAACAAGTCCTCTGAGTTCCGGATGTTTGCAGCTGTTCAAATATGGTTAAAATGGACAACACTACACTAGTAGAAAAAGGGTTGCAATTGTCTCAGTAGGTAAAAGGCTATTCTCATTGTAGCCTAGTGAATCAGATGTTGGACGCAGACGTAGATCTGAGAGACCAGGTTTCAAATCCTGTCTTACTTATAAACTCATTTGATGACCTTGATCAAGTCACTATGGGTGCAGCCACATGAGCTTGGGAGGGACCAATCCCCCGCTCACCACGGGGAGAGCAAACGTAGCTGCCACACTTTGGGCTAGTGGGGAGAGCAGAAAACACTGCCTTGCCATGGGGGAAACAAGGCAGGTGCCCGGCCCGCCCGCTATCCCACCCCCAGCCATGGGATCCCTTGGTTTCAGCTTGGTTTTCTCCAGAGACATCTATTATTTATTTATTTATTTATTTAAATTTATGCCCCAACCTTCCCTGAAGGCTCAGGGCAGTTTACAAAAACAAAACCACAAAAATAAAAATAGTAAAAATACAAAATCTCTCATCTTTGAGAAAATAAACTCCCTAATCTAGAAGCTCAATATGGTGAACCGCACCTGCTGCTCTATGGTGCCGGTGGGCTAGGGTTATCATACCTCCCCTTTAAAAGAGGACTCTTATGAAACATACATGGTGCAGGACTGCATTGGTTCCAGTGCAGCCCAACAACACGTATTTTTCATAAGCATCCTCTTTTAAAGGAGAGGCATGGTAACCCTATGGTGGACCCCGCCACAGGGTGGGGCATAATGGGTCCGGCCACATGGGAGGTGGCCCGTTATCCCACTTCGGGCAGCATTACTATGCGCTGCGTCACCAGCCCTTTTTGGAGGGCGCATCACATAGTAGTTGGTTGCCCACCCAACCACTATTCATTTGCAGGGTGAACATCTAGCAGCCACCAGGCATACAAGCCACTGCATCGCGTGTTAACGTTGCCCAGAGTGGGATAATGCTACCCAAAGTGGGATGTCTCGTGTGGCTACACCCTATCTCTATCTCTCATCCTCAGTTTCCTATCTGTAAAATGGGAATTATAACCTACTTCACAAGGTTATTGTGAAGTTGAACTAGACTGAAAGTGCTATATAAATTATTATTATTAATAAATAATAATAATAATGTGCAGCCCCTCCTCCCCAATAATACCATGTGCAGCCCCTCCTCTCTTCGCTTCACTGGCTTCCCCTTCCTGAACGAATCCTGCACAAGCTCCTAGTCTTCACCTATAAAGCTCTTCACAACCTTGCTCCCCCCTACCTCTCTGCACTTATCGCCCTCCATACTCCAGCCCGTGCACTTCGCTCCTCCTCTGTCCCTTCTCTCACCCTTCCACGCCTTCCCTGCTCCCCTAAGCGCCTTCGTCCCTTCTCACTTGCTGCCCCCCATGCCTGGAACTCCCTCCCTGTCCACATCCGCCTTGCCCCCTCCCTTCATACCTTCAAATCTCTCCTTAAAACTCACCTCTTTCGCTCTGCTCTGTCTGACTCTTTATCCTGCTGAGCCACTATTCCTATACCTACGATCGGTTTACCCTTATCCTTGCAACATGGACCTGCCTGCTGTCATTCTCATCGTAACCAAGCCAAGTACGTGCACTTGAGACCTCGCATCTTCATGAATGTTAGACCCCTTGTCTCTCCCTCTGTTCCCCTTCCTAAGTCTCTCCCCCAGCTCCTGTCTCTCAGATTGTAAGCCCTAGGGGCAGGGACCGTGTCTATTTTATTACTTTGTAAAGTGCCAGGTACACTGCTGGCGCTATATAAATGTTTGTTAATAATAATAATAATAATATTTACTTGCAGACTGAACACATGGCATCAATTCACTTGCACCTTTTCCCTCATTTTGTGCAAGGCTGCATATCATTAGTTTAGAAAAATCACAGAACTGATAGAACATCTCTTTTAAGGTGCTAAATGCCAGGTCATATAGCAGCAGAAGCAGCGTAGCTGTTTGAAGAGCCTAAAACTTCAACAACAACCAAAATGGAAGTCAAAAAATTAATTCCAGGCAGTACTTAACTCGTATGTTCCTCCTTCACAGAGGCTGCAAATCATGTCAGGTTCTGTATAAATAGGTTTTGTGGGGATATTAGAGGGTGAATTACTGTCATCTAGGTACTAGTGCTTAGTAAAGCAAGAACTATCAAACTCAGTTTGCCAATATCCAGCATGAACTGCTGCTCCCAAAGTAAAAAGGTCACCCAACCAAAAACTCTTCATAAAATCCTCACTCATTTATTAAACCTCATTTTACAAATGCAGTTGCTTTCCCTATAGAATATGCTTTTAAAAAAATCTAACAAAATGCAATGAAATCCTTCCTCTAGTTTAACAATATCTCAGAATTATTTACAAAAATATGCAAAGGTGCCACTTAAAAGCTGAAGTTATTTTTACTACTGCAGAGAAGCCAGGAAAATTTTCAGGCACCCTTGCCAAGCTTGCATCTGTGTTACAAGGGACACAAATTATGAAACAATCGAAGATCATCTTGGTTTTCTCCAGAGACATCTATTATTTATTTATTTATTTAAATTTATGCCTCGCCCTTCCCTGAAGGCTCAGGGCAGTTTACAAAAACAAAACCACAAAAATAAAAATAGTAAAAATACAAAATCTCTCATCTGAGAAAATGAACTCTCTAATCTAGAAGCTCAATAAGTGAAGTTCAGAACTAAAAATCTACCATTAACGCTTTCTGTGCCAGAAGGGATGCCAGCTTACAGTTCAACAAACTGCTATTGTCATCCATATGAAAATCTATTTTTCTGCAAACTTATAACAGCACCCAAAGATATTTATAACCACTGCAACTTCCAAAATACTAAGGCTTAAAGTAGGCCCCATACATTTCTTTATAAAGAAAACAACTGTAGAGACATGCTGCATTTAAGGGATAAAGAGACAACTACACCAACATTTCAGTTTTTTCTTTTCCTTGAGTTTGGAAACATCAGCACATTTATTATTTCAAATGTATGTTTGTATATTGCATATGTATGGGTCTGATATCGCATGCACACAACCTCTTTCCATTTCTTTGTTCCCTGTATCCACTTTAATCTTCCTTGCAGACTTCTCTGTAAATGTGTAGATTGTAAGCTCTCGGGCAGGGACCTTGTCTATTCTATTTTCTGTAAAGCGCCTGGTACATCGCTGGCGCTATATAAATGCTAATGCTAATAATAATAATAATAATAATAATAGAGTAACTACAGTAGCTGTAACCACAGTTATAATTTTATTTTATTTATTTATTTATTTACATATATTGGCCGCCCCCTCATGCCTACGGTATCTCGGGGCAGCTCACAACAATGAAAACAATAATAAAATACATAAAACAACAATATAAATAATTTAAAACTAACCCCCCCCCAAACATTCCTCCTCCCTACCCTGCCCTCCCACCCTCCCCTGCAAAGGCCTGGGCGAACAGCCAGGTCTTCCAGGCTCGACGAAAAGCCATCAAACCCGGGGCCAGGCGAGCTTCCTCCGGGAGGGAGTTCCAAAGCCACGGCCTGGCCACCGAGAACGCCCTCTCCATCGTGCCCCCCCCCTCCGTTTAACACGGGGGACCTCCAGGAAGGCACCCCCCGGCAGACTGCAGTGGCCGCCCTAGGGCGCGGAAGGCGAGGCGGTCCCCAAAGTATGAGAGGCCCAGACCGTATAGGGCTTTATAAACCAACACCAACACCTTGAATCTGGCTCGGTACGCTATAGGCAGCCAGTGCAGAGTGCAGAGCACAGGTGTGATATGCTCCCATCACCTCGTCCCAGTAAGGAGAGGGGCCGCTGCATTCTGCACCAGCTGCAGCCTCCGAATCAGAACCAAGGGAAGCCCCACGTAGAGCGCGTTGCAGTAGTCTAGCCTCGAGGTGATGAAGACGTGAATAAGAGTGGCCAGGTCAGGCCCGGAGAAGCATGGGCGCTGCTTCCGCACCAGATACAGCTGGCGGAAGGCGGCTTTAGCCACCGCCTCCACCTGCCAATCCAGACGGAGGCCCGGATCCAACACCACCCCCAGACTCCGAACCTGCTGGGCATGGGGAGGGCACTCCCCTCACTCTCCACATTCACCTGTTCAACTTTTAAATAGCACTAGGTTAATTTCTTATTAGGAAACAAGATTGCTGAATTTAAAAAAAAAACCAAAAACACAGATACCCCTTCCCCTCCCCACCATGCATACACATCCCAATAACTAAGGAGGACCTGGTGGTTTACTCCAGTAAGTAAATTAGGCTTCTACTCCAGGTCCCAAGGTCAAATCCATCCCATTGTTCTTAGTAACCAAACATCACTTCCACCTATCTTTTCTCCCACCCTGGGGTGATGTGAAGTTACTTTCCTTGATGCTTGTGTAGCACCTAGACATGATAGCAATAGTATACAGACAGGGGTGGGGCTAACAGCTTATTATGAAAAAAACGAGCTTGGTAATCATTTCCATTCGTTCACAACAGACAAGAATCTATATTCAACCGTTCCTTCCCTTACCATGATGTTGGTTTAAACAGAAGAGCCAAAACCTGAACGGGTTTGTGAATGAACCACCTTTAACTCCACTGAGGTGCTTTCTTTGACTATGGCAAGACCACCTCATAGGAGCTACCAGCATTTATGGTGATACAATTAATACATCATTTTTGAGTGTTATCAGATGTCATTCTAGCTGCAAATTTGAGGTCTGAAACTCACAGCAAACATAATGCCTGCTAGTACCCAGCTACTTGTCGGCTGCTCGCTTGACCCACATGGTGGATTCAACTTACTTTTAGGTCCATTGTGCAGAGCAAGGACCCTGACCATAGCTGTTGTGATTGGGGCAGAGACGGACATGGTGGCACTCCAGACCAAAACACTTGCCTGGGCTCCAGGTGCAGCAGAATGGCAGGTCCCTGGCACTGCAAGTCCCTGGGAATAATGGCAGTGGGAACAGCAGCAAACCCCTGGTAGTGGTACCAGGGCCAGGTGGCTACCATGCCTGTTGATGCTGACACTCCTAGGGATCTGCCTTTGCTGCACCCCTGGATTTGCCATACTAGCACTGCTGAGGCTCCCAGGGACCGGCTGACACCACCACTGCTCATCATGATCTGCCATGTCACCACTGCTTCTGGTACACACGGGAGATGGGGGTAGGGCTGCACTTGAACAAGCTATGTGAAAGGTTCTCTTCCCCCCTCTAACAAACCCATGTAAACTTGTTTGCTAGCAAAGGGAAACCCTTCCCACAAACTGGTATTCATGGTGGAAGTCGCACAGGATATGCTCTGTGATCTTCCCCCTGCTTTGCCACAGTTGTTTCAGAAGCTTTTAGTGATTACAATAGACACACACTATATATATACTTCTTTGTTCTTGTTGAGTAGTCTAAACAGTGTAGGATATATATATATATATGGGGGGGTAATATATATTTTATTTCCAGTTATTAATTTTACTTCCAGCTATTTTACATATATTAAGCAAGAAAATTCTTTAGCAGGGTGCCTCAATTGCACCTTTCTTGTCAGACCTAACTATAACCAATCCAGTGACTCAGTGATATGCATAGTCATAATTGTTAGAATTAGCTGTGCACTGTATTGTCCATAAAAACGAGCACACAATGTTTTGCATACAGTAAATCCAGGAACACATGGGTAATGCCAGAGTCAATGGAGCTTCTGGTCTGCAACTAGTTCAGTGTTGCTACCGCATTGCCCTGACCCCTGATCTGTTCACCTGTGTGGATATGAGTTAGATTTCCTCTACGCTGCTATGTCCTGCTCATCCAATTCGCCATCCTACACTATTTAGACTACTCAACAAGAACAAAGAAGTTGAATGCAACAATTCCAAGGCATCTGTTTTCGCTGGTGTATCTGCTCATGAATTTTTGCCTGTCTATCCCTCAGCTTTGCTTCCTTATCTGCTGGCTACCCATCCTAGCACAGCTACTGCACTGTGGCCTGCTTCCTCTCTGCCCTGAGTTAGCCTGGACCCCTGCCATTTATTTATTTATTTATTTATTTCAGCAAATTTCTACCCCGCCCCTCCTGCACGCAGCCCGGGGCGGCTTCCAACAGATAAAAAATACAATAAAAACAATCTAAAAATCCATAACAATAATAATAAAATATTAAAACAGGGCTTATATCATCAAATCAGGTGGGGGAGCTAAAAAAAACCTCACCCTACCCTTCCACCCTCCCCAAAGGCCTGGGCGAACAGCCAGGTCTTACAATTTCGCCGGAATATCAACAGGCTTGGGGCCAGGTGAGCTTCCTCCGGAAGGGAGTTCCAAAGGCGCGGCCCGGCCACCGAGAATGCCCTCTCCATTGTGGCCCCCCGCTTAACACGGGGGACCTCCAAAAAGGCACCCCCGGCAGACCGCAGGAGCCGCTCTGGGGCGCGGAGGGCGAGGCGGTCCCTGAGGTATGAGGGGCCCAGACCATGTAGGGCTTTATAGATCAACACCAACACCTTGAACCTGGCTCGGCACGCTATCAGCAACCAGTGCAGAGCTCGGAGCA